>OY744522.1:5741545-6124545 GCA_963556195.1 Sepiola atlantica
GACTGGGAGAAATTGGAATCTAAGGGATCATTGGAACTATACAAAGGACAGCAATAATCAAAACAGCTACAATCTTAAGAAAAATCATCGAATGCGGTAACTAACCCTCATAAGCTACGAAAGATCCCACGGATTCTACTACAGGAAGAAAACAAAACCACTGAAAGAACACATCACAAACAAAGAAACAGAAAATGCAAGAAAGATCGCTTAATAAGCTTACCCCCCCCCCCATGAATTACAGCATCCTCAACTGACACGACACAAGAATGAACCAATGAACAGAAATAGCAAGAAACACCATCAGCTGCCCCCCCCAAAAAAATAAATAAATATAATCAGCTCCCCCCCCCCCCCAAAAAAAAAATGACATTAGCCTAGGCTGACACAACACAAAATATTTGCATAGGGTCAAGGAGGATGTAAAGCCCGAGGAGGGACAGCACACCCCAGACCTCCACTGGAAGTGCGGAGACTACTGGGACCTTCGGGAGGCTTATTGCCACACAAATCCAAGAGAAGACCAATGGTCCTTGCCGGCGAGAAATAAATGGTGAACGACTGTTGTGATACTGCAAATTTATTTGTGGTGGCTATCGAAAAGAGGTGGAGAATACTGTAAATTTGGGGAGACTTGTTGTCACTCACCCTCCAGGGAATACCACCGGTTGTTGGTGAGCAATAACTGATGACCTGTGTGAGAACTCCCAGGGAGTAAATAATAATAATAATAATAATAATAATAATAATAATAATAACAATAATAATAATAATAATAATAATAAAAGAAGATCGGAAAAGAATACCTGAGAAAACAAGGACACTCTTAGAAAGGAAATTATACAGCGGAATACTACAAAAAGTCATACACACCTGGGCAGTATCACTAATAGGATAATTCGGACCCTTCATAGGCTGGGCTAAAGAAGAACTCAGGAACCTTGATCAGAAGACTTAAACATGTATGACAATGCACAAAGCAATACACCCAAAATACGATACAGAGATACTCTACGTTAAAAGAAACCAAGGGGGAATACGACTGGTAAGTATAGAAGACTGTGTGGAAGACACAAAAAGAGCTGGAGTAATACATAAGCCAAAACACAGATAAGCTGACCACCCACCGCAGCAAGCGATGGCATCCTAATGAGGAACTCTGGGAGCCCCGAAACCAGAAGCAAAAGGACAAGAAAAGAAAAGTTGGAAGAGAAACAGCTACATTGAGGGGTCATAAGAATCCCAAGAAAAGAGACCCACCAACATTCTTAGACAGGGATGAGAAAAGAGTACTTGAACAGAGAAGCGGAATCTCTACTGACCACGACGCAGTATGATTAGGACTTACTTGAGTAAAGCTAAAATAGATAAAACCCAAGAAAACTGTAAATCCATAGTGTTTGGACAAGGGATGAATGATTCAATGAAGCAAAGCAGTACACAAGAAACTATGAAAACGACTGTATTTCGTCTACGCGGACAAATGGTCCAAAATAAACAGAGACAGTACTGGAAACCGAAAGTCACAACATTCACTCGGACGTGGAGGTGCTAACAGATTAGCTCATACAAAGGATGCAATAATAGTCAACAAGAAGGAATAACTCTGCCAAGTCGTAGACTTCGCCGTTCCAGCAGTCCACATAGTTTAGATTAAGAAGACACACAAACGAAGCAGATACACAGAACTTGTCAGAGAATTGAAAGGGGAATAAAGAACGTCAATATAATACCTATAATCGTACGAGCACTGAGAACAAAAAGACCGGGAGAAACTGAAATCAAATGGAATAACGGAGATAAGAAAAATGGCTGCAATGATCAAAAAAACAGCTGCAATCTTAATGAACATCCTCGAATGCAGCAACCAACCCGCATACACTACGAAGGGTAACCGGAACATTGATGTTGCAACATGAATACAACACAACCACAGGAAGAACACTATAACTTGAACAAAAGGAACAGAAACTTCAACAAATGTTATAGATTGACTGACCCCCCCCAATAACAAATAATTAAACACTTTTAAAAAGTTATGGTACCAGCCTCGGCTGATACATCACAGAATGCTCATTAAGGGTCAAGGAGGATGGGTAAGCCTGAAGAAGGAGAATATAACCATACCTTCACTTGAAGAGTGCATAGAGTGCTGGGGAAGATCATACTCACCAGGATCCCAGAGGAGACTTTCTTGTCTTGTATAGCTATCACAAAACATATTTAAATTATTTCTTCAAGCGATTGACATATATGTTTTATCTAAGATATTGAGTACTTTTTGATTAAAATGCATAACTGATAGAAATGTACTACGAGCCTATTATACATAAATATAACAACACCAATGAAAGTTATTGCTTTCGGACGACGCAGCGTTTTAACACACTGATTCTACCATTGGTATTGAGAACATTAGCTTAACCTATACCAGTTACCAAATGTAATATTGTATGAGTATGTTATATGCTCTCGGGATACGCCAAGTTTCCTTCTCGAATACGACTTTAATGAAACACATTGAAGATATTGCTCCCGGTCAATGCATCATGTGTATATATATTTACTAAACCTAGGATATTTAACTCTTTCAGATTAACATGTTTCAATTACAAAATGTAATATTGTAGTATTACAGCAAGATTACTTTCTTTATAACTAACCATATTGAAAATATTACTCCCGGATAACGAATCTGCTCTCTCTTTTATATTGAGTACTTTTGGATTAACATATATCACTTACCAAATGTAATACTGTAGTGTTTATTGCCCCATGTCAACGACGATTATATGGACTACTGTACCACACTATGACAAACCACATTGAACTTATTGTTCTAGTGAAGCTGCTAATAAACATATATGCTTTATCATGGATATATAGCATTTGGGATTAACATATACGACTTACCAAATGTAATTCTGTATTATTACTTTTATTGATCTTTGGAAACACGGATGCTCTTGTCAAGTAGACAATCTTTTGATTAAACACATTTAGGTTATTTGTTCCGGGCAAGGCTGAATTCAAACCCATCAATCTCGATCTAGTATATTCACCCATTCGCGATTAAATATACCAATTACCAAATGTATTAACTTTATTGCTCTTAGACCACACCGAGATTATTGTCAACCTAAACGACACATTAAAGTTATTGCTCTCTTGCAAATCGTTGTTGGAATATATATGATTTTCCTAGGATATTGAACATTTCAAAATTAACATATACCACTTACCAAATACAACAGTGTATCGTTACTTTTATTCATCGGAGACACTGCTGAGCGCCCTGCTCAGAATAGAAACCTACAAAACCCAAACACTAAAGTTATTGTTCACTGACGTGCAGCATTAACAAGACTTGTTTAATCTATGATATTGAGCACATTAAGATGAACATGTCTAATATACATTACTATAACACAAAACATTGAAGTTATTGCCACCGAAGGTTTTTGGGTTAACATATATTACTTACCAAATTGAATGCTATAGTATTACTCAATTGCTCACAGAAAACACCGAGGCTTAATTCCTAATATACAACAATATAACAAAACACATGAAAGTCCTTTCAGACGGCGACGCGTTTTATACACATGAGCCTATCTTTAATATTAAGACCTTTCGATTAACGTATTCCACTTATTAAATGTAATACTGTATACTTACTTTTGTTTCTCTCGGGATACGCAGAGTTCCATTTCTAGAATACAATACTCTAACTAAACACATTGAAGTTATTGCTCCTGGTCTATGTGGCGTTTAAACATACTTGCTATGATTAGGATATTGACCACTTTTGGATTGACATGTACCAAAGGTAATATTTTCAGAATGTAATACTGTAGTATGAATTGTATTGCTTTCTTGCAACGCTGTATTATTTTCTAAAATGTAACACTTTGACGAAGCACATTGATGTTATTGGTTTCTGCAAACTTTTAAGTATTATCCTGTAGTTTCTATCAAAATTACTGCATACATGTATTAAAAAGTCGTTTTAAAGTTGACCCCTTGGACGAAATGTGATCAAGTTTATCTCCAAAGAATGAACCATTTTTAATTAGATATTCCTTTTCTGATACAACGCTATATAAGAAAGTACCAGCTTTATGGATTTGTTTTGTGTAGTGGTTGTACTTTTAGTTTGACACATGTACACAAACCAAAGACTGTTGTTTGAATAATAGACTGGCAGCGCTTCCTTGCATTGCCAAGGTCCATAAACTACAAAATGGAAGAAGTTAAAAATTAGTGCATCATCCTTTTATAACGATTCATCCCTGTGTCTCTCTTTCTCTTTCTTTTATCTCGCTATCAAACTACCTCATACACCTGAACTCTTGCCATGTTTTACTCTTAAAACTACTAAAAAAGTAAAACATTAAAATAAGCTTTCAGTTTAGAAAATTTAGTTAACGTACACAACATGTCCTCTCTCTAGATATCGACACTCTACAAACACGTTTTTCAATCGATCACCGATCAACGCCGATGTTTTCATCTTCGTCCCTTTATCTCAAGACTATAATGAAACATATTTTTTCTCATGTGGTAACGCCGGAGATCTAATATTCTTGTCTCTCTTCTAACACTACAATGACACATATATTTGTATATATTTATTCACAGGCAACGCAATCTTACTTATCTACACTGCGTACGCCTGAATAAAGTAATGAAATACATATTTGTTTTAATTATTATTCTATATGCTACTTACCAAATGTAATACTGTATTATTATGTGTTTGCTCCGAGGTAACATCATGTTTCCTGTCTAGTATAGAACATTTTGACGAACCGCATTGTAGGACAATGAAGCATTCTAACACATACAGCTTGTTAAGTATTAACATATACAACTTACAAAATTGAATACTGTATTATTACTAATATTATTCTAATACAAATCCGAGTTCATTGTCTAGTATACACCACTATAACAAAACAGATTAACCACTTTCTCCCGGGTAATTATGTGTTTAAATACATCTGATCTATAAGGAAATGAGAACTGTTGGATTTATCTACACTAATTATAAAATGTAATACTGAATTATTGATTGTATTCTTCCTCGGTAACATCGAGTTTATTGTCTATTATTCAACACTATAACGCAACCAATATAGGTTATTGGCCCGCAAAATTCAAACACACCTCCTCTATCAAGTGTATTAAACACTTTGGAATTTAGATATACAACTCACATAATGTAATTATTACAATTATTTTTCCCGGTCAATTCTTTGAAAAATATTGAAGTTACTTCTCTCATACAATGAAGCGTTTTCACATACCAACACTAAGTTATTTAGAAGTGTTGCATTAACGTATACTACTTGCCAACTGTAATAATGAATCAATAGTTTATTTCTCTCAACTTACAATGAAGTTGTCATCTATTATATAAAATATTATAACACATATTGGAGGTTTTGCTCACGACTTACCTGGCGTCCAAATACACCTGCTCTATGTAGAGTATCGAAGACTTTTAGAATAATATATACAACCTAAAAATGTAATACTGCACTAATATTTTTTTTGCTGACGTTTAACATAAAGTTGTTTTTTTTCTGACACGCAAAATTATAAGGAAACACATTGACGTTATGTTCCTGGGAAATGCTCCGTTTAAACACACCTACTCTATCCCGAGTATAGAGCACTTTTGTATTAACATATGCCACTAACTAATGTAACATAGTATTAAGTTCATTGCTCCCTGACAATGCGTCATTTAAATACACATATACTTGTTAATGCATAGCCAGCTAAGTCCAAGTTTATTATATCCCCCTCATTAATAAAATACTGAATCCGATAATTATTTCATATATTCTTTGGCAATTCTATACGTCTTACTGGAAACATTAAGCATATACCATTTACAAAATGTACTCATGTATTATTACACACATGATATATTTAGGTATTGAGCACACACCGATTCAGCATATGTCACTTACCATGTGTAACACTGTATGATTATACACACAGTTCTTATAACGATCGAGTACACATCTGTTATCAAGTGTAATATAATATTATTACACACTCTTTCTCAATCCAAGGATTTAATCACGTTTGTATTCAACATATACAACATAATAAGTGTATTATGAAATATGCCTGCTCTATCTAGAGTAATGCGCACTATTAGATTCAGCATATGCCACATACCAAGTATATTATAAAATATGCTTGCTCTATCTAGAGTAATGTGCACTATTAGATTCAGAATATCCCACATGCCAAGTATATTATAAGATATGCTTGCTCTATCTAGAGTAATGCGCACTATTAGATTCAGCATATGCCACATACCAAGTATATTATAATATATGCTTGCTCTATCTAGAGTAATTCGCACTATGAGATTCAGCATATCCCACATACCAAGTATATTATAAAATATGCTTGCTCTATCTAGAGTAATGCACACTATTAGATTCAGCATATCCCACATACAATGTATATTATAAAATATGCTTTCTCTATTTAGAGTAATGCGCACTATGAGATTCAGCATATCCCACATACCAAGTATATTATAAAATATGCTTGCTCTATCTAGAGTAATGCGCACTATTAGATTCAGCATATCCCACATACCAAGTATATTATAAAATATGCTTGCTCTATCTAGAGTAATGCGAACTATTAGATTCAGCATATCCCACATACCAAGTATATTATAAAATATGCTTGCTCTATCTAGAGTAATGCGAACTATTAGATTCAGCATATCCCACATACCAAGTATATTATAAAAAAATGCTTGCTCTATCTAGAGTAATGCGAACTATTAGATTCAGCATATCCCACATACCAAGTATATTACTGTATGATTAGTATTATTGCCCCCAGGCAACACCAATTTTCTTTCTATTATACAACACTATGACAAAACACATTAGATGTATTGATCCCGGGAAAGGCAGCGTTTATACACACAGCATTCATTTGTGGTATTGATCAATTATGGACGGATGTATGCCACCAAGCAACTGTAACACTGTATTATTGTTTGATTACCCCAGGGGTACACTCAGTGCTTTGCCTAGTATACACAACCATAATCACATATATTAGTGGGAAGACAGCATGCAAACACTCCTGCTCTATCTAGGGTTATTGATCAATTTTGAATTAACTTATACCGCTTAGCAAATGTAATATTGTATTATTACTGTTATTGTTACCGGGCACCAGTAAGTTGATTTTTTACATCACCATAGAAAACACATTGAAATGATTGGTCCTGTGTAATGCGGTAGTTGAACACACCTGCTCGATCTAGGATAGTGAACACGTTTCAATTAACATATATCACTTACTAAATGTTATACTCGTAAACTTCAAGTATATTTTCTACTATTCTGCACTAAAATGAAATAAATTTAAGTTATTGCTCACAGGCAATGTGGCATTCATGTGGTTACTAGAACATACCAATAATTAAAAATATAAAATTAGTGAGACTTAAATGAAAATATTATCTTAACAATAGATATCTACGATGCAGGACATCAGATCGAAAATTAAAAATATCGTCATGTTTACATGTATTCTTTTTATTTTGTTAAAACTTACATTTTCGTTCTGTTGAAAACTAAACTAATTAAGAGTGTTTATATAACCCCAATTTTATAAACACATATGTGTTTCACTCTTGAAGATTACCTATCAATCTAAAAAGCCCCCCCCCCCCCCAATAAGATTTTATAAAACGCAATAAACAAAAATGTCATATTTCCTTAGTAGGCAAAAGTTGAAATAAAAAATTCAACATCAACAGAGTTTAAATTACTCGGAGAGCGGAGATAAGACTACGTAAAATGTATATACGACTCTGATCCCCCACTTTAAATTCTATGTTATGCTGTTATATCTAGTTATGGTCAATAAAATAGGGTAATTCTTTTGCGGAGAAGGTCATCTGATAATATAAATGCCCTTTTATCACTATAAGTTGGACATTTCTTTAAACATCTTATGAAATCTCGACGTAAGAAACACTGTTGGTTTCTTTTTAAGTGCATATCATTTATGCACGTATAAAATTAATAAAACTATATATATGTACCCCCAACTTTGAAGTGACTTTTTTCCTGCATAGCCGATGACCTGATCCTTATCCAGTAGTAACGACATGCAGAAAACGAGAGAAATATTTAAGTAACAGTGGACGTGCATCGAAAACACACAGACATACAGACTTAAAGACAGAAATATAATCATTTAGCTGGATCGTAGTTGCCTTTAAAAACTAAATGGTGACACTGCCAAACTGCTGCAGGAATGTGCTGTCAGTGTGTGGAATGGGTGCACTATGTCGCATAAACTGGCATTTGAAGCACTCAATCTTAAATGAATGATTTGCGTAGCAACATTCGTCTTATAGGTGGTGGCATCGTCTGAAGACTT
This sequence comes from Sepiola atlantica, assembly GCA_963556195.1. Classification (NCBI taxonomy): domain Eukaryota; kingdom Metazoa; phylum Mollusca; class Cephalopoda; order Sepiida; family Sepiolidae; genus Sepiola; species Sepiola atlantica. Next base: position 5,749,988 of record OY744522.1, read on the forward strand.
TCGACAAACATTGCCGGTTATTCAGAAGAGTACCCCAGCAGACGAAAGACACGCATGTCTTCAATTATATTTTCGTTAGCCATTACTCGAGAAGCTGCCCCTGCGAAGAAACATGCGTGCATGTGTGCTTGGGCATGACATTTCGAGAGAGTTTGCTAAAGGTCTACTTTATTTTAGGGGGGCGGCGTTTGCCAGTCAGTCAAGATAATGGCATGTAAAAACTGATGGGCGTGGCACAATCGTACGTTATGTGTCAGTCCTTAAAAAAGGTATACCCTGGTCTAAGGCACACATTTGAAGATATTGATTGGTTGGCAGAACGTGCTATCATTTGCCCAATAAATGATGCTGATTCTACCATAGACCATCAGTTGCTGATTCAACTACCTTGTGCCATGAGAATCTAAAAGTCTATTGATGTGGCACTTAGCGAAAAAACAATGTTTTTGAATATCCGGTAGAGTTCATAAATTTGCTAGATCCTCCAGGAATGGCACCACATAATTTAAAGCTGAGGATTGGAGCACCCATTAGACTGCTGTGTAACCTTGTATACAATGGCCCCAGACTTATCGTAAAGCAGATATTTCCTCATGTTAGTAAAGACACGATGATCTCAGCATCTGGTAAAGAGGTGTCGGTGTCTGTTCCTAGGAAACTAATCATACCCACTGACTTGCCTTTTAAATTCCAGCGAATTCAGTTTCCAGTCAAGATTTACTTCGCCATCACCAACAACATGGCACATAGTGAATCTCGGAGAGTGGTTCGTATTGACTTGGAACCTCTTTGCTTTTCCCATGGCCAGTTTGATGTTGCCTGTTCGCGAGTGGAAGCTTTTACTCATGTGTATATGTATGCACCACAAGGCAAGACAACAAATGTTGTTAACCAACAAGTTTCTCAATACCACCTTCCTTTTGTTTCACTTTTTTGGTTTAATTGTTTTCCTTTTTATATTCTGTTTTGGTCATTAATAACTTCCTGTGTGTGTGCTATAAATTTACTGATGAAGTTGAGGTGATTAGTTGCTGCTGTAAGTTCTTTTCGATTGAGTACTATTTCCACTATGATCTTTTACTCATTAAACGATATTTGCCGACGTCTTCTCTTGACAATGTGTCGACCGAAAGGTACCTAGAGAATTAGCTTTTATGTTGTTAATTTTAGTCGATCTTTTTATTCATTTTAAAAGTTTTTAATCGACGATTAAATATTTAATATTTCCTCTCCTTTTTTTTGTAATAGTGCTTCGTTCGCTATGACTCCGTTTACTATATATATATATATATATATATATATATATATATATATATATATAAATTCTTTGTAGAATGGTAGGAAAAATCCCAGCAGAGTGCTCGATTAATTAAGAATCAAAGTTAAAAATTAAGAGCATAATATTTATTTATTCTGGTACAGAAAAATTAGTACAACATTCGTACCGTCGGTTTCAAGCACGGAAGGTCTTACCCATCCGGCTCTCTTCAGCTTCTGTTGTCATCTGTTTTGGAAATGTGAGGTCACATGACACTCTTGTTGGGACGCGTTATTTGCTCAGTGTGTTGTGTGTGTTTGTTTAAATTTGACTTTAGTGTCATAAGACCGTTAAGATTTAAAACACGGGAGAAGAAAGAGAATTCAAGATTAAAGGGAATAAAAAGGGGAATAAAAAAGGGGGGTAAAAAATAAAAAAATATATATATGAAAAAATATATATATATTTATATAAATAAATATAAAAAAATTTTAATACTAAGAATAAAGGAATAAAAAAATAAAAAATAAAAAAAGAAGAAAAAAAAGAAAAAAGAAGAAAAAAGAAGAAAAAGAGAAAAAGAGTATAAAAAGGTATAAAAAGAAGAAAAAAAGGGGGTTAAAAAATATATATATATATAGGGAATAAAAAAGAGCGAGAGAGAAAGAAAGAATAAAAATAGAAAGAATAAAAATATATAAATAAAATATATAAATAAAAATAATAATAATAAAAAATAAAATTAAAAATTAAAAATTAAAAATTAAAAATTAAAAATTAAAAATTAAAAATTAAAAATTAAAGATTAAAAACAAAAATAATAAAAATAAAGAAAGGGTTTCTCTGAAATTCCCGTGAGCCAAATTATGAATTTGTATCATTAGCCGTTATATTTTTGAAGGTATGCGTTCTAAAAACCGTTGATGTGTGAGAATCTTTTCTCCAAATTGGAGTGATTTTTAATGAAGAAATTCGGATCTAAGGGAGGTAACTAAGATGGAAATATGAAATATTTGAGTTTGTTAAAATGGGTTTGTAGAATCTGGTGGTTGATAAAAGATAAAAAAATAAAAAATTAAATATTTTTGCATTTTGGTGAAAGTCGAAGTTTTTGCTCTTGGAATTTATGTGGATATAGTTTTTTGAGTAATCTAGTGATTGATAATTAAATTAAATATTTTTGTATTTTTGTGAAGGTCGGAGTTTTTGCTCTTGAAGTTTAAGTGGATATAGGTTGATGAGGTGTTTGTTCGTTTTTATTGTGTTTATATTAGTAGAGGGGGGGGGGTAGTTAGACATTATGTGAATCGGTCAGACCAGTTTATAAGCAATGCTTGCCTCTTGTGTACACATCCCTTGAATATTTCATCGCAGACATTTAAACAGGCTGTATTCGGATCGATGATGGCTTTTGAAATGTGGTATTTTTCAGCGTCACATAGAGGACATCTGTTTATGGCTGGAGAGAAGGATGGTTTTCTCTCAATTATTTTCCATTTGATGGTGAAGGGTGTGTTTTCTTCTTTAAGCTGCCATATTCGGGTCGCGAGTGCCGTATTAGCCTTGTTTTTGTATCTGAAGGAGTTTCTGTGTGCATATAGCCTTTGTTTGAAATTTCCCTTCGTCATCCCAATATATTTTTCTGCATTACTGGTATTCTGGTCTGTGACGGTTGCTTCATAAATGATTGAATTGATTTTGCAATTTCCCTCCAGGGGGCAGTTGTTTTTGTCTTGGCATGAACAGCCTGCGTTTGTAATTGTTTTGGGTTCTGCAGAGATAATATTTCTTATTGAAGGGGCAGTGGAATAGCTGATCTTAACAGAATTTCTGTTAAAAAGTTTGTGTAATTCATTTGTGGGTGGGAAGTGTTTGTCGAGTAACTTGAGGAAAAGTCGAATAGGGTGGGGAAAACCAGATCACCGATCTCCTTCTATTGCGGGTCCCCCGTGGTTGGTCTCGGTTGGGGGTGTATGAGATTTCTTCTCTGAACCCGCTGTCGCGGAGCGCTTTGTTATAATATGGTGCTGCTTGGTTGAAAATTTCGGGACTGGATGAAAGGTTTGATATTCTTTGGCTAATATTATTGATTAAATTTTTAAAGATGGTGGGGGGGTGGCAGGATCCCTTGTGTATGTATTGGAGTGTTTCATTGGGTTTGTGGAAAGGTTTGTGTGTATTGTTTTTAAGGTTCAGTGTGGTATCTAGGAAGTTTACTTGGTCTAAATTTGTTTTAATGGTAATTTTGAAGCCGAGATTATGGAAGGTGTTTGTTAATTCTTTTCTAAATCTATCTATAAATACAGCCTGTTTAAATGTCCGCGATGAAATATTCAAGGGATGTGTACACAAGAGGCAAGCATTGCTTATAAACTGGTCTGACCGATTCACATAATGTCTAACTACCCCCCCCCTCTACTAATATAAACACAATAAAAACGAACAAACACCTCATCAACCTATATCCACTTAAACTTCAAGAGCAAAAACTCCGACCTTCACAAAAATACAAAAATATTTAATTTAATTATCAATCACTAGATTACTCAAAAAACTATATCCACATAAATTCCAAGAGCAAAAACTTCGACTTTCACCAAAATGCAAAAATATTTAATTTTTTATTTTTTTATCTTTTATCAACCACCAGATTCTACAAACCCATTTTAACAAACTCAAATATTTCATATTTCCATCTTAGTTACCTCCCTTAGATCCGAATTTCTTCATTAAAAATCACTCCAATTTGGAGAAAAGATTCTCACACATCAACGGTTTTTAGAACGCATACCTTCAAAAATATAACGGCTAATGATACAAATTCATAATTTGGCTCACGGGAATTACAGAGAAACCCTTTCTTTATTTTTATTATTTTTGTTTTTAATCTTTAATTTTTAATTTTTAATTTTTAATTTTTAATTTTTAATTTTTAATTTTTAATTTTATTTTTTATTATTATTATTTTTATTTATATATTTTATTTATATATTTTTATTCTTTCTATTTTTATTCTTTCTTTCTCTCTCGCTCTTTTTTATTCTCTATATATATATATATTTTTTAACCCCCTTTTTTTCTTCTTTTTATACCTTTTTATACTCTTTTTCTCTTTTTCTTCTTTTTTCTTCTTTTTTTCTTCTTTTTTTATTTTTTATTTTTTTATTCCTTTATTCTTAGTATTAAAATTTTTTTATATTTATTTATATAAATATATATATATATTTTTTCATATATATATTTTTTTATTTTTTACCCCCCTTTTTTATTCCCCTTTTTATTCCCTTTAATCTTGAATTCTCTTTCTTCTCCCGTGTTTTAAATCTCAACGGTCTTATGACACTAAATTCAAATTTAAACAAACACACACAACACACTGAGCAAATAACGCGTCCCAACAAGAGTGTCATGTGACCTCACATTTCCAAAACAGATGACAACAGAAGCTGAAGAGAGCCGGATGGGTAAGACCTTCCGTGCTTGAAACCGACGGTACGAATGTTGTACTAATTTTTCTGTACCAGAATAAAAAAAATATATATATATATATATATATATATATATATATATATATACCGTCTTATTGTGAGTTGTATTATGTGTGTCTGTATAGCGAAAGATAATGGCATATTAAGCTAGAGTGAGATACACTTTGTAAACTAAGAGGAGTATTAAAAGCACGCACTGAAATATTTTTTAAAAATGAATAACTGACGTGTCGTTTTATGTATTGAGAAATAGGCTTTCTGGAATAATTAAAAAAAATTTTTTTTCAAACATACCTCGACTTCTGAACTAATGTTAGACTGTATTGTTATCATTAAAGTAAATAGGAAAACACATTTATTGTTTTCGTCAGGTTAAACTGTCGCAATGTGTACATTAAGCATTCATGCACGTCATACCCAGAAATAAAGATGTGTATATATTCATATGTAAGATAATGAAGAGTGACAATAATGCATCGTGGACGAGTCCATTGTAGGTGGGACGTCTAAAAAAAAAAGAAAAGCGACTTGATAACTGTTAAAAATGAGAAGGTTCCGCAGTGCAAGCTAGACTTGAAAAGTAGCGGTTTCAGAAACGCGAACAGCCGAGGAGAATGGGAGTTTACTGATGTTTATGGCATCGATGAAGCTTTATTGGATATGGTACCCAAGCCCGTCTTGCTGTTAGGCTTTCGTGTCTGCTGACTAAGAATGCGACTGATAAGAAAGTTGGTACTATAAGGGAATCCCCTGACTTGTATTTCATCAAACAGACAATTGGAAGTGCTTGTGGAAAAATTGCTTCAGTTCACGTTCGGTATAGACAATGCAGAGCAAATTGTTTCCAATCGGATGTATATATGAACTTTCATGGGACAAAGTATGTCAACAATTTGTTTCATATGTGTGTGCGTAGTCGGCGTAAATGATTGGAAATATAGAAAACCAAAGTGTGTCCATATACGTTCTGTTCTTTACCATTCTTGTTGGATCTTACCGAGTACCCCGGGAAAACAGGTACTGCAACACATATGCACATATATAGAACTTTACAATGCGTTTTATGATGGCATTTTTTATTCATATGTAGATATAAAAGTGTGATACAACGGAAAACAACTACGTACAATCTATATTGCATGATAAGTAAAATAAGAGTGGAGTTACTGTACAATCAATGCACATGGCGCCGTCGCGAGGAGATTATAACTAAATACTAGCTGCGCCCGTTTTCATTAAGACTAAAACTCGCACGGTCACCAGGGACTTGATATGTAGTGGTCGAAGTGTGAATGGAAACTCAATTCTCGAAGGGAATATATCACCCTGGTTTCCATTAGTGTAACTACATACCGTCCTCATTTCCTAACGGTTATCGCTACATCCATATATAATCTATAAACAGTGTTAATGTACAGTTCCATCACACCTTATAGTTCGAACAGAATATGCAATTTTGCATCAATTATTTCAGACGCGCCGTTCGTCCTAGCATATGTCTACAAAGCATTTTTAACGCCCTGTTAAACTCACACTTAAAATTACATAATCGTCGGCTGATGAGGCGTAATTTTGAAATAGAAATTGTAAAGCTGTCCGAGAATTTCCATAGGGAGACTTGTGCATTTTTCTACGCGCTATTATTAAACGAAATTGTGATCGATTTTACTCTCAGATTGGCAGGATATATTTTAAGGATATTTATTCTTGTTGTCAACTTTCTGCCAGTTCTATTCATAGTATCTCTGCGTGTCTGTAATATATATATATATATATATATATATATATATATATATATATATATATATATATATATATATATATATATATATATATATAAATATAATTTCTATATAAGATTAGAAGAAAGCTTCGTTTCCTCGCTGTGACATTTCTTGCATTGTCAGCTGATGTGGCAAATTGGCAGAGGGAATCAATACTTATTTGTCTGTACCACCAGAGACCACAGTTTGCCTTTAGTATAGCCTTTTCCTTCTCCAGGGTATATCTGTGCAGATAGATTAATACGAAACATGAACATCAACAACGAGCCCTTTTAATGCAATAGGATAAACCTTAACGTGTGTTCGAAATAGGCGAAATCAACTCATATATGGGATTGATTCCGTTAAAACAAAATGAACATTATTTGTGTTAATTATTTCAATTTGTATATGTTAGCTGTAACTGTCCGGCGTTGCTTGAACATATTCAGTTATAGACAAAATTTAAAAAAATGTTTGTTTGTATTGATTTTTATTTCAATAACTAATATATTACTAGCAAACCCACCAATGTGTCAGCCACGTTTAAGCGAGCAGCGGACACATATACAAAAACATGCGATGTGCTTATCTACTGTTTATAATATTAAGACGAAATGGAAAAAAAAGAAATGCTTATTTAAGGTATATCAATCCTATGTTTATAATATGAAAACAACATTGAAAAAAAATGCTTATTTAAGGTATACACATCCTTTGTTTATAATATGAAGACAACATTGAAAAAAAGAAATGCTTTTTAAGGTATATCAATCCTATGTTTATGATATGAAAACGACATTGAAAAAAAAGAAATGCTTATTTAAGGTATACACATCCTATGTTTATAATATGAAGACAACATTGAAAAAAAGAAATGCTTTTTAAGGTATATCAATCCTATGTTTATGACATGAAGACGACATTGAAAAAAAGAAATGCTTATTTAAGGTATACACATCCTTTGTTTATAATATGAAGACAACATTGAAAAAAATAAATGCTTTTTAAGGTATATCAATCCTATGTTTATATTATGAAGACGACATTAAAAAAAAAATGCTTATTTAAGGTATACACATCCTTTGTTTATAATATGAAGACAACATTGAAAAAAATAAATGCTTTTTAATGTATATCAATCCTATGTTTATTATATGAAAACGACATTGAAAAAAAATAAATGCTTATTTAAGGTATATCAATCCTATGTTCTTTCTCAAGTAAAATATGAGTTATCTTCCTTACAATAGTTTAATATGCTTTTATATGAGGTAAAATCTCTCAGCATCAACATTTAAGTTTTCAGATTTTTCGCTAGTAAGGACCATTGGTCCGCTCTAGGAGTTTGATTGCAATAAGCCCCCCCCCCCCAAGGTCTCAGAATTCTTATGTTTGGGTTGTGTCTGCTCGGTCTTCGCATCCTCTTCGAGTATTATTAATGTTATTAGTAGTAGTAGTATTAGTAGCATAATTATTATAATAATCAGTATTATTATTATTACTAGTAGTAGTATTCTTTATTTCACTCACTAGGAGTTATCACACTGGTCATCGTCAGTGATCGCCCACTGCCAACAACCTGTGGTATTCCCTGGAGTCTGAGTGACAACAAGTCTCCTCAGACTTCCAGTATGCTCCACCTCTTTTCGGTATCGCAACAGCCACCTACCACCGATTTCCCGCTGATAAGGGCCATTGGTCCCATCTGGGGCCGAGTGGCAACAAGCCTCCCCAAGGTCCCAGAGCTGTCCGCGCTCTTCCAGTGGAGGTCTGGTTTGCGCTTTCCCTCCTCAACCCTCTGTCCATAATTTTCGTGGTGTCAGCCTATGCTTGCGCCTCTCTCGTGAGATTGTATTTTCCCCGGTTCTGTTGTCTTGTGCTTCCATGTGTTTGTTTATTATTAGTAGTAGTAGTAGTATTAATATTATTACTATCCGTAGTCAGCAATTACTTGCCTGCGGAAGTGTAATCCATGAAAAAAGAGGTTTGCAACATTGCAATCACACCACATAGTTCACACGTGGTGTCTAGATAAAGGCATTACCTCAACCAAATATTATGTTTAAACGTCTTATATGAAAAATGAGTCCGATGAATTTTCATAAGTATGTTCAATGTGTCCTAAAAATATATTTCGTATTTCATCACGCAGAGCTATATACAGGGGTAGAACTTCGTTATACTAATTTTAGAAAAATCAAACACATTTTAAAACCATCACTATTGTTAAATACACACTTTGTCGGTGATTAAGAAACAATCACAATAAGCGACCCCATAAAAATACGTATTTATTTATGCCTTATATTTGTAGGCACATTCAGTAGAATTAGTGCATATATTAATTAATGGGTTCGTCATACGATGTCTACGCGTTAAGGCCTGTAAAGGAGATCAATGGGAATTGTGTAATTCGAGGGTGTATTTAAAGATCCCGCTGAAATGGGAATATTAGTCTGATTTAAGTCTGCCTTGTATGCCTTCATTTTTTATATGTATGCATTACCTACCTCAACGCGTCGCGTTCTTCGGGTCTCTCCGGACTAATTACTAATATTACAACTAGGGGCAGATAGACTAGCGTCTAGTTTACGTCTTTTTACACTTCCTCAAATGACTTTTTTATTTCTTATTCTTAAACATCCGACATTCTGGCCAGCCTCATCTTACACCAAACGTTTCAATATTGTACATCAGCCGTGAATTTTGTGAACTTTAGAAATCAATCTTGCCAGATAATAATACATGTAAACAATGATTAGTGTAAAATCTTTTCCTTCTTCCATGCCGCGGGCCCACATGGTAATTTTGATTTGGCAATACTGTTGAAAATATATTATAGATATTTAATCTTCTGCATATGGAATTTTATATGTCAACTCACATGAGATGTTATCACCGTTGTGTCATGCGCAGAAATTAGCTGATGAAGTATACATAGAAGAGAGGCGGGAGACGTTTGTTAGTGTTTTGGTTGTACTGGGGACTCAGTCGCCTTTTGCTGATGTCTAATACAATATCCGTTCATATACATTCAAAATAAAACAACTATATGTATTTTAGATTAAAATATTGGCATTATTTGTTTATCAACAAACCTAACTTAGAAAGATACGTTGTACAATTGAGTTTAAGGATGTTTCTGAAGTGTGTTACAATTGAATCTTGTTCTTCATTTTATATTAACCTCGTCAAAAGAGAATAGACACTGTGCACCTTTTTTGTTGATTTTCGCTGGTGAGGATCTCTGTTTTATAGTTTAATCAAATGCTATTCATGCGTGATGACTGAATGAACTAATCAAAAGTTATAGAAAGTACGACCCTTTTCTCTTTACATACTTCACACTGGAATATTCTGTCAAACGAGAAACATTTTCCAAAGATTAATAAGTGAAAGCCGTTTTTAATGAGTTATTCAACGACGATTTGTAATAATCAAAGCTCATTATTTAAGACTGTTTTCAGTTACATTCTGAAAAAATTACACGATTTAATTAATGAACTTTGCCCCCTTTTTCTAAGTGGGCGCTTTATTTCACAAATGAAAGGAGACGGTGTGAAAACTTAATTATTCACATTCTAATGCAGAGGTCAGACAGTCAATTCCCTACGCAGTACACGACTACTTGTGTGTATGGTTGCTTTATCTTGTGCTTCCAATGAAATTAACACTTAATTTAATTACTTTTCTCTACTCAGAATAAAATTGCAGTAAGTCTCAATCTGTTGACGACCTCAGAATATGTAATGTGTCTGGTTCTTTCGATCTCCGATTGAAAATTTGATCGCAAACGTTAATTACTGCGAAAAAAATACATGTGCATCTCATTGAAACGAGTCGAGACGATTCAGTTAATGCCGGTGTCATCTTTTGTCATGTGTAGCGAGTAGGTCAATGAAACCGAATTCTCTAAAATATATCAAGAGGAGTAATCATTGTCAATTAAATGTCATAGTAAAAGTAATTCTTTGAAATTGGGTAGTTTTTTAGACGCTTTCTTTTCAATCAGATGTTGTAGATAGGAATTCATCATATTTAGGTTGATAAAGACAAAATCAAATTATTATATTAATTCTCTATGACTAAAAGCAAACAAACATTATCAGTTGTATGACATAGAGAAGTACGCAGAGAAAATAAGCCATCCGTTTATAAAAATCCCGTTGCTGAATGTTTAGGATTAATATTGCCCTCATGACAGTTATTAATTCTATTTCTACGAACTGTCAGCCAGTTGGCAGTTCAGCCGTCTACAATTACATTGTTTATTTATTGTTAATGTCGATGTTCACGTATTGAAATACGATTGTCGTTAGTTGTTTATGTACGTAGATCAGCCAAACGAACTCAATGTGTTGATTTTTGTGTTGATCCTAAAATTAATAGAGTGTTCTAAAAAGATAAACCGTCTTCATATTTTTAAATCAAATCTCTCACGTTTAAGATAGTATAACTCCGTGTAATTTTGACATATAATTTCATTTCCCCAAATACTTTCATATGCACACTCACACACACACACACACACACACATATATATATATATATATATAAATATATATATATATATATAAATATATATATATATATATATATATACATATATTTGCCAATATTCACTATTCTTCACTATTCTTCTCGACGGGAAAAGGTGGGTTCTTGTAAGGAGAACAGTCGGATCGGGGTCTTTTGCGAAACTACTGCCTTGGACGACCCCGACACCTGTCAAAGATTGAATAACATAAAACGCTCGCTGTATTGCTGAGAATGAATAGACGCTGTCACTGGTAAGATATAATTGGTGTACTATATTTTCCTATTACAGCTCTAAGGAACGTGTGTTTCTTTAAAGAACTGAGATTACAACAAACGCGCGCGTGTTTCACTTGTGTTTACACCCTGCTACAACATACGTCACTAAGTCGTTACACTTATGCAAATCAATTCACTAGAGCCCACCGTTCGATAACTGTCTCCTAATTAGACAATCACCTCTTTTTTCCACAATATATATATATATATATATATATACATATATATATATATATATGTATATATATAGATATATATATATATTTTAACATAGTTCACTCCTAACAAGGCAGGACGCCACTGTAGACGTAAGGGGCTACTGAGAAAAAAAAGGGGAGAAGGTAGGGGGCAGATTGGGATCTGCGCAGCGAGATGTCTGTTTACATTAGTTTTAAACTTCTGCATGTCTGTAGTGTCGGGGAAACAGGGGGCAGTGAGGGAGTTCCAGAGGCCAGCAACACGAGGAAAGAGGCTATTTGAGTGGAAAGCTCTCCGTCATTTAGGGACCTCCACAGTGAATGAATGAGAGTTAGTTGATTGTCGAGTTAGTCTAGTGAATTTACGTCGAGTGGGCACCAGAGTAGCCAGTTCATGACAGCATAATCTATTGAAGTATTTGTAAAAGAAGCACAAGGATGCTACATTGCGGCGATGGGACAGGGACTGGAGCCTGGTTGACAGTGAGGCACCCATTAGATTGGCGATTCTTTTTTGGACCCTGTCAAGGAGGGAGAGACTAGTAGATGATGCACCAGCCCAGATGTGACAACAATACTCCATGGATGGGCGGATGGATACTTTGTAGAGATACAAGATAATGTCAGGGTAGAGGAGTTTACTAGCATGGTAGAGGTAGCCAACCTTCTTTGCGGCAGTCTTGGCAATGTCTTCGATGTATTTGTTCCAATTCATGTTACCTCTGGAGGTAAGGCCGACGAGTTTGAATGATGAACTCTCAAGTAGGGTGTTATTTGCCATGACAATCGGTGGTTGGAGAGGTTCTTTGCAGTTATTGAAGGAAAGGAGCTTTGTCTTAGCGGCATTAAAAGTTACCAACCATTTTTGACCCCAATCCACTAGAGCCTGGAGGTCATTTTCTAAAGATTCAGCCAATGCCTCGGATATGATCGCGTCGGTTTTGCCAACATGGCGAGAGTAAAGCGTGGTGCCGTCAGCAAATAAACACATCTCAGAAACTATGTTATCAGGGAGATCGTTTATATAGATCAGGAACAACAGAGGTCCAAGGATATATCCCTGGGGTACACCAGCATTCATATCATGTTGCTTATATATACGGCCATCGAGGACAACCTGGATTTTTTTTGTCTAGGAAAGATCTGATTATATTAAGTAATTTTTCAGTAATATCGTATGAGCGTTTTTTTAGGAGAAGCTCTTTATGCCATACCTTGTCAAAGGCCTTGAATATATGAAGCGCTACTGCCCTAACTTCCCCTGCCTTGTCAAGTGTATGATACATGCGTTCAGAGATGACCGGTAGGATGCCCGCAGTAGATCGTGCTTGTCTACATCCATACTGGCGGTCAGATAGAAGTTTAGCATTATCTAAGTGCTTTACTCTCGCTAGGTTGATGAAAGATTCGAAGATTTTAGCAAAGATCGGCAGCAGACTGCTTGGGCGATAGTTGTGAGGATCAGTTCTATTCCCAGAACTCGTGTAGACTGGTACCACAGAGGCAATTTTCCAGCTGTCGGGGAAGCGAGATTCAGCTAGGCATTTATTGTAAAGTTTGGAGAGGATAGGGGCCAGTTCAGCAGAACATTTCTTTATTACTATTACTCGTATAAGATCAGGCCTACAAGCTTTGGAGGTGTCAAGGTTTTTTATGATGTCTCTGACCTGGGATGGGGTGCCGACCAGGTTATCAAGTGTGGCTTCGGTCCGCAATGAGAATTTGGGGAGGGGGTGGTTATCTGGGTCTAAAGTAGAATTAGAAGCGAAGCGCTGGGCAAGTAGTTCAGCCTTATCAGTGGCCGTGCCTACGACATCATTGTGGTTTGATAGTGGAGGAATCGTTGATTGACCATTATTCACTACACTATTGTAGATTTTCCAGAAATCACGAGTATCTAGTTTCTGTGTCTGGATGCGTTTTTTGGTTAACTCAATATACCTTCTCTTCGCTTCACCTATCACGGCCTTGCATTTATTTCTTGACTATAAATGTATGTCTATTAATAGCTTTTATGGCGGCTATATTTACGGAATGCTTGTTGCCTCTTAGCAATGGCAGCTGCACATTCCGAGGTGAACCATTGGGGAGAGTGGGGCTCGCTAAAGAATTTTCGCATGGGGACAAAGATTTCGATGCCTGCTTTGACCCATTCAGTTATATATATATATATATATATATATATATATATATATATATATATATATATATATATATATATATATGTATATATTAACTATGTTAATTATTTTAGCGTATAAATTTGTTTTCGAACAAAAGTAACGTTTCTCTAATTAATAAGTATTTCAAGTTTAAATATAGGTAGCATAACAACATTACATATGATAAAATAGCTTGTAGAGTAAGTATTAATATTCGTTTTCGCGGCATATTTTAAAGAACTCCATGATAAACTCATTAATTATACCATAAGGCGAACAACGTTAACTTAGCAAATAAATATTTATCAAATAATCGTAGATGTAATTTGTGTCTGAATAAATTAGTAGACATTCTAATTTATAGAGTAAATATTATAAACAAAAGAGCGATGATTATATGGTTGTTGTTTACATAAATATAAACGTAAATATAAGAAATATAATAGTAAAAGTATGAACTAACTAAAATGATTATATATTAATAAACAAGTGTTTAACTAGAAATACACTTTTAATTAATAAGAAAATTAGGGAAATATGGATATGTAATATTTAAATATAATGTAAGTTTTATTCGGTACTACTCCAACATTTGCGCCTAATTTCCGTGACTGCTCGACAGCAGCGAGCCGAGAGCTCGGGGAAGCGTCCGAGACCTGCCGAGTCGAAAACGAGGCTGTAAACAAAACTGGGGGAAAAAACTGATCAATCAGGATGCTGCAAACCAGTTTATATCAAGCAGCCGATTAAAATTGGAAGGAGACGCTAACACTAACTGAAAGAAAAAAAATGAATTTTGAACAATTGTGTGTAAGCATACAATATCCGGAGAAGGTAATGAATTACTGTCAGCAGACAGGTCTACTGCCCACCAGAATGCGATGTACGCGATGCGGCCGACTTTGTCGGTTGACGGCAAGATAAAAAAATCTGACAGATATACCTGGATATGCCCCACCCACGAATGCCGGGCTTGGATTTCGTTGCGATCGGGGACTTTTTTTTCGAGATCAAAGTTAGAGCTAGCTATCATCCTAAATATGATCTACCTGTGGTCCCAGGATATGACGACAGGGAAAAATCTTCGAAAAGAATGCGGCGTACTGTCTCCGACCACACAAGTGGATTGGAAAAATTTTCTGCGGGAGGTATGCACCGAACATCTGGCGCGCAACTCTCGGCGACTCAGAGCCCCAGGGCATACGGTGGAGATCGAGGAGACTCTCTTCAACCGGCGTAAATACAACGTCAGCCGTGTTCTCCAGCCGCTCTGGGTCTTCGGGGGATACAACCCCGCAGAGAAGGAGGGTTTCCTGGTGACAGTGTCAAACAGGACTGCCGAAACCCACCTTCCAATAATCAGGCAGTATCTCGTCCCTGGGACCACGGTAGTCTCCAATTGCTGGAGGGCCTATAACAGGTTAGGAGAGGAGGGGTATCGACACCTGACGGTGGACCACCCCGAAAGCTTCGTGGACCCGACGACGGGTGCCTGCACCAACCACGTAGAGAGAATGTGGAAGGAAGTAAAGCAGAGGAACAAAAATGAATGCGGGACGAGCAGGGAACACGTAGACGGCTATCTGCGGGAATTCACGTGGCGTCAGAGATTCAGAAAATACCCGTTCGACGCCATATTGTCGCAGATAGCCGAACTCTATCCCGTCTTCGACCACCTGCTTTCTGTCCTTCCACATCCTCGATGAACCCCTCCTCTTCTGCCTGTATTTCGCTAAGCCGCCCCCCCAAAAAACAAGTGCTACCTCTCGGGAAAAGATCCAAAATCCCCGACCCCCCATAAAAAATATATAAAAAAATACAAATAAACTTGCCTGATTGAAAATAAAAGTAAAAAAAAAACGGTTCAAAATAACAAAAGAGAAAAACAGTTTATTTATTCCTAAAAAGTAAGAAAAAATGGTTAAAAAATAAAAAGATAAAAAGTTCATTTATTTCAGCTATAAGTTTGTTCATTTCTTTCATTTTTTTAATAAAAATATATGGATTTATTTTTCTTTTCGTATATTCATCGTCTTATATTGTTGTCGTCTGCCAACCTTCCATTTTTTTTTCACGATTTGGCGGTTTTCGTCTCGACAGCCTCGTTTTCGACACGGCAGGTCTCGGACACTTCCGCGAGCTGTCGGCTCGCTGCTGCCTAGCAGTCCCGGAAATTAATCGCAAATGTTGGAGTAGTACCTTTTATTCGCATCTGAAAATGCGTCCCCCTCTCTCTATATCTCTTCCCCTTTCTTTGAAACCACCGACGTTGTGCAAACTAATCACGTCAACTTTTAAAAACCCACCAACATAATATGCCCCTACGTCCTATCATTTCCAGTATTGGAAGTGTCTCCAACAATATCGCAAAATCATTGGCAAAAATTATATCACCACTATTAGGCACTATCAGTAACGCACACATAACGAATTCAGGTCATCTCCTCAAAAAAGTACAAGATATTACTTTACATAATCATACTATGCACAGCCTTGATATTACTTCCTTATACACAAATATACCCGTAAAAAATGCATCAACCTACTTTCCAAACACTTAAACAAAATAAATATCTCTTGTTCTCTCCCAATCAAAAGCATTATAGATATCATTAGGAACATAACTTCTCTTACTTTCTTTAAATACAACAATGACTATTATAGACAGAAATTAGGCTTACCTATGGGGAACCCCCTTAGTCCCGTATTAGCGTGTTTGTTTTTAGAATTCCTCGAAATCGGTCCTTTTTCTTACCGTATCACTAACAATGCTACCTATTTCAGATATATTGACGATATTTTAATCTTTCTACCTGATAGTCATAAAATAAAAACATTAGCACAAACACTCAACAAAGTCGAACCTTCCATTAAGTTCACTTTCGAAAGTGAACAAAACAATTATTTAGCTTTCCTTGACATTCTCATCCTCAAAAACAATAACAGCCTTTCATTTCAAGTCCATCGCAAGCCAACCAACTAAAATGATTACTTACATTATTATTCACATCATAATAACTATATAAAAAATAGCATGATAATCGGTTTTTATCTCAGGGCTCTGCGTATTTGCAGCCCTGAACATCTTTCTCAGGAATATAATAAAATAGAATCCTCTCTCACTACTTTAAAATATCCCAAACACGTCATTCTTTCCGCTAAAAAGAAAGCGTTTCAAATACATCTAAAAAAGATAAAAAATACTAATACATCTCCTAATACAACACAATCCATATCAAGGAATGTTTTCCTTCCCACTAACTCTCGTAACACCCATCTTTTTTCTTCGCTTTCACAACATAGTTTTAGAATTATCCAAGCTACCTTACTCACCATCAAAAACATTTTACAAATGCATACAAACAAAAATAAAGTCCTTTCATCACCCACTACAGCTGGAATTTATACTATTCCCTGCGCCGACTGTGGAAAAATATATTTCGGCGAGACACAACGTCCGTTAAAGAAACGAATATATGAACATAATCGTGCCATAAAAAACGGCGATACCTCAAATGCACTATGCACTCATATGATCTCTTCCAGCCACCACTTCAATACCTATAAGGCAATCCCTATCAAACATATTCATGACACCAAACTTCGACGTCTCACAGAATCCTGTCTGATCCTATGTCATAAGAACACCATTGCCCAAAGATAATATTGCTTTTCCTTCGGCTAGATCAATTTTATACGATATGAATCTAAATGAATACGACTCTGGCTAACCTTGTCTCTCTTCTGTTCCCTTCCCCTCCTCTCCTGCCTCCTCCTCCTCCCTTGTTTCATCCCTCGACGTTAACTGTTCAAATTACTACTAATCCTGTAGACTTTTGACGTTCTCAGCCCGAATCTAATCAGCAGGCGATATCTAAGCACTGATTTTTTCTCTCTCTCTTTTTTCTTCCTCTTTAATAGTTTTCGACAACAACATGTCGATTTACCCTTTCTCACGTTTGCGCTCGCTTTCTCTTCTTCGTTTCGTCTTCTTCAACTGACGTTCTAAAGATACTGGTTGATTGGTATCTCTTTCTTCTTCTTCTTCTTCTACCTCTTCTTCATCTTCTTTTTCTTCCTCTTTTCATAACATTCCTCGCATTCCTTTTTCTCCCCGTTTTGTTGTTCTCTACACGTGACATTTTCTTCCAATCGCATTCTCTGTATAAATTTGAAAACTTTTCCGTTTTGAAATAAAGTCTATTAACTGATCGAAAATGGTCGTATCTACGGCCGATATATCTCGGTGGAACTTTATAACATGAGTTTTTGAGTTATTTTTGTTAGTTGTTGAATTGCTTATTCTTTATTCCATTTTTATTTTTACACATTGTCTGAAATATTGTGTCTTCCTTTTTTCCCATATATATATATATATATATATATATATATATATATATATATATATATATATATATATATATCATATGTGTGTGTATTATTTTTTCTTAAATGTCTTAAATAGACTTTATAACCGATACCCCCGACACACTTCAGTGTAATGGGAGATCTGTGTGTGGGTTGACAGCATGCTGATGCGAAAGAGAGTTGAGCCAACGTAATGACGTAAAATGTGTGTACATCCGGCAAATGTGTAATCTCCAACCTCTCCGTGTACCGCTTATTATCCTCTTTTTATATTTTGGCGCCGAGATAAAATAGAAATCAGAGACATTTTCCAAGATAGAATACATAACCATAAAGCGTTGTCTACTTCAGGGGAGGGGGAGGAAAGCGAATAAGATAGATGGAGTAGAAAAATGGATTTTAATTAGTAATATCAAAACCTTGTGTGCACCAGTGGACACGACGATTCTGTTCGAAAAGTTGTATTATGAGTGAGAAAAATATACTGTAGTTGTAAAAGTGGCAGTTAAAACTATTTATAAGTTACGCAACAGGATGAATAAAATTACATTAGTTAGAATAAAATAGAGTGTAATGTCTATTAAAGGAATGGTAAAAAAATAATAGCAGTTAAATATAAATAGTTAAACTACTATTATTGTAACCGCGTTCATCGTCAGTGTAATAATCGAAAGGAATAAAACACAAATGAAAAAGGTGAAAATTATACAAACATGGGAAACACTGTGAGTAGGAAAGAATATGTTGTATTTCCACTGTGCACACACTACAATCCCTGTAGGTTAGTTTTTTATGTGTGTGGAATGGATATTTATTGCGTGGTTTCACATTTTCATTCAGTTAGGAGAAGGAGTTTGTTGCCGTGTTTGCGTCTGTGTTGTTGCCTTTAAGATGCATATAATGTTGTATATGGTGTGATTTGGGAGATTATAATGGATGGCCATTTTGTGGTATATGATTGTTTTCTCTGCATATTTGTCCGTGAGTGTTTAGATGTTGAAGTCAGAACCTGTTCCACCGATATATCTGACTTTTGTTCATTTGGTGCAGCATATCAGGTAAACAACATGGCACGTGATAGTAAAGAGTTTAAGTTGGGTGTTGGTGGCTGGAAATTTCAATGTGACATTGCTCGTGATGAATTGGTATATTTGTATCTTGTTAAGTTGTATGTTTTTGTCTTGAGGTTTGATAGCGTGCTATTGTTTTGTAAATGCTAGTAGAGTATGGAGGTTCGGGAGACGTGAAATTATTTCTTTTTATGCAACACTGTAAAAAGCAATGTAGTCTATACGCAACCGAGCGCACGTACAATCGTCAGCATAATTATGTGTTTGCATGAAGCTGTGCATGTAATTATTCGTAAATGAGTTGGAAATAAACACTAGGTGGAATTAGAAGTTTGGTTTTATTTCCATTTTTTTTAAACGTTACGCGTCCGTGTAGACGGCATATTGTATTATATATATATATATATATATATATATATATATATATATATATATATATATGTAAGTGTAATTTGTAGTGGGATAATAGGTATATTAATGTTGATATATATATATATATATATACGTGCAATTTGTATTGGTATAATAAGTTTGTTTATGTTGATATATATATATTCCCCAGGCGACATCATTCGAATCATTTGCAGAAGATTACTCATGGTGTTAATATTATTGGTATTGAAGAGAACTGGAATCTAAATGACTGCAATTATAGAAATTGTTACATACCTATAAAAGAGTACACCGCTTAATTTTTTACAATACAAGCCTGTTGATATATATATATATATGTATATACATATCTCTCTGTCTCTCTCTCTCTCTCTCTCTCTATATATATATATATATATATATATATATATATATATATACAGACTGTTTCGCTGTTTCACAGTTTGTTTGTGCCTCAAGCCGGGATTGAAACTCGATCGTCGAGCTGACGGTCGGCGCTTCTCACCCTTACGCTCTCATGCGACACTGACTGCATCTAAGAAATATCTCAATGTAAACATTGCAATTGCCGTGGCTCGAATTAGTTTTACCTAATGAGCTATGCCTTAAAGCTCATGGCAGTTGGCGATATGTATATATATATATATATATATATATATATATATATATATATATATATATATATATATGTGTGTGTGTGTGTGGATTACTGTTTTTCCGCCTAATGTTATTTCCTATATACTTAAAGCACACAAGGTACATTATTCGGTTATCAGATTCTGTAATGTGTGAAAAATATTTATTTTAATTGTTTTAATACAACGGAATTTACAAAAAACAATCAACAAGTGGCCCATCTCCTATGAACTTTCACCATTACTTCATGTTGTTTGACCTTGTCTCTTATTCTATACGTTGTTGTGGTCTCTCTTTCTCTATCTCTATCTCGCTCTCTCTCGCTCTCTATCTGTTTATAACCATTTAATAATAGTACTATAGAAAGGACAATCATTCTATATATTTGAATAGTCTATTATAAATACAAAAGGATGCAACTAAGGCTATATATGTACTATTAAATCCGTAATTTGATATCAAAAAGAGATAGCAAATCTGAGAGACAGATAAAGCATAGCAGACTCATTTTTGATAAATTAAAAAAAATTTTTTTTTAAGTAAATATAGAAAATAAGATGAATAAATAATGATGGGTGTTCCTGGATTTGTCTTTGTGCGCACATAGCATCGATGACATCGTCTGAGATTTGTTCTTCCTTCTTGGAGAGACGGGCAGGTGGAACAGGTTTCAACGTCCAAGACTTTAATCTAAGCCCAGAAAAATAGACGTAACTCGTAAAGATTAAAGGGCAGAACTGCACTTAAATCTTCGCGCGTTACGTTCCTTGAAACATTCTCAAGTATTACACAAAATTAAATGGGTTCAATTTGAACACACCTGCGTATATTTGATTACCTAATAAAGTCTTATGACGCCCGCAACACTTTTCTATGAACAGTATGCTATCCAGGAATGCTATCTGCGCAGAGCCACATTATCATCGTATTAGTGGTTCAGTGAGAGGTGAAGTAAATCCGCCATGATTACTGAACATTTAATATTATGATGGTTGGATCTATGTTTTTAGAATTGTTAAGTGAAAGTGATTATATGGAATCTACTGGGTTTGAACGTGACACACCCAGGTCGTCAATCAGCGTTGTTATCCATTAAATCCTCGTAGTATTCTAAATAATTATTTTACTAATGGAGATGGATAGACGACCTGGGTGTGTCACGTTCAAACCCAGTAGATTCTATATAATCACTTTTACTTAAAAATTCTAAAAAAATACAAGGGGTGTTTAATCTAATTATTTTTTATTTATATTATTTTCTTAACCACGGACTTTCAGAAATGCAAGGAGATCATACGGATTAAACAGTAAAATGATATTACTGTTTGCACATATTTAAAAAATACAGAAATATACAAAGTCTTTGAGCAAAGACGAATCAACCTCGATGGACAAATGTGACCTGTTTTAAAAAAGTAAATCCAATATGTTATGAATGTTGGGAACAAATAGCAGAAAGAATAAGTAAAAGGGTTCGTTAGCAAAACTCCTACATTTTCCTAACATAATCAATTAAGTCTGGGTAATGATTTATTTATGAAGTCGGAAAAAAGCACGTGTGGTACGCGCTAATATTTCAACGGCGGTATGAAAGCACACACACACCTACACACATATATATTAGCGTTTTGCATGTGAGATGGTATATATAATTATTTCCACAATCAGACCACGTCGCAACCCACAACCTATGAAGGAAACAAACCGGAAGTCATAGACTCGAGTTTCGCCCTTCTTTGGTCTCATCAGTAGAACCCATCCGAACTCAGGATTCAAAACCCAGGTCACGTGCATGCCAGGCGAGTACTCTGTCACTGAGCTAACTCACCACATACAAGAATGTCTATTAACTTACACAGATTAAGCAAACCACGGCGAACGCCGACTGTGGAATATACCTACTCTTTTGAACAAGTGGTGTAGTCATCTAACTACTTAGAACACAGGCCGATAGCTCACAAGTTGGATTTTTTTGTAATACTCGCCAGCGCGCAAATAAATATATATGAGGAGGTTCATAGGGAGTAATATGTATAGTTCTTTGCTAGAAAATATGTATCTGATTTTCGATCACGAACTGAAATGAAAAAATCTGAATATAAATATTTACACGAGCTATTTTGTCTGGTAATTGTACTTGTAAAGTATTAGATTCGAATATTTGCATTACGTTAGAATATATACGAATAAATTCCAATCTTCATTATATGCGAGGATATATTTTCGGTCGATCAAATCATATGTTCAGTTTAAAAAAATACTTACATTGAAACAATCTATTCAATTGCAAACCCCAGTTTTCAAATGCGCACTAGTTAAACACTTGAATGCACAACGTAGTCCAACGCTTTATTGCAACAATACGCATGTTTTTGTGTGTAGATGGAGTAGTAAAATATAATTTCGACTTAATGATGTTATACTTTTTGTGATTCAAGATACTACAATAATTTGCGTATGTGTTGGGTTAAAGAATACAAAAACTGTACTTTTTGACTGAAGAGCTGAGTTTAGTTTGGAAGAGAAGAAGGTGAAGATTGGAGAGAGAACTGTGAATATTGGAGACAGAACTTTGAATATTGGAGATTGCGATTGTCGGTGAAGGTGAAGAAAAGCAAATTTTATTTTTTCAATTTTGGATTACAAGCTATTTCGGTGTGAAGAAGAGAATATGGAGTCCGGAAAAATAAGTTTGAGCAAAGATGTGATATCGCCTTTTAGTGAAGAAGGTGATGTAGTCGGGTGGATGAAACAAGTAAAATTGATTGCGAAAGTACAGAGAGTACAAGACCTGGCTAGTGTCATTCCACTTTTTCTGCATGGGGATGCGTTTGCTCTATACATCGAGATGAGTGATACAGACCAATCAATTAGATGCGGAAATGATGGAGATGAGATTGGTGACAGCATTCACTGAAGGTCCTCTCGAAGCCTATGAAAAACTGAAACGATTCATGTGGACTGGAGAATCGGTGGATGTGTATGCCATCAATATTAAAAGATTGGCTGGATTAGCTGGAAACCTAGGGATATGTCTAGATCAGACATCAAAACTCGCGTTCATCACACGATTTTCAGATGACGTATCTGTGGAACTCCAACAATTGCATCACTTGGAAAGACTGGATGTTAGTCGACTGATACCGACTGCACGGCTATTGGTTAGCAAGAGAAGGCGAGATACTGGGGCGGTGGCAGCGAGTGCACAAAGCACTACACTTAAAAATGAGATTCAAAGAGAATCTTCAAGCATTCGGTGCTTTAGGTGTCGCGGACCACATCTTATTAAATATTGCCCGGAGCCAGCTAAAGTCAGAGTAAGATTGAAGAAGTGGGCGCATTGCGAGATATTGTTCTCTGGCTCAAGGAAACGAACAAAGCGGAGTTTCTGCGCCAGTAGCTACCCCAGAAACAGAATGAAGGTACAGTACAGAACTCTACCCCTGATAGAAGTGGCAGTAAATAATACTGTAATGACGGCACTTATTGACATTGGATGCTCCACAACTCTACTTAACTCCGAACTTGTGAGTGGGTGTGGTAGAAGTGGCACAATAAAAACAGTTGACGATCGGAATGTAAAATGTAAGGGAGCCCGGCAAGTGTAAATGAAAGTATGTGGGGTACGAGTAAATGTGGAAGTGATTCAGATGGATCACATGATTAACGGAATCGATGTCATAATTTGAATGGACGTCATCAATGAGATGGGAGGTGTGAGTATCAACAAAACTATGGTCAAGTTTGGAGATGTACACTGTGCCGTAGCTGCCCATCAGCCGAACGTTTGCAAAATTGAGGATAAAGATTTCGAAGGGGGTTTTGATGGAGAGAGATGGACAGTGAAATGGAAGTGGATGGGAGAGCATCCAGTGTTGCAGAACAAAGTAAAATATTATAAGAATTCCCTGGACAGTGCGAAAAATTCAGAGTTCAAGAAGGAAGTGGAAAGATGAATAGCAGATGGTATTCTCTTACCAGGGAAAGGTGAAGAAAAAGGTTTGTTACCGTTGATGACAGTGGTCCAGGCCACAAACGGTAAAGTGATGCCAGTGTTAGATTTTCGGGAATTAAACCGTTTTGTTGCATGTCATACAGGGAGCGACCTAATAGATGTGTGTGATGAAAAGATGAGAAAATGGAGGCGGTTGGCAGGAGGAACTGCGATTGTGGACCTTAAGTCTGCCTACTTGCAACTACACGTGACAGAGGAGGTGTATCAGTATCTGCTAGTCTGCTATAAAGAAAGAGCCTACTGTCTGACACGGTTAGGATTTGGGCTTAATGTTGCACCAACAATCATGGCAGCCGTTCTAAAAACTGTGTTAATGAAAGGAAATAAGACAAAGGTGGCCACTGATTCGTACATTGATGATATAATCGTAGATGTGACAAAAGTATCGACAGAGGAAGTGGTGGAACATCTTAAGGGGTTTGGGCTGACAGCAAAGCCATCTGAATCCTTGGACGGCGGAGCGACACTGGGACTTACGTTGATGAAAGGAAATACGGGTGAGGTGATGTTCAAAAGGGGCAACGAAGTCCCGGAGATGACGGAAGAAATGAATAGGCGGTAGTTATTCTCTATCTGCGGCAAATTGTTCAGGCACTATCCCGTTGCTGCATGGCTCCGCCTGGCATGCAGTTATGTTAAAAGATGAGCAAGTGGAGTAGACTGGGAAGAAAAGAGTTGATGGCAAAACTGTCTAAGTAATACAGGACATTATAACTGAGGTAGAGAAGGAGGACCCAGTTAATGGAGCTTGGCACATACATGAAAGAAAAATAAGAGTAATGTGGTGTGATGCAAGCAGTATTTCAACAGGTGTGGTTGTTGAGATTGGTGGTTCGGTGGCGGAAGATGCAACATGACTGAGAAAAAAGATGACTGTAATCACATTATTTGGCCGAATTAGATGCAGTTTTGAAAGGCGTCAATTAAGCCATTAAATGGGGATTGAGAGAGATTGAAGTAAGGACCGATTCAGCAACGGTGAACTCTACAGTGGAGGAGACTGAAAGAATAAAAACCAAGGGCGCTGGAGAAATGATCGTAAAGCGGAGATTGGGAATACTTAGAGAGTTAATATCTGAATTTGGACTGTGGATAAAGGCAGTGTTTGTGGCTTCACAGAGAAACAAAGTAGATGCGCTGACCCGAATATGGAAACGGTGGTTAGTTGAGAAAGAATAGGTCCCGGTATGCTGTTTAGGAACCGGAGAACTAGAAGAGGTGCATTGCATGCACCACATGGAAGTGGATAGAACATTATATTTTGTGCGGAAAGTAGATCCACATATAAGACGGAAGGAAGTTTAGAGAATGGTCAGGAACTGTGTTCGATGTTAATCAATCGATCCTTCCCCGAATATACATGATCCTGGTAGAAATTGGAACTTCAAATAATTGGACAAGATCAACTATTGACATAACACACTATCGTGGGGGCGCATACTTGTCAATGATTGACTGTGAGCCTTGGAGACGCGCAATATGGAGAGAGTAACATGCGGAGACGGCAACTGCGCTAATAGGAATTGGATAAAGTGATGCTTGAACGGGGTCCGGTAATGGAGGCGATAATGGACAATGGCACCGTTTTTCGCTCAGAACGTCTCCAGACAATGCTAGAAAAATGGAAGATAAAAATATATTACAGAACAGCCTATAGACCCGGGGAAATAGAATAGTAGAGCGACATTATCGGACAGTGAAATCGATATCTGAGAGAGGTAGGATATCACCTGAAGAGGCCACATTCTGGTAAAACATGGCACCCAAGGTAAGACAGAGGGGCGAGACAGTGCCACATAAATCCATTTTTAAATATAGATTGCGACATCCAAGAGATATATCAACAGAAGTCGAAGAGCGAGGACCAGCTAGAATCCAAATAGGAGAAGATGTTTGGGTAAATCCACCAAAACTCAATGTACAACGCAATGGGGTAGAGGAATGATTATTGGAGTGCAATCTCCTAACAACTTGAGCGTCGATGGGATGCCGCGGTATATTTGTGATTTGAGGCGTGCGGTTAAAGTAAACGATGGAGATGTAAGTGGCGGACATGAAGGTGAGGCGGTCGCGATGTAAAGACCGCGGAGAGAACGTAATGCACCAATTTGGGCACATGATTATGTGATGAGAAATGATCTTTGATGATCATGGGGGCGTGTGATTTAAGATACTGCAATAATTTGCATATGTGGTGGGTTAAAGAATATAAAAACTGTACTTTTTTGACTGAAGAGTGAGTTGAGTTTGGAAGAGAAGAGAGTGAAGAGTGGAGAGAGAACTGTGAATATTGGAGATTGCGATTGTCGGGGAAGGTGAAGAAAAGACAATTTTATTTTTTCAAGTTTGGATTACACTTTTGAAAGGCGAAAATGCGTCAGAAACGAGCAGGAAGTTATTCAATGTGTGGTGAACAAATAAAGGTAATGAACGTATGTGTCATTAGTGTTTTCAATCTGTTCATCACGACAAAACTAAGGAAGCAGTTAATAGCAACCCTCGTGATTTTTACCATGATGATATCCAAGTATCGGCGTTGAAAATCATCAGAATTAAATTCTGTTTTACTTACAGGACCATGATGTCGGATATTTATAGTGAAGAATTGGATAAAATCACATATTCACTCGCGAATCGTTATCGTTCTCTCATTCATCTTGATAGTTCCCAACTGAGCACTTTCTAATTTTCACATGTTTCAGTCACTTCAAAATTGTTGTAAGACAAAGTTCCAACCCTAAAGTGAAAGTGAAAATTAACAATGAATAGTTATTCATTAGTAAAAAGAAACATGATTAAGCTGGATATATTTCATCTGATCGTTAAATTATAGGTAATTGTATGAGACGTCAATGATAGAATCGCTTGAACAAACAACGATACATTAAAAAACCGGTGCATTTATTTACGATTAAATAATCGAACAGACAGCAAATAATAATTTCTAGTATGAATCCGTGTAAGGAAACGAACTATTCTAGTTGATTACGAAATGCAGAGTTTCTGTAAAATACTAAAATTGCCCTTTAAGTCGAGATGAATAGCGATCTGATAAAATATTATTCATTGCCATTTAGATATCTGGTATCAGATAAATTTTCTTAAGTCTCATCAAGGTAACATATAACCTAAATTATACTACTCAACATCCTTATCCGCTAAGCTATGTTTCAAAAAAACGCTGTTGCTATAGAAACAGCGAATCTGTGGATAGCACTGCCTAATGTAAATAATAGCGATTCCTCACGTCGGAAATTCATCCAATATTTACTAGTTTCTTGTTATGCGTTGATTCTTTGTCGATTCAAGTTCAATGCATGTCTTCCCGGCCATCATGATATCGTATTCTTGCATGTGTAGGGTTAGCCTCGAGGAGTTCCACTACCTCAACGATCGGGTCATATTTACTCCTGTTACCAAATCGCTTTAATAACACCTCCCCAGGCTCACAGAGCCAAACAGGTAATGCAGTGCCAGTGGAAGATCGCCTTTTAAAATTGAACATGCGTTCGTGAGGCGTAGCATTTGTGGAGGTGCATAGTAGAGAGCGAATAGTTTGTAAAACATCCTGTAGAACATCCTGCCAAGCGCTAATGGGTAACCGTTTTGATCCCAAAGCTAATAAGATGGTGTTCCAAATAATGCCGTTATAGCGCTCACATTGGCTGTTACCTCTTGGGTTATATGCAGTAGTGTTACTGGATCCAATTCCAAGTCGCAGCAAGAATTGTTTGAATTCCTCCGACATAAACGAAGTTCCTCGATCGGAATGGATGAATGAGGGAAGTCCAAAAATAGAAAAAATATTCACCAGGCACTGAATCGCGGTTTGAGAGGAGCAATCACGACAAGGGAAAGCAAACGGAAATCGACTGTATTCATCGACGACTGTAAATATGTAACGGCAACCTGATGAAGATGCCGGGATAGGTCCTTTGTAATCGACAGAAAGACGCTGGAATGGAGCAGTAGAACGGATAAGAATATTATTAGTAGAAGTAAAGAATTGGGGTTTTATTTTGGCGCAAGTAGTACATTGAGATGTCATACGTCGGATTTCATCAAGTGAATATGGCAAATTTTGTGACCTTACAAAATGCCAAAAGCGTTGTACTCCAGGATGTATTAAGGAATCATGAATTGATTTTAGTTCCTCCAAGGAAGAAACAGCAGCACTACATACTCTGGATAATGTGTCAGCGACAATATTTTCATTCCCGGGACGGTGTTTTATATCATATGAAAAGGGAAGAAGTTCCATTTTCCACCGTATAATTTTATCGTTTTTAATTTTTCCACGATTAGCAGGTTTAAACACAAAAGATACGGCTTGTTGATCAGTAATAATAGTAAAATGTTTCCCAACAATGAGATCTCTCCATTTACGAACACATTCGACTATGGCATATGCTTCTTTTTCGACTATATGAAGTCGCATTTCAGAGAGGTTTAACGACCGAGAAAAGAATGCTACAGGTCTCCCAGCTTGTAAGAGAGTGCCTCCGATAGCCTTTTCTGAGGCATCGGTTTCAATAATAAACGGCAATTCATCATCAATAACTTTTACAGTTGATTCAGCAATGTCTTTCTTGAGTTTTTCGAAAGAATTTACAACTATAGGAGGCATAGGGAATTGTTTATTTTCGACCAGTGGACGAATTTTGTATGAATACTTAGGTATCCATTTCGCATAGTAAGCAAACATACCAAGACACCTTTTTAACGATTTTGAATCGGAAGGGGGAGGCATTTGCAAAAGAGGTCTCAAACGCTCTGGATCAGGTTGAAGAGTTCCGTTACAAATTTGGTATCCAAGCACGTTAATAGAACGAAGTGAAAACTTTGATTTTTCCCGGTTTATTTCGAGGTTGTATGTCGAGGCAGCTTTTAAGAAATACTCCAAATTGACGTCATGCTCCTCCTGGGTTTTACCGCAAATAGTTATATCATCTATATACGAGAAGGTTCCAGGTAATTTGTTATCAGAAATGAAAGAATTCATAAATCGTTGAAAGGCAGAAACCCCGTTTGTGACCCCCATGGGTATTCGTTTAAATTGGTACAGACGGTTTCCAGCCTGAAAGGCCGTATAGGGGCGATCTTCAGGGCAAATTTCAATCTGATAGTATGCTTTGGACAAGTCAATTATACTAAAGATACGATACTGGGCTATTTGGTCAACGAGATCCCCAATTCGTGGCAAGGGGTATGCATCAAGTAAGGTGAAACGGTTAATAGTTTGGGAGAAATCGACTACCAATCGTTTATTTTTATTAGTTGACGAAGTCACAACAATTTGAGCGCGCCACGGAGAGTAACTTGGTTCAATTATATCATCCTCAAGCATTTGTAGAATTTCTTTTTCAATGAATCGAGAGTCCTCCGCACGGTAATTTCGGGACCCAGTAGCAATAGGTTTGCAATCACGGGTCAAGTTTCGGAACAATTTAACGGGTGCACAACTGATTTTGGTTAAAGCGCAGATTTTTAGAATATCCTGAGACCCTCCAAAAGAAATAGTGATACTCCGGTGTAGTTTTAAGAAGGGCACTCCGAGTATAATATCCATACAGGAATCAGGAAGTACTGTGAAGTCAATTTCTTTATATTCGTAACCATTGAAGATAACGTCCTCAGTACAATATTCAGATAGCTTGAGGGAAATGGCCGACGATGCCATGGAAATTACGGAATTCCGTTTAGAAGTAGACAGTTTCATTGTTTTAACAATACGAGCACTGATAAAGTTATCAGAACTGCCGGTGTCTATGAGAGCAGTTAATCGTTTACCCTTTAATTTTACAATTTTAGTAATAGGAGGGAACCTATCATCATCTTTAGCACGGGCTACTATAATAGCTGAGGTGGAACGTGAAGGTGTAGACATGGTAGAACGGCAAACTTTGGCAAAATGGCCGAGTTTGCCACAGTTTCGACATACTTTATCGCGGGCAGGACAGTGGCGGCGATCATCCTTAATGTGACGTTTCCCTCCGCAGTTGTAGCACTTTCCATGAGCAGGAAGGGCAGCAGACAATTGTACAGATTCACACTCCATAGGAGCAGTAATAGTGGCCTCCTCGACAGAATCAGTAAACACATTTTTAGTCGTGGTAGCAGCAACGGTAGGTCCAATCTGAGAAGCGTATGACTCAGCACGAAATTGAGCCTGTTCTAAAGCTCTAGCACATTGAGTAGCCTCCTTGAGATTTAGCGTATCATTTTCAAGTAGTCTGGCACGTATTACGGAAGACCGGAGACCACGTATAAAGGAATCACGGACAGATTCATCTCTGTAAGTAGTAGCAGTAACATCTTTGAAGCAACAGTCTGCGGCAAGTCGGTTCAAGGCCTGAAGGTACTGGTCTACAGACTCATTTTCCTGTTGTAGACGTGTAGAAAGCAAATGTCTAGCATGGATAACGCTTGGAGACTTATCATAAACACTTTTCAGCAATTCAACAGCATGTTCGAATCCAGAACAACCCTCGATAATGTCAGCAACGGTAGCACCAATATTTAAATAAAGGACTTCGAGTTTGTCTGGATTTAAAGAAGCAATAGTAGATAAGTAATAAGTAAAATTACGGTACCATAGTCTCCAGAGCTTGCCAGCCTGAGGGTCTGCAGAAGATATATCAAACTTGTCCAGACGAATAATCTTATCCATGAGAAATTTAGTAAATGAATTAATTGAATAAATTGTAATGTAAAAAAAAGAAGACACGAATAGAAAAACCTTTTCTAAGGCTTTATTCAATTAATTCAAAACTACAATGCTAACAAGGCAAGAGGCCAAGAACGTATATATGGAAAAAGAAGAGAACGCATTTAAATTAAAAAGTCACGTGGACAAGAAAACCAAGTAATTTTACTTTAACGGAAATATATGCAAGTGCACGTAATCCATCTCGTAATCCCAAGGTGCTGAGTTCAATCCTGGGCAAATGCAGCTGAAGAAAAATAATATACATAACATAACATAACATAACAGTCGTGGTTTGCAAGGAATGTATTAAAATGTTATTGCACTTTCATTGTGCTATCTATTCCAGCGAAAGTTTAGCGACTAGTTGACGGGGATCTTGTCTCATGGGATAGTGTTAAAAATACGCCGTAGATAGACGATGATGGATTTCGAAAACACAACATATTTATAGACAGACTCAAAATGCTAGAGAATTTGAAATAAAAGCAAGATAATATGTTTGGTTCAATAGCTGGTAAATAGATTGATGTAGACTTGTGTTCTTTGCAAAAAAAACAGAGAAGGAAAATAGGTTTACGACACAATTACGATATATAAGTTGAAAGAGTCGACTATACTACAATAAACGACACCCAATTAACAATTTTATTATGGTAACGTATTCAACAAATTCTAACTTCGTAAATCAAAACAACTGTGACTCATCAGTATTAGTAAACAAAATTATGGAGAATTTTTGCAAATACTTGGACAAATCTTTGATTTATTAAAATATATAAATAGTATATAGATGGTTTAGAAATAGACGGTTTTAATTATTCGGGATTATCGAATAGACAGGTTGACAGATTCGAGAAAGTGAATGTTAGGGTTAACTAATAGTGAGTGACAATTACAAATATCTTTTTCGTTGCGGTTGTTATAGTCGGGTAAATCTAATACACTGACCCTTTTTTTCTTTTTAGCGTTTCACCTTTTGTAGAAACTGACAGATAAGATACTGACTTATGTTCGGTACTCACGGTGTTCTACCCTTGACAATATTGTAACATTTACGATATGATCTCTTATATACAACATCAACAGACAGGTGTTTAATGGGAACCTTACAATATAACAGCGGATGCTATTTCGAACCCTTACTATATAAATGCGGATGCTATTTTGAACGTTTACTATATAAATGCGGATGCCATTTTAAAAGCTGACTATATAACAGCGGAGTCTACTTTTAAACCTTACTATATACCATCGGAGTCTATTTTTAACCGTACAATACAACAGCGGATACTGTTTTTAAACCTGGCGATATAACAACGGATACTATTTTTAAACCTTACTATGTAACAGCGGATGCTATTTTAAAACCTTACTTGAAAACAGCAGATACTGTTGTAAAACCTTACTGTATAACAGCGGATGTTAATTTTAAACCTGGCTATATAAAACGGATACTATTTTTAAACCTTACAATTTACCATCGGATGTTATTTTTAACCGTACAATATTACAGCGGATACTGTTTTTAAATCTGGCTATATAACAACCGATGCTATTTTAAAACCTTACTATATAACAGCGGATGCTATTTTAAAACCTTACTGTATAACAGCGGATGCTGTTTTAGTAAATTTTATAAAAATGTGACGACTTTGGTTACTTATTGAACACGTGTTTGTTTAAATCATAAAATACTGATTTTGCAAATCAAATTAAATATAGTAATAAAAAAGATAGCATCCCTTGTTTTCATATTTTACAGGTCTTTCCTTCTTCCTGTATCTCTCTCTTTCTGTATCTCTCTCTTTCTGTCTCTCGCGCTTCTTCTCTATTTCTCTCTTACTCTCTTTTCTTCTCATACTTCGCCTAAAATAATATTACTGCTCTGATACTGCGCTTTTGTTCATAATTGAGTATTCAAATAATGACTTTATATCAGGTGTTGCCTTGGAAGTGAATATATCGCCAGCTGAGACGATGGCGCCAGAAAACATCACTAAGAGATCATTCAATTGAGAGTGTTATGAGAAGAATGGCACAACATTTATTTTTGTTTTTAGCGTTTTTTACTTTTCCGACATTCGAGTTCAACCGGAAGTACCCTGTTGAATCGATATAACTGGCGAACAGTTATGGCAAATTGACGACGACGAGATTATTTGGTTCACAATTAGCACCAAAGCGCGGGGGAATTATGGGATAATTCTGTCATTATCCAAAATAAAATTAAAAAATAATGTGGTGTGAAAAGCCAATCTGAAAAATGATCATAATAATAATAATGATACTACTACTAATAATAATGATAATAATAATAATAATAATAATAATAATAATAATAATAATAATAATAATAATAATAATAATGATGATGATGCCGCCGCCGCCGTTGCCGACGACGACTACGACTACGATGATGATGACGATGACGATGATGATACACTTGTTCTAAAATGTACGTTGTTATTCCAGGGCGAAATATCATTATTCTACATACTATATTTGCTGTTCTCACAGAGATCATATGTTTTGATAGAAATAATAAATAGGCATCATGTGTCACTGCGAACTAGTGAAAATGTACATAAACACAAACGCAGTAGATCATATAAGACGTGTTCAATATAAGACGTGTTCAAGATAAGACGTGTTAGATATAATACGTGTTCAATATAAGACGCATTAAAGCACTTAAACATCAATGATAAACAAAATAAACTAAAACTCATGGTACACACACAAACCTATATTCTTCTTTAGCGTACATCCCATTAACATTGACGTCGTTTCATTTCAGTAGTAAAATATTGTTTATCATAGTGTACTAAACTCGGTCAGTCCTTCAAGTAGTTTTTTTCGCAGTGAACTCAGCAGTTATAAATCCAATTGAAGTCGTGTGAGATCAACATGAACGAAACTTCAGAGCCAAACAACTCAAAAATGCGTCTCGAGTCTTACAAAATGTGCATGGAGGCTTGGCAGAAGAATCTTCTATCTACATCTAGTCTTTTGGTTCCGAGAATATGTGACGCTGTGATAACGGGCAAAGAAAGTTATTTTTATGAATCACGTTTGTTGTATTTTCTTTTGGTTTCAGTTCGATTTTATTTATCTTCACACGATTTGTGACTGGTATTATATATGAAACATTAATGGGGTTAAATTGTTCCATGAAGAAATAAACACCTTTAGGATGGGAAAAATGCCGAATTTCGTTAAAACAAGTTATGCTTCAATTTCTTTCTATTTGCATATTAGTTATTAATGTTGTATCCAATTGATTTGATTATAATATTTATAAGCGTGTAGTAAACAAGTAGTATGCACATAGTAGATCGTTTTTAATCTTCAAACGAGACCATGACATGTGCTACCGCTCAGATGGCACCCTGACATGCGCTACAACTCAATGGTGACCTGGAATTAAATGAGTTATGATCAATGTTTAATGGAAATTATTGGTTCAACATTGGATGCACGAGATTATAGTCTCTTCACAGAGTATTCAACTCAACAGTGACAATGCAGAAAAAGAACACATGACAAGAACATTTAACAATTCAAAAATAATGTATCAACTGTAGCTGAATATAAACACAAAGACAGTTTGAAATAAACAACGAGTTTAAGAAAAAAATCTCATTACAAAAACATAGAAATAAGACAACAAAAATTGGAAATCATTCTAAAGAGTAAATAGACTTTCTTGAAAACATAGGTAAAACTAGTGAACACGAAATTGGTTCTCACAAAACAGGATCTTCGGCGCAACGGCACATATTATTCCGCACGTGAGTATAACATCCTATTTTAGAAAGTACGAAGATTTATTCAGCATATACTTCCTTAATTTGTGAGAATGTCAGAAAGTTTGTCTACTACTTGTAAAACTATGCAGCACAGAGAGCACCAAATTGAATTATATCTTACCACGTAAAGCAATCGAACTGGCATTTACCGAAACGGTACTTACAGAACTTTTTAATCCTTAAAATCCACTCTTTCATTAAAAATGAAATTGCACCAATTTAACCAGTTGTGAAATGTTACCGGTTGGGAAAAAAGCAATGTAAGGATTTTAAACTGCCAGAATTGAGTGCGAATAATCTCAAGTGTCACATATGTGTTAAGGGACTTGTTTCAAATAAATACGTAGAAATAAAACTGAATAAATAGAAATTGAACAAAACCTTACTCTTCGACAAAAAGTGAAACATTGTAAGATATTATTAAGATTCGAAAAAAATCGAGCAATCATATTAAAGGTATGTCAGAATAAAAACAATATAATTTTCTTTCCTAACTAAATCAACAACTTGGCGCCTAACCTGTGTTCTTGTTGTTGCTATAAAGATCGTCTTTACCGGAATAATCAGTGCCAGACTTCTAGCTGTGTATGGCACAAACGTTTACACTAACGAGTGAGAACAAAGTTAATACGCGTAACAAAAACACATAATCGGATAAACAAGGCAGATAAAACATATGAAAATACTTGCAAGTACAAATCCAAAGTAATAATGTTAAATAATAGTTAAATATGTGTCGAATTACACAATCATAAATTAACACACTTGGTCAAAGTTGAGATAACTAACCTTGCTAACATTTAATACCATGGCCGGGTTCGGAGCAGGAGAAAATTAATTTGATAGAGAATCTTCACGAATGTAACATTTGAACGAAGGGCGTTAAAACTAAAACGTTTGTATTAAAAAATACAGAAAGGTTTTCGGCACCAACTTGATGGGGTAATTTATGTTGTGATACATGCCAATTAATTCATTTTGTCAAAATATCGAAGCTTCACCATCAAGGTCAACGACGTATAAAATATTTATAGGAAACTTTTCTGGAAGTTGTTTTTTTTCTGGGGACGTGTGTCGATGTTATAACATGACACCAACAAGTTTAGAAACAAATAACACAGTAATTAATTAACTTATCTACATAAGTTTAGAAACGGTGAAAACATGACAGCTAAACAAACACAAGAAGAACAAAACAAAAACTGACTGGCTGATCTCCGAACTGGAATAACCAGGGTGCATTTAACCCATTAACAGGCAAAAAAAAATAACAGGCACCTGTCCACTAGTACATGCTTCCCATATCAGAAAGAGGAAATCAATCTCGCCTCTCGATGGAGGTAAATGAAAACAGGAGGTGTTTTAAACTTACCTTCCACAGAATGACTTTTGACACAGATTCCACAAAGAGGATTTTCAAATCACCTCTCATACTAATAGGCATTCCACCATTTTGATTTATCCCCTCCCCCATCAAGAAAGAAAATCATGAGGATTGTTTTCACTTCTTACCATCAGAACTTTATCCACACCTCTCAACTCCTCTGGCCTGCCGCTATTTTTTCCCACAATAAAAACAATGTATTTGTACAGTTTTCAACAGACAAACATCAAACATTGTCTTTTGCAACAACAAATTAGTTTTAAAAAATTAAAATATAATATCTCTACCATGTTTATTTCTTTTTCTCGGGATGGCAGAAGACTTGATCCAGAACGGGATACCACAATCAAGGATATGCCAGCCGTCATCAAACGTCTATTCATATCAAATTTCTCAAGACTCGAAAACTATTACCAAGTTTTCATACCTAAAATGCACAACTTACTTTTAAAGAAATTTCTGAAAAATAAACAAGAACTGCGAGTGGACATATGAATGCCAGAAAGCATTAGTCAAAATAAACGAAGTCTTGGCGTTGGAAACATTAATGGCGAAACATGGACATTGTAGTTTCTACCGACGCCAGATCATATGCCATCTAAGCATGTATTCAGCACAATTTGCCTGATAGATCTCACAAACTAGTTGCCCACGCGCCGAGAAAACGTTTACCCGAAAGAAAAAAAACTATTCACATATTGAAGAGTTGTTAGAAATTATTCTCGCAGTGACAAAGTGTCACCAGTAGATTCGCGTTAGGCACTTTACGTTGGTTCTAAAATAGGGTCCAATGTTAATACATTGCATGAATTGAGAACAATCCTCTAACATTTGAACTTTAAGATAGAGTTCCTACAGTCTAAAAACTTTGCCATGACAACGCACTATCTATATTAATCCCAAATATTAAGGAACCTCTTGAATATACTGCGACAGCTTCGCTGCGAACAGAAGGAGAATTAAAAACGCCATCATACAGCACAGTAATGGAACTTTCTGTGTATCTCAATACAAATCGTACAGGACGCCCTAAGCGATGTTTTTATCAAGCAATCCAGGACCAATAATTTGTAAAAGTTTTAACATAGACATTTTCTCCATATAGGACGAAGTACTGTTAGAAATTCAGCGAGTTGTGATTCCCACGCCACTACAAATAATAATTATTAGGGATTTTCACGCTTGCCACCAAGGGATTGCAATGATGGAAATACATATGCACAGTTATGTGTACTAGCCGGACATAGATAAAGTATATTGTAAACCTCGTAACTCCCACTAAAAGCTGTGCTTTTTGCAGTTAAAGAAGCCCCCATCAAATAAAGTCCATGGCTTAAAGCGGGCCGACAATGGTGCCACGTACTTATAGACTTTCTAGGCCTGCTAGACAGATTCTGCTACCTAATATGAGTAGATAGTTTTTTTTTTAAATGACTCGTTATATAGAAATTGCCTTGTTATATAGAAATTGCCTTGTTATATAGAAATTGCCTTGTTATGTAGAAATTGCCTTGTTATATAGAAATTACACTGCATGAATTGCAATGAATTATCGTCCACAAATTGTACCCTAAATTTCAAGTTTTCAATTGCCTAGTGTCCTATAGTGGGACATAATTTACGTTAAGCGATTGAAGGATGTTTTTAAGGACTTCAAAATTAATTATATCGCGATCGTCTGATATCAACAGCGGTACAATTCGCTGAAAACAAACCATGTAGAAAGCTAGGGAAACACCCACCGAAAAGTTTATCTAAGTGTACAGAACTATGCCCTACGACAGCACATTAATCCCAGCCGATGTATTCTCTGCGCGTAAAATAAGGTTTCTGTTTGGCAAGCTAATCCCCAAACAAACAATACTTTTGTATACACACAGTGTATGCAAACAAATGCTACCAACAAAGAGATATACTGTTTTCCCGGATATTTCGTGATAATAACTCTTCTGGATAGTAGGTGAAATTCAGAAACGTTTTTTAAAAGTTGATCTACATAATGAAACGGACGCAGTATACTCATAAAATACATTTGAAACAAATTAGAAATCGCCTGTCAAACGATGCGGAAGAAGACATATTACGATAGTTTAGATAGACAAACGCCCCCAGAAAAATACCGTTAAAAAAGTAATGGAAAATCACGGACTGTATCGTCGTCACCCAAAGAAAAAATGTATTGAGAGTCTTGCGTAGATAATACTTAGAAGGGCTTGTTATGGTAATTTACTCACGCACGCATGAACTCTACCAGCTATATATAGAGGAAAGTACTGCTCTTAGGAGACGATAATATTCCACCAGACATCCCTTACAATCGGGTTGAATATTCTCGATTGTAATTCTCGTGTTTATGATCAGGACTACTGTTCTTAATTTATATATATATATATATATATATATATATATATATATATATATATATATATATATACATATATATATATATATATATATATATATATATTAGTACTTCATTTATCCACATAACATATTATAAGGAGATATACTTTTTCGTGTCAGTTTTCAGTATTTACTTCAACAGTGCTCGATACGTAAGTAGAGCTTGGTAGTAAGCAATGAAAATATATATGGCAATCAAGCTACACAGAGGGCCCTGTTTCATCCATTTAGTCTGACGATTCCCCCCGGGGATGAAACACGGGAGCCTCTGTGTAGATCGATTGCCATATATATTTTCATTGCTTACTATATATATATATATATATATATATATATATATATATATATATATATATATATATATATATATATACTCAACTCCTCGATTTTGACTGGAGTTTTAAAACTAGATATTTGACAAAAATTACAATTGTTAAAATGTTAAGTTGATGAGACAACCAGCATGGTGGGGAATTAATCCTACATAACATCTAACCTTCGCTGTAGGATGTATAGAAGTTCACATTTGCACGTGACTTAAACGTACACATTTTAAAATAATATATGTATATATATATATATATATATATATATGAGGATAACATACACGATATGTAATAAAATTAAATGGCGTGTAGGCAATATGTAGTTAAAGACGGAATGTGAAAACAAAAAAAGGCACAGGAGAAAAAAACAGGCAAGAACTTGACAGTATTCATCCGTATATATTAATGTCTTCGGAAAAAGCAATTCATTGAAATGTATTAAGAAAACCGCCAAACATAGGAAAACAAAATGATATATCCCTCGACTGCACTTTCAACACCGACTTCTACTTATACTACTTATTTTTATAGTCATTATCTATGTTTCCTCTCCTGTTTCCAATCAAGGTATTTCTACTTGTTGCCACAATCAGCGTATTTACAACCAGCACCATTTTTTATGTATTTATATATAATGTTATGTCAGAGAAAGGGAGAGAGTGAGAGAGGGAAAGTAAGGCATAGCAATATCTCTAATTGTGTATGCATTGATTTCATAACGTACTCTGCGAATGCAGGTACAGGTTATGCATTTATAAAATAAATTATACAACAATAATGTATTCCACAGAAATTGAATTTAATCTTTCAGCGGCTTGAATCAATAGATAAATAAATTATATTAACAGTGTTAGACTGTATTCATTCCAACTTCTGTCAATATATAATTCGTAAGCCGCACGAAATAAATTCTATAAAACACAAGATTGAAGTCATATATCGGCGTATAAAATAGTATACACTTTCATAAAATTAAATATAGAACGGTATTACATTTCTTTTACTTATGAGAATTGAAATTATAAATAGATTTGAGCGATACATTTTATCGCCTATTAAGAAGGCATGGGGTTAAAACATCGATGAAAAATTTTTGAAATTTCTTTACGTTGGAGCATTCTATCAGATAATGCAATCAGGCTGTAAAAATAGAAGTTACTTCACACGAAATACGGATTTGTCGTTTGTTTTGTATAACAAATTCAAATGAACAAACATTTTTAGTATTACGTTTTAACACTTTCGATGATTTCATAAACGAGGAATATGCAATGAAGTGTTACGAAAGCAACAGTTGTTTGAATTTATTGTTATTTTTAAGTGATATATCAGTTTTACCCAGTTATATTTTTTAACTCTGCTGAATACTTGTATATAGTTTTCGAATTTAACTTTTCATATTATACATATATATATATATATATATATATATATATATATATATATATATATATATATATATGATATTTGTTCTTTTTATTATCTCTGTACGTATATGTTTCGTTCTATATAATCGGAACTCATCAGTATAGAGATAAAATTATTCACTATTGGTTATGCGATTCGAAACCCTGGATTCCGAGTATTTTATAACTCAAACCCCGACATCCAGAACCACTGGGCCACCGCTGAATAGAGAATAAACAGTAATAATTGTAACACTTTATCCGGCGTCTTGCCCTCATGAACGCGTTCAATATAATGAAAGGAACGATGCATTTATAGCTAGCGACGTCATGCTGTGGCAATAGTACACCTACGGAGCCCATCTAGAGGAGTTTTTTACGAGCTACAAATAATAAACATTTAGTTTGTTTATTATCTATGGACGTATACGTTTCGTCCTTTTATAATCGGGGCTCATCAGCATAGAGATATAACTATTCACTACTGGTCATCCGATTTGAAACCCCGGATTCCGAGTATTTTACAATTCCGACATCTAGAACTACTGACCCACCGCTGAATAGCGAATAAACAGTGATGATTTTAACACTTTATCTTGACGTCATCAGAGCGTTCAAAGGAACGATGCATATATATATGTATATATATATATATGTATATATATATATATATATATATATATATATATATATATATATATATATATATATATATATATATATATATATATTGTTGAATATAACATACAACTTATGTGTCTGGATAACCTTTCGTAGATCCTTTCCATTGTTCGCA
Organism: Sepiola atlantica; assembly: GCA_963556195.1. Taxonomy (NCBI): domain Eukaryota; kingdom Metazoa; phylum Mollusca; class Cephalopoda; order Sepiida; family Sepiolidae; genus Sepiola; species Sepiola atlantica. The sequence goes on from OY744522.1 coordinate 5,790,989, forward strand.
TGAGAATTTTTGTTTCGGACGGGGAGGAATGGGCCGATAAATCTGCGTTTTCTGAATTTAGATCGGAGGGAGGAATGGTCGTTATATAGTGTTGGGATATATATATATATATATATATATATATATATATATATATATATATATATATATATATATATATGTATATATATATTTGTGTAATTAGGCAGCATTCCTTCTTCATGCATGTTTGGTTAAACAGTAGCGACAGCTTCTGTTTATTTATTTTTGTATTTGTTTCTTCGATTCGTCCCACGACCGATTTGGTATTGTCGTCCATGTTGTATAAAAAATCGCCATATTTTCGGGAACGTTTTCGACCGACGAATGATTATGGAAAATAAAAGATTGGTGAATTTATTAAGAATACATTTAAATACCACTTCAACAACACTTCAACATACCTTCGCCCCCCTCATAACGAGCATGGTTGATACTAGGTGTATTTACTTGAATAAACAACGCTTCTATTATGGGGAGACAAATACTGCAATATGAGATCCCAAGAATTGCTGTGTTCTTAGTTAAAATATTCCTGAATTAATTTTTTGTGATGCTATGTGTTATCAAGTGTTGGTAGAGGGAACTTTGAGGGGAGGTGAGATGGCAAGTTAGTCCTCTTAATACATTCACCAATCTTTTATTTTGCATACTCATTCATACTCATTCATCCCCCTAAAGATGACCGACGTCGGTCGAAAACATTTTGCGAAAATATGGCGAAAAAACGAATAAAAAAATAAATAAACAGAAGCTGTCGCTACTGTTTAACCAAACATGCATATATATATATATATATATATATATATATATATATATATATATATATGTATATATATATATACATATATATATGCAAACATTGTTAAAAATAACAGAATTCGTCTGTTTAACTACACCTTTTTTATTTTTAAATTTTTCTGATAGTTTTTTTTGTATTAAAATCAAAAAAATTAATAAATATTTCATGGGTTTCACACACACATATACATATATATATATATATATATATATATATATATATATATATATATATATATATATATAATATTTGAGGATACCACGCGCTGTATGTTGGCACTTAGCTATGGGCAAATAGTGTCGTCAACCCGCAGTGCGACTATAGCAAAACCTCCTAAATAACTTGCACTGATAAGATGTCGGGACCAGGGAGGGGTTCCTACTCCAGGAGTAGGTTAACGTGATCCTGATCGTGATATAAGTATATATAATTTTTATAATATGTAATTATTTATTATATAAAAGATTTATTAAGCGTAATTATTTAATATATAATATTAATATAGCCAATATATTTTATCGAGCGTAAAGTAATCCACTTTTGATATGAATACATAGCATTTCTTGTATAACATATTTTCGTAATACATGCATGACAAATAAGGAAAAGAGAAGACACAATTTGGTTTAGTTGAATTGTATTTGTGTTAAATGTATTTTAGAACATTTTTAATTGTAACTGAATGTGTATAGATTAAGTTAATCACTCAGCTGGAGTCAAACATGTGTCTAGAGTAACGGTTATAACTAAAAAAATGTTTTGAATGTGTAGTGTTCCTACCGGCGGATACATAGCCCTATATTTTATCGCCAGAAAAACCAGTCAAGCATACGCATATTTGGAACCGGTTACCACAACAGTCTATCTAGAAAATTATGCTAGATCACACTTATTTAATATATTCTTTATATTCTGTATATTTATCACTTTTAAAGGATTGAGATACCATAAAGCTGGGCACTAAATCACAGTCCGGTATACAGCGAACTGTATTGGAAATGGGAACATTTAAAAATATTTGACACGAGGCAAACATATTGTTCCTTTTATGAATTATAGATATTTACACAAACAGAATGTTCTCTTTTATGATATGTATTATGATTTAAATTATGCGAGGGGTCTTCGTTTCTGTGCATTATGCTGTCGGCTCAATACTATATCCATATAATATACTCGCACATGTATTGATTATGCATATATTTATGCAGTGATATATGTTTACCTATATGGACATAACAATTGTATCCATCATTTATTATTTAGCATAACCATATGTTTCGATGTGTTTACTATTCGTCAAATGATGTATGTATATATGCAAGTCCGAGAACAAAATCTACCTTGGACAAATTCCCGCTTTAGAATCAGAAAGACTAATTATTTAGATTGACAAATAACTTATTACATGGAAATGTAGCATAATATGATTGATATTGAATTTAAAACTGCTACGATATTACTACATTACTTTCATCTACTTCCATGATTTTTATTTTGTTTCTGGTAGCGTATTATATAGTTTGCTTACTTCTAATATTATGTTGGCTTTCTTAGATATTCTCAGCCAAATATAACACGGATTATGGTGAGATACATTTGCATAATATAAAGGAAGATTCCTAATAAGCTTACTCGAATCTGCGTGCATGACGTTCGTGTTAATCTAATATATAATTTTTACCGATTGGAAACGCACGGCCACCGTAAACCTTCCAATCTGGTTTCTGTAATGCAGACGTAACTGTTGAGAAATGTTATCGATTAGACAGAACGTTAGATTTAGCAGAAGCGTGTCGCGATCTCGAAATCTGAGTCTGAATCCATTATACAGGCATGTAAGAGGTTTATCCGTTATACAGGCATGTAAGAGGTTTATCCGGTATACAGGCATGTAAGAGGTGTATCACTTTAAATTAGAAGTGACCTGAACCTCGTGATTACATTTCCCATGCTTTAATGCAATAAGCTTTCACGTTCAATTCACCAATGATGTCGAAAAAAAGTAGATGTTTCTTTGACTTGTTATTCAAGATAATAGATATATAATGTGATTAGCGCACAATATTGATGTTGGTGAATATATATCATATCAATACACATTTAATTAGAGGGATTTAATGATTGCCCGACCAACTTCTTAAAATTAACAATCAATTTTGAATCGAACACGAATATGTTATCTTCATTCTATAATTTAATTATATATTTTATATTGAATCGATTAAAATAATATAACTCTCAAACTGTTATGGTATACTGTCTGAATTAGGTATATTATAGTTGATATAATATATATAATTATATCGATTATATATATATTATATTGTCTTTTAACATTTTGTAAAGTTATTTAATGAAATAGATGAGAGAAGTACAGAGTATTAGAAGACATGTTTTGGGAAACAGATGTATTTCATCTTTCTTTCAATTAGGAAAATTATCAAAAGAAAAAATGATCCATTCAGTGTCACGTTCAGCGATGAACATGCTATTTCAAAATTAAGTGTGACAGATGGACAAATCGACTGCGAAACATACAGACAGTGCATCTTGCAAAGATGCGTGTACACATCCATCATTCACTATTTTAAACTTGATCAACCAATAAACACATTTTAAAAGTTAAGCATAGCAGACCTTCAAATATGCAATTAAAAACTTAAACATGCGACAAAAATAAAATATTGTGTTACATAAAGTGCAGTGTGTGAATGATATACTTAAGTTCACCATTTACCTAATCGTGGCCAATTCATTTATTAAGTTTTCATCTAAAGTTGATGCCGTTATTTTGCACTAGACGTGACTAATTCTAAGACTTTATTGAACATTAAAAAATTAAATTTGGTCCAGTAGAAAAAAGTTATTCAAAATATGCGTGGGAATCAGCGCGTAGGATAACAGTTCCCATTGACTTTGAATTACTCTAACTTTTGTCTTTAAAACAAATATTCATTTTTTATACCACAAATGTAGGAAACAGCACAAGGAATCTAAAAATATGGAAATCCCCAAAGGAGTTCTAAATATAAAAAGGGTTGAGCAGCTTGCATTGACAAAAATGGCAAGTAACAACGCTCCTCATGCTCTTTAACTTCACATCCCTTTTTCTATTATAAATATAATTTAAGGATAAAAAATAGCAATATTCAGCTAGATGAGCTGATTCTTAATATGTTAGTATTACAAAGATTGGTGCCATAGAAAATGAGATGTGTGACCTTTAGTAGAAAAATATAAAAAAATTAAAATTTACTTTTGAAGCTAAATTTTTCAGGCAAAAAGGTTAGAAAAGCCAAGCTTAAAACTGAAGCCACATTTTTAGATGAAAGAAAGCCAAAGAAACTGCCAAATTGAACATTATTGTTATTAATTAAGAGAATGAAGAACATTTTATTATATTGACCATATAAACTAATGGGTATGTTGATAATGGTAACCCCCTAAATATGTGTGTCTTTTTTTTCTATTAGTTTCGTTTTGTTTTCTAATCAGTGAAAGCACAAATGCCCTCTATGAAATAGAAATTGTGGGCTTTTTATATATGCTTTTTGTGGAAAACTTTTTAAAAATATTTATATAATAATTGCTCTAAATAAATAAATACTTTCCACCGTTTACATATTAATTTTTATATCGTACTGGAAGATTCTAATATCTTTAATTAGTAAACATCCGGATAAAACTGAAGCTCAATATACATGATAGAGCATTAATATCATTAGATCAAGTGAAAGAATAAAATAAGGTGCGAATCAAATTTTATTAGAATTACAATGTTCAGGCAAAGTACCTTAAAGTCCTTAACTCATGAGTTTTTAAAGAATATTCTTCTTCTCAGAGAAGAAAAATGTTCTTTGAAAACTCATGAGTTAAAGACTTTAAGGTATTTGCCTGAACATTGAATTCTAATTAAATTTGATTCGCCCCTTATTTTATTCTTTCACTTCATCTAATGCCATATATATATATATATATATATATATATATATATATATATATATATATATATATATATATATGGATATAAATATATATATATATATATATATATATATATATATATATATATATATATATATGGATAATTTAAAAATCAAATATTATTTTAGATCCTATCGTTATACGCTAACGCTCCATATAGTAGATAGAGCATTTATATATAGATAATGCATTGATGATATTTTTAAACAATATAATTTAATTATTAAATCCTCATGGATTATCTGGCAGACTAAGAGTTAATTTGGAAGATACCTTTTAATTTATTCACATCACATTCTGACCAAAGTTCAACAAACATTAAGCTAAATATAGCTGAATTAAAACATTATAAATCATATATAAAGTGATCAAGGTTCATTTCTCGCGTCAATCCTTACTGGTTGAACGATTTAAATGGTTACTCTCTGTTAAATGCTGATTATTCTTTTATTAATAAACGACAAAAAGCTACCGTTGACGAGAATTTGCCAGTAACGTACCAAACCTAATTCCAAGATGCAACTTTAAACGTTAATAAAAATGTTCCCAGTAACCTCAAACGCATGTACATAACGTGTCTATATTAAACTGGATTGTAGTGTACAGAGTTTTCTAAATATGCGTTGAATTAAGTGTATTAAAGCTGCTATATGCTTAGCTGTCGAGGTGACACCATTTAAAAAATTGAAGAAAAGTACAAAAGTTTTTTTTCCTATGCAATCAGGAATGAATTTGTTTAATAACAAAATTCTCAATATATATATATATATATATATATATATATATATACGTATATATATATATATATACATATATATACATATATAGATACATATATATATACATATATATATATATATATATATATATATATATATATATGTATATATATATATATATATTAGTACTTCATGTATCCACATAAAATATTATAAGGGGATATACTTTTTTATGTATCAGTTTCCAGTATTTACTTCAACAGTGCTCGATACGTAGGTAGAGCTAGGTAGTAAGCAATGTAAATATATATGGCAATCAAGCTACACAGAGGCTCCCGTGTGTCATCCCCGGGGGGAATCGTCAGGCTAAATGCATGGAGTTATTTTTGTCAGGTGTTTTTATTAATTAATTTAATAATGTATCTATGCTTGCTAGGTGTTGGGATATTCTTATCGTCAGGCTAAATGCATGGAGTTATTTGTGTCAGGTGTTTTTATTAATTAATTTAATAATGTATCCATGCTTGCTAGGTGTTGAGATATTCAATGAAAAAACTAGGCCTAAAAGTAGAAGTAATGGCTAACACAAAAACAACGAACTTTCTAGACGTCACATTAAACTTAAGTAAAAACACCCACGAACCATACCTAAAAGATAGCGCCAACCCAATATACGTACACCCAAAGTCTAATCACCCCCCCTCAATCATAAAACATATCCCGAATTCGATCGAAAGTAGGCTTATCAACAATTCTAGCAACGAAAGCGTTTTTACAAAATCAATTAACATTTACAATACAGCTCTAAAAAATAGTGGTTACCATAATACCGAAATTAAATATAAAGAACAGGACACCAATAATTATAACAAAATTTTAAAAAAACAAATGAAAAAGAAATATAATCTACTATACCCCTCCCTATAACCAGATGCTAAAAACTAAACTAGGCAAAAAATTCCTAAATCTGATTGAAACACACTTCCCCGTAACCAACCCTCTACATAAAATATTGAGTACAAATTATCTAAAACTATCCTACAGCTGCTGTGAAAACCTAGTAAAGATAACGCCAACCCAATATACGTACACCCAAAGTCTAATCACCCCCCATCAATCATAAAACATATCCCGAATTCAATCGAAAGTAGGCTTATCAACAATTCTAGCAACGAAAGCGTTTTTAAAAAATCAATCAACATTTACAATACAGCTCTAAAAATAGTGGTTACCATAATACCGAAATTAAATATAAAAACAGGACACCAATAATTACAACAAAATTAAAAATAAAAACCAAAGAAAAAGAAATATAATCTACTATACCCCTCCCTATAATCAGATGCGAAAAACTAAACTAGGCAAAACATTCCTAAATCCGATTGAAAAACACTTCCCCGTAGCCAACCCTCTACATAAAATATTCAATAAAAATAATCTAAAACTATCCTACAGCTGCTGTGTAAACCTAGAAATGATAATTAAGGCACATAACAACAAAATACTAAAAGACAACAACAGAGAAGAAAAAATAAACAAAGTGGAAAATATAACAAAAATAACACTACGAAGAACAAAAATATAAACAATACTAATAGAAATAAACAAAACACTAATAATAACCACCCGAATAGAAACGAAAAAGTTAGCAATGAAGAGAAAAGATGTAACTGCATAAATCGTAAACTTTGTCCACAACAAAATAAATGCCTAACTAAAAGTGTTGTATACCAAGCAACGATATTTGCCAACGAAAGACCAAATAACAAGAAATACTACGTGGGTATGACATCCCTAGACTTTAAGACCAAATACTATGACCACAAAAGCACATTTAAAAACAAAGAACGTCGAACTAAAACAGCACTAGCTAACCCTTATTAGGAGCTCAAAGAAAATGGACACTACCAATAATTGAATGGAAAATAGTAAGACAGGCCAGTACAGTACATACTTAGACGACCCGTGTAGATTATGCCTGAATGAAAAATATGAAATCCTAAATTTTAAAGATCCCCGAAACCTATTAAATTCTAAAAGCGAAATAGCAAGCAGCTGTTTACACATAAATAGATTTTACTTAGGATGATATATAATAAATTTAATAATAATAAAAAAATAAAAAATAAAAAACTGAACAAGTTAAAATTTAAAACCTAAAATAGAAATACAAGAAACCACGCGTTAAAATAAATTCGCCTACTCTATTGACAAAACAAAGGAAACAGGATATAGGAAACTCCATTGTTAACAAACAATATGATTGATATAGGAGCGTCACCAACAAAGCCTTTGTTCGCGGGAAGCCCAACGATTGGCTGAGGGAACAACAAAGAATCGGATTGGTTAACTAGCAAGCCATGTATATAAAAACACCTGACAAAAATAACTCCATGCATTTAGCCTGACAATTCCCCCGGGGATGAAACACGGGAGCCTCTGTGTTGCTTGAGTGCCATATATATTTTCATTGCTTACTATATATATATATATATATATATATATATATATATATATATATATATATATAGTACACGTATTGTATTATTTTCTGTAGATGTAAATCCGTTGAAACTTTCGTGTTTATGAAAAGTGCTCAATAACAAGTAAAGCTGTTCTTAAGTATACCTTTTTATTTATACACACATTATTTCGTACATATGTGCATATATGTTTCGGTTGTACTTTTAACAGAGAGTCAACCTCTTCAGACCAAATAATACAGTCTTCTTTGGTCTGAAGAAGTAGCCCCTCTCTCTCTTTCTCTCTCTCTCTCCCTCTCTCTCTCTCTCTCTCTCTCTCTCTCTCTCTCTCTCTCTATATATATATATATATATATATATATATGTATATATGTATATATATAGTCTCGGAAGTGTCCTAACCCTTAAAACTATATAAAAAAACATTTTCGTCCCAAGTCATTCGGTGGAAGATCACTTTCATAAGTCAATTTACTTTTAGCAGTCACTTATGTGTTTGCTTCTAAGAATTTACGCTAGTCTTAACATTACATATATATATATATATATATATATATATATATATATATATATATATATATATATATTTAAGCTAGATCACTTCTTAGTAATTTATATGCAGCATGTTTACGCTCTCTTACTGTATATTATGATTCTACTCTTCCTATATTAGTGTCGCTTTTGTCTCACTCTAAGTTTATTAAACTACAAAAGTGACAAAGAAAGATAACAATAAAATGATATGAATAAACTATTATGAACAAAAGAGAATATACCAAGCAGTGATTCTATTTAATTCGCAGTTATCGATGGAAAGTAAGAAAAGAAGACAGAACAGACACCCATTTAAACTTTAAATACGTGTACCTTATGTTCCTTATGACTTAACTAATGTCTGAATTGTTTAGTTGGGAAAATATGAGACTGAAAACATCGAGTGTGCAATTTCGATTCGATTAGTATATTTAAAGCTTAAGCATGTGACATTGACGAATAGGCTACTTCAAACTTAGGGTTACTAACCGACGAACAGAGCAAATGAGAGAAAACGTGAGACGCATCTATAAATATTCAGGTATTCTTATCTCATTGCTTATTACAAAACGCTTCCCGAAATCATTCGTACTGAAAAAAAACGTCCATAAATATAGTATAACTAATATTAGAATGAATGCGCACTTGAGTAAAATCATTTGATTTATTGAAAATTCATCAGACGCACACTCCCAAAGTATTCTGTTCAGCTCTATATAAATCACACTGCATCAAAAGTAAGATGCATTCGTGAGTGTTGCAATTCATTCAGATAAGCTTTTCGGGACAACCCAAAACCCATATTCTTAAAATGCGTGCATCCAATCTTCAAGTCTACCGATGGAATGCTATGTGGATGTTAAGTGTGACTGTCCGACTTACTGACCAATGGACAGAGGGAACTTCTTATGGCCATTCATGGGCGCATTTACAATGATATTTAAAACTTCAGAGTGACGGACCAACGGACAGATATAGTATCTAACTAAAATAAATTAATAGTTCAAATAAAGAATCACAGAGCGATGAATATGCTATTCTTCTTCTGGCATATGTTAACACATTTAAATGAATGCCCAATGTGAGCAAATAGGAAGATGTGTCTTCTGCCCTGTCTAATTTCCTTTAATTCCTGTCTGATGTTCAATACAACAAGACATATTTTCTGCTTACGAATACAACGATGTTCTAAATAAAGAATGTTCGTCAATTATCTTCCACGTAACTTTGTAAGAATATGTAAATGTCATCTACTTTTTCTCGCTCATTGTCTTGTCTTGGAAGATTAAGCCACAACATTGCTGTCCATGTAAGAAATTGCAAAATGATGACTTGCTGGGATAGAGAAAAAAACGTAAAAAATAGAACTCGTACAAATTGATAAATTTTGACATTAAAATATTAGTGCACGATAAAAAAAGAAGAGAAAACAAATGAAGAGGTTGAGAAAGTTGTAAGGATCGACTTATCAATGCGGATTGGTAATTGGCGGGAATTTCCCTCTAGGAATGTCATTGAATAAACGAATTAGAAATGCAGGGGCGAATAACCAGTTGTGGATTAATCAGTAAAGAGTGGAATGTGTAATGCATGTTATAAGCAAGAGGAAAGTATACATGTGTGTTATATACACATACATACGTAAACACACACACACACACACACACATATATATATATATATATATATATATATATATATATATATATATATATATATATGGAGAGAGAGAATCCAAGCAAGATAAATCTCCACAAGTTAGTAATCCAAAGGATTTCAACCGGGCTTTTAAAAAGTGCTCAATGGCAAATAGAGCTTTTACATATGATTGTTTTATTTACACAGCCATGTACAAAATCTGCGACACTGGCATGTCGATGGTATCGATCAACAGCTGTTATAAACTGAGATCTCATCATGTAGAGTTAAAATCCGATCTTAACTTTGGATCATGTTTGGAAAGAATTAAATGGGTAGAAAAGAAAAGAAATTTAAAATCACAACTTGATTATTTAAGATGGCAGCTCTAAGGTAATTTGTTTACATTGAACTTGAAAACGGCAATGGTATAGTTGGCCGCGAAACATCTCTAATGTACTTTGTTTCACGGACGGGCAGTTCTAGGAAATAAACTTTGTCACGGAAGTTCCGCTTAGTTCTAGATACACATAGGAATCAATGAACATAATTGACAGTGCTTGTAGCTAGACTTGTTGTTTTTGTGAAGTCTTTACAGGGGGTATAGATTGAAGATCTGTCTAGCACCTACAATGAACATGATAATAGAGTAGAGCAGGACTAGTAACGTCTCATCTTGGAGAAAGAGGCTGTAGCGTGGAGAACAAGACATCAGTCACTTGATTTCGAAGTCGGTTTGTATTCTGTTAAATATAAAATGGTGCTGTGAGTTATACCTCGAGAGATGTGGAAACAGTACTCCATCGTACGACGTATTGGACTCTTATATAAGTAGAGAATCGCCTCAGGAGTGAGACACTTATTTGAGCGGTAGAATAATCTAACCATTTTCCAGCGACATTGACAACGGGTTTTATGTAAGTCTTCTATTTCAAGTCTGGAGTGAAGCTAAGTGCGAGAGGTTTATTACAGCATGGGCTTTTTAAAGCTGAGATTTCTCCATTAAATTTAGGGCAATGTGACGATCAAAGCGTTGGTTGTGAAAAGAGAGAAGCTTAGTATTAGACGTATTAGAAGTAACAAGACACCTGTTTCCCCATCGTACAACGTGGTCCAGGTCGGAAGAGAAATGTATTTCCAAAGATGGTTGTGTCATCTGACTTAATGCCGACAAATGATATTAGACTTGATTTCGGAGATTATTGTTGAAGACTATGAAGAGGGTCGGTCAATAATAGTTCTTTGAGGTACGCCAGTGTTGATAGTATGAACTTTGGAATTCTTTTCATCAACGACTACTTTTATAAACCTATCAGAGATAAAGGATTCGATGATTAAGATGACATTTGTAGATAGCTACAAACCTTGTGAAGTAAACCTTTATATGAAAACGCTCTCAAAAGCCTTTGGTATGTCGAGGGCTATTGCGCTAGTAATGAAGCTTCGGTCAATAGATTCACTGCCCCGGTGTGATATTAGAGTAATCACACTAGCTGTTGATCTTGCAGGACGATATCCATATTGATTGTAACTAAATATGCTGTGTTTGCTTAGGTAATTGACAACTTATGAAATATTCAAGTCACTTACTCATACGACCTCGAAGACTGATTGGTATTTACAGAGATGCAGAAGACCGATCTTATCTATTTTAAAATACTGATGAAGTTTTCTAAAGTGTTGGATTGTACAGCTTTGAAAGAATAGGAGCTAGTTCAAGTTGTAACTTTTCAAGCACTATAATTGGAATGTTGCGTGGACCAAGTACTTCGCTGGCATAAATGTTTAAGATAGGTTTGGTAACATCTCTAGCAGATATATGGATGTCGCTCCAGGTATTTTCAGTTGTAGAAGGGACATTCAAGAGGTATTCGGCCCTGACCACAAAGGGTGGAATTTGATGCTTACGAAAATCATCCCTGGGGATGATGGTTGGGATGGTGGTCACCCATCTGTGCAGGACTCTGTTTGTTATTCCTGGGATACAAGCGTTTGCTCAGCTACTCTACACATAACGGATTGATGGGGTTACGCTTTAGCGTGTTCCATAACCCTTTCGCAGTTGCTACTGACAGTCCTAAAGGCGGTTTTCGTTTAAAAACATATTTCCTTGAAACCAATTGAAAAAGTAGTGTCTGTAAGAAATTACGATGGTACATTTTGTTTGATTTCTGTTGGAATTTCTTGGAGTCTGTAAAACACTCTTCCCAAACGATTATCCAATCAGTTAAATCGCCTACAATACAGGGGACATCATTTTCAAACATGCAACGCAGAGTATATCTAAATATATATATATATATATATATATATATATATAGAGAGAGAGAGAGAGAGAGAGAGAGAGAGAGAGATTGCTCTATCTCGTATATTGAGCTAATCCTTTTCACAATAGGTTCCATATACTATAAGTTTTCACTTTGGTTTATTTTGATCCTATATATATATATATATATATATATATATATATATATATATATATATATATATATATATATATATAATGAGCTATAGATACAGTCAGACGTCTACTTAAGATTTAAGTCCGCTATGGGATCGAAGCGAAACTGTGTCCTGTACGATCCATACCGTCGTGAGTGCTGCTGCATAGCGGGATGACCATGAAACTTCGACGACGTATGTTGAATTTTCCATCGAGTGTATAGTCGATAATTTGATCGAATGTTGCGTCGTATGTTAGAAAAATTCGTATGTGGAGTAAATCGAATGTAGATGTTAGGCTGTATATATATATATATATATATATATATATATATATATATATATATATATATATATATATATATATATATATATATTATAATATAAAATGAAGTAATAAAATAAGGTGTCAATCAAATTTTCTCGTCACTAAGTCTTACATGGCCAGCCTGGGTCTCTCTTGTTCCGACAGGTTGTGAGTACAGGTTAGAAAGCTTGTCTGGCAGCTGTTTCTTACTGACAGGACAGAAGCCCAAACTCTTGGGTAGCGCTAAGAACGACTGCTCTATCATCAGTTTTATAATACCGTGGGTAGTTGTGTGTGCCATGTCACGCATGGAAAGGGACCCTGCAATTAGAATTTTCCGAAGCCACTACCCACATGGACAAGGTCGCGACTAATGGACTGGTTGTGTGAGCTTATTGAAACCAAACAAGGACCCACCTTGGCCAACCCACTCTATAATAAAAACAAACATGTCATTACAAAACAATAAAAGCAAATCTAAACCAGACACTCAACAAAAAACTCTTTTGCCTCTGCCCTTGAGGCTCGCATTCATAAATATCCGGGGACTTAGAACCAATATCAACGACGTAGAAATCCTTCTCCTGACAACCCCCCGGATATCCTAGCTCTAAGTGAAACTAACCTGCAATCCTCAATCTCCTCTCACCACGTTGACATGACTGACTACCTCCCACTCTACCGTAAAGATTCTCACAAACATATGCACGAGCAAGGAGTGTATGTTCGGAACACCTTCCCCCTGACTAGAGAACATAGGTTAGAATCAGATGACCAAGACTACATGTGCTTTAAATTGACTTTACATCACAGCGTCAGTTACTTATATTTCTTATACCGTTCCCCGTCGACCCAGGAGTGTACTCTGCTAAACTCCGTCTCTGAAAGCATGGATAGAGCACTCTTTATTGACTTGAATGCCCAGATACATGTATTTGGGGATTTTAATGCCCATGACCGTGACTGGTTGGGATTCTCCAGCATTACTGACGCAGCCGGGAACTCTACGTATAATTTCTCTTTAGCTCACTCACTCTCTCATATTGTCGATTTTCCGACCCGCATCCCCGATCGAGTAGACTAACAAGCCTCACTTCTAGACCTTTTCTTGACCTCAATGCCCGAGGCTTGTGTGACGAATGCTCATAGCCCACTCAGGAATGCTGATCACATTGTGCTAATGAAACATATTACCCTAAAAAGTCGTCCAAAGCTGATGAACCATTGCTCAAAACCACGAGATACTACAAGTAGGCTAATTTTGAGTGAATCACGGATCACATCAGTGACGCCCCATGAAGAGGAACCTTCTCACTCCCTGCCAACTAGTGTACAGATGAATTAACTGAATGGGTCGAAGCATTGAAGCCCATGCCCCCATGCGAAAATTCTTTAGCAAACCCCACTCTCCCCAATGGTTGACCTCGGAATGTGCAGCTGCCATTGCTGAGAGGCAACAAGCATTACGTATATCCGGCCGCCATAAGTCAGCTCCTAATATACATACATTTATTGAGTCAAGAAATAAGTGCAAGGCCGTGATAGGCGAAGCAAAGTAAATGTATAATAAGTTAACAAAAAACGCATTCAGTCACAGAAACTAGGTACTCGTGATTTCTAGGAAAATCTACTATAGTGTTGTGAATAATGGTCAATCAATGATTCCCAAACAATTAAACCACAATGATGTCGCTTGCACGGCCACTGATTAGGCTGCACTACCTGCCTAGCGTTTCGCTTCTAACTCAAATTTGGACCTAAATAACGACCCCCTCCCCAAATTTCCATTGCGGACCGAAGCCACACTTGATAACCTGGTCATCACTCCATCCCAGGTCAAAGACATCATAACAATCTTGACACCTCCAAAGCTTGTGGGCCTGATCTTATACCTGTAGTAGTAATAAAGAAATGCTCTGCTAAACTGGCTCCTGTCCTCATCAAACTCTACAATAAATACCTAGTTTAATCTAGTGGTACCAGTCTAAAAGAATTATAAGAATAGAACCGATCCTCAGAACTACCGCCCAATCAGGCTACTGCCGATCTATGCTTAAATCTTTGAATCAATCTAGCGATAGTCCGGCACTTAATTAATGCTAAACTTTTTTCTGACCGTCAGTATGCATTTAGACAAGCACGATCTACTGCAGACATCATAACGGTTTTATCTGAACGCATGTATCATACACACGACAAGGCAGGTGAAGCTAGGGCAGTAGCGCTTGATATATCCAAGGGGTTTGACAAGGTATCGCATAAATGGCTTCTCCTGAAAATACGCTCATACGGTATTACTGGGCAATTACTTAATATAATTAAATCCTTCCTAACAAAAAGAAAAATATCCGTTCATCTAAGCAACATGCGATAAATGCTGGTGTACCCCAAGGATCTATCTTTGGACTTTTGTTGTTCCTGATCTATATAAACGATCTCCTTGATGACAGAGTCTGAGATTGGTTTGTTTGCTGACGACACCACGCTTTACTCTCGCAATGTTGGCAAAACAGACGCGATCATATCCGAGGCAATGGCTGAACCCTTAGAAAATGACCTTCAGGCTGTAGTGGATTTGGGTCATAAATGGTGGGTAACTGTTAATGCCGCAAAGACAAAGCTCCTTCATCATTCAAACTCCTCGGCCCAACGTTCACGGGTAACATGAATTGCAACACATACATTGAAGACATTGCCAAGCCTGCCGCAAGGAAGGTTGGCTCCCTCTACTGTGCTATAAACTCTTCACACCTGACATTATCCTGTATCTCTATAAAGTTACCATCCGCCCATGCATAAAGTAGTGTTGCCACATCTGGGCTGGTGCATCATCCAACAACAACAAAAACAAAAAAAACAAGCTTAAAGTTTCCAATCCGCCTTTCAACACTTTAAGCTCGTCTTTTTTGTTTTTGTTGTTGTTGGTTGACCCCCCCCCCGCCTTTTTGTCTTTTTTAATTGCAAATTTGTGAACTGTAGTTATTATTCGTGAATTTCGACATCATACATAACGGTTTTTTATCTTTTTTTTCATTTGACTTCATATAGTATGTTCCCTATACAATTCATATATATATATATATATATATATATATATATATATATATATATATATATATATATATATATATATATACTGATCGAACGTGCGAATAATCAACTAGCGTTATTTTACCACAGAAAAACGAAACGGACAAGAAGAAAAGCACCCATGAATCACAGCTTTATTTCACAACTGCCACCAGATCTGTTCTTCGAGCAAATGTTTATTGTGCGCAGCCGTCACTAGTACATATTCTCGTGACTATTTCTCCGGATTTCGCTAACAACTCTATCTACAAATCAAATTTGATGCAATGGAGGAACTGACTAATTGTTTATTATTTGTTAATATTTAAGTTGGTTTCATTAACATTGATTTTCGTTTGTTATTTGTAAAGTGAAAATTTAGGCTTATTAGAACAATTAAAATGAATTATATTTCATGCATACTGGAAGATATTTTCTTCTGTATCTTTTGTGATTAAATTAGATAACCCGACTATGATTCTCCCAAAGTTATACACCGTTCCTAATCAATTTTTTCAGTGATGTATGTCAGGGAAAGACTGGGACGAATACACTAATATTACAAGTAAGTACTTTATCCCTTCTCGATAAAAAAGAGTTCACCTGCTAATGTATATATATATATATATATATATATATATATATATATATATATATATATATATATATATATATATATATATATAGTTGTATGTTAAAGTATGGGTGTTGTGTGCAATCGGCGTCTGTAAACTATATAACTATTGTGTGTAACAAAGCATTCCTGCAATGATGCATGGAGAATAAGTACAAGTAAGTACTTAATGCATTCTCGAAAAACCCCGAGTTCACATGCTTATATATAAATATATATATATATATATATATATATATATATATATATATATATATACATACATATATATATTTCTTAAGCGTCTGTATGGTAAGATAAGTAAACTATAGAACTATTTAATTTAAAAAAGGCATTCCCGCAGTGATGCATAGAGAATTAGATTAATACGTTAATTCTTTTTTAGAAAAGCGTCCATATAATTGTTTGTTTATTTTCGAACACCATTATCTCTTCGTACATATATTGCAATGTGAATGAAATACATTTCTGATGAATGGAAATGAATTCATTTTTCCTTGCACGGGTCGTTAACTTCTTTCAGCTATCCAATCGGTTGCCGTTCACCATCAAAGTCAATTCCATGGACTCTAGTCCACGTGGGGACAACCTACAGCGTTTTTTTAGGATGAAGTTTTTATGAAGTTTTATTCATTTCTAGTTACGGATAATTGGTTTCCTAACGATGCTTAAAATCACGGCTTGTTGATTGTCCTTTGACAGAGTACGTAAATAGCGATGCTCTAATGACATTTCAGGCATTGCTTACATACACGCATACATATAGATAAATCGAATTATTAATCAATACATATATATATATATATATATATATACATATATATATATATATATGTTAAGGCAACAATCAAGAATACAAAAATGTGTACATAAACACGTGTATTCATTTCTCATGTGTACAAACCGGAGTGATTGCATATGAAGTTCGTTGAAAAACGAATGAATAAACACCCACCATATACCGGAATCCTCCGATGTTAATGGAATTGTAATTGATGTATTAATAAATAGACGTTAATATGAAATAATTATTTTGTAACATTTTTATGTCAGTTAAATCAATTCATTGATTAAATAGGTCGTATCATACCCATTGTAGAAAGTAATTGCCCACTTTTACCAACAAATAGCACTCGGAAAAGGTGACTGAAAAGGATCAAGACATATTTTTCTAGACAATTATATAAATAAATCGGAAATTTAGATGTAAAAGACATTAATGTATTTAAAACTGCATATAAAAGTTGGCATTAATGTGATCAGGAGCATTCATTTGTTTGTTGAAAATAATTTCAATTTCATTACGCGTCCCTATATATCTCATAGTTTATGAATTTTCGAATGAAATGAAAGAGAAACAAATATCTATAGTGATAGTGAAAGAGAGTGAGAGAGAGGGGGGCGAGAGATATAGGGATAGAGAGAGAGAGGTGGTTGGATAGAGAGAGGAGGATGAAAAGAGAGTGAAAGGGACGAAGAGAGAGAAGTAGAGATAGAGTGAAAGAAAGTGAGAGAGAGTGAGAGGGAAAGAGAGAGGGAATGGTAGTGAGATAGAGTGGGAGGGAGAGAGAGTGAAAGAGAGAGTGAAAGAGAGGGAGGGAGAGAGAGGGGAGGGAGAGAGAGAACAACCACTGGTATGTATGGGAATGAGAAACTACTTAAACGGATGTTCTTATTATTAGTTCACATAAATGAAGAATACGGACAAAGACAAAGGTGAATACACGAAAAAACACTGATCTTCTGTGTATTGGAACCCAGCTTGAATTCGATCAAATAAAGTATGACTGACGCACAAACCAAAGTCTGCACTTTAGACCAGACCATTACTATTTACAGATACTTTTATAACATCCGGACCCGTTACAATGCGGCAAGCGACAAGGGTTAGTCAATATTACGAGATAGAGACGTCAGTACGATAATTGATGTAGACGTTCCACGTGAACGCTTGGGGAAAGCTAAAACCGAGTGACAAAGTGAACATTTTAGTTAAGACGATCTGCGAGATGGAAACGCCATTCTGAAACGAATGAATAGAGAGTTTGAACTTTCGAGTAAACACTGAAATGATAATCGTGAATGGATCCCTAAATAAAACTAGGATGGAGAATACAAAATGAAAATACTTACTGTCATATAGTATGTCAACCAGTTTTCGAATGATGGCGCAAAAATCCAATACCGGTTTACGAGGAGGTGCGCTTAGAAGAATCGTTTTATGAAGGGTATCAAGATCGACGCGCCAAATTTAAGCTATATCGTTATCTAGTATGTTATGGTTTCTTCCAACCTATATTTCAAATAACGTTCCTAATCAGCGAACGAATCGCCTACACTAGCTACAATTTGGAAAGGCATCACTTATAGCAGAATACCTACATCCTATTGATATATATATATATATATATATATATATATACATATATATATATATATATATATATATATATATATATATATATATATGACATAAGCTTTACATATGCTTTGTTTGTTTTATTTGTTTGCCTCGTTAAAAATAGAACCGGAAAGACCAGACATGATAATATTCAACACAATCAAAATGAAACTGTCAAATCATACATTTCGCCGTCCCTGCAGTTCACGTGATGGAGCTTAAAAAAACGAAAAATAGTAAACACATGGAACTGACTAGAAATCTGAAGGAGATATAAAAGATGAAGAAAACCGATATTTGTAAAAGCACTGGGAACTGTTCCGAAACCCTTGAAAAATGTCGAGGAGAAATTGCAAATAAAGGATGATCGTTACTATAGGTACGTCAACATTGATTTAACAGCTGAAATATTTTTTTAAATCCTAGAGTGTGGACACCAACTCGCACGACCGCGTGACCTTAGCCAATATATTTTCTTGTAATTATTTGTTTTTACTTTGTGATATATAGTGCAACATTTTTTAAATCAAGAAATACTTTAAAAGACATGGCGTCATATTATCAATGCTTATATGGTTTTAATTCGTAATATTAAGAAATATTTAATATTAATAATGTTTATTACTTTTTTTTGTGATGAATTGTTTGGATGTGTGTCTCGCTTTTCACTGAATAGGGTTACTTATTATATTGATAATGTTGTTCGTAACTATCGCATTAATATAGCACAACTGTGGTGTACGTCTATCTGTAACCGAAACTACATCACATCTGTTAGTTTGATTCAAAATATTTATAATTATATAATAATAAGGCAACCGTTTTTACTACCGGTTGCTTTATTACCATGTATAGTAAGTTAATGTATGTTGTAATATAAATTACGTCACTATTCTCAAAGATTTGACGTCATATTGTATGTTAATAGTTTTCCGGAATGCATTAGAGCATAGATAAATTCGATAATACGGAACGAGCTCAAAGGTTAGCGACTATGAGTGATTAAGTAAGACGATTCACGGATTATAATCTGGGTTATAGAAACATCCCAAAAAGTGGTTGGTACGGATGACTGCAGCCTTACAGATCAATTGTGATATTTAATCCATCTATATATGCGTTTATTCATGGCAAAAAAACAACGCAAAATAATAAAGACCAATCGATCATCTATATACATTGATAATCAAATAAAAACATTCTTTTTCGTGCTTTCTCTTTTGCCTGGACTCAGATTTCGACATCATAAAAGTACAATTAAAACGTGGAATATTTCCGTCGAATATTGACGTCCACAAACGGCAACATATTACTTGTGTGTTTGTTTCTTCTCTAAAGTAGCAATCTCAGATTTTGACATCATGAAAGTAAACTTAAAACAGTGAATATGTCCGTCGAATATTGACGTCCACAAACGGCAACATGTTACTTGTCTGTTTGTTTCTTCTCTAGATTATTTGAGAATAATGATTCAACACTTTTTTTGCAAAGAAAGGTTTAACTTGTATGTCCATTTATTTCATATATTTACTCATTTATTTTTTTACGGGAATCCCGTATAAAAAACAAATAATTTTCATCTGATTCAATAATTAATAAAAAAAATATGAATAGATTAAAATAATTATAAAACATTTCTACTTTTTTCTGTGTGGTGTTATTGTTTTTGTTGTTGCTTTTGTATAAAAGCAGAGACAAACACAAAAAAATGGTATACCAGTATACATTTCAGTAAATTTTAAGATTCTTAGCTAAAAGCTCCTAATGATCTCCTTGCAATCCATTTCTTATACAATAGTCAAAATTATATCTCTAACCATGTATACGTTTTAAATTCTTCCAGTATTCAATTATTCTATTGGTAAAATGATCTCAATATTTATTGTGGTGAGCGACGACGAATTCTTCTATTTGAAATATTGTAAGAAACTAGCTTTTGTTAGGACTCTTTTGGGACCTTGAATATGTTTCTGTCGAATGATATAATTGTGCTGCATGCGTATATGAATTAATCACACTCTTTTATGTACAATTGTCGAATTTCAACTGGCGTGTGACGCGGTTGTGTTTTAATAGCGTCAATCCTTTAACGTACAATACCTTGAACATTTAAGAGAGAGAGAGTGAGAGAGAGGGGTTGCGACGATGAGAGATTCAAAACCTCTTAACAAGAAAAGTAAAGAACCGTTGTCCGGTGGCACGCAACTGTAACGGATAAAAAGAGGAGTGATGTTAGAGCAAGAGTGTTATCGTGTATATTATTATTAAACACACACACACAGATATATATATATATATATATATATATATATATATATATATATATATATATATATATATATATATATATATATATATATATATATATTACAAAATAATATATTAGGTAAAATGACTGAATTATCGATTGCGGGAAATAGCATCCAATTATGTGTTAAAGCAATTTCTGAGAGGCGGTTAGGGTTAGGGTTAGGGTTAGGAAAATGATTTGGGTTAGAATTAGGGTTAGGGTTAGAGAGAAATGAAGAGGGAGATATTAACTTATATTTGGGTGACAGTGGTAGAGTTTGCGATTTACACATCCTTTAACTTATTTTGTGACATTTTAAGAAATATCGAGCAACACAATCTATTGAAATTTAAGAAATCGATAAAAAATGAAACGTTGTCAAACAACATAGACCTACAATGTGACAGAGATTACTAAATTAACAGATATATGTGTCACTTGTTACAAGTAATAAATGTAAAGGGGAAACTGACGATGCTTTATATCTTAGATATTTTCTTGAATAACTTCTGTCGCTCTAATTTTTAAGCGTGTAATGAATTGACTGGTAACATTATGTTGGTACGGATTTGTCTTATTTGAGATTTCAATGTGCGAATTTTGTTTTAAAGGTTAATTCTATGTACATTTATTTATCATTTCATCTGCGTCAGTCCGACACAATATCACTGACAACGTGTAATTTCATTGGAACATAAATTACATCGTAATCTAACCATCATATGATGTTAGATATTAGTATTTAAAAATATTGTTTATATGAAAACAAAAAGCCTAAGAAATATATACGAGAAGACGCTCCAGGGGAATAGTGTCTGGCGCTACATTTTGTGAGCTTACACCGATTTTCTATAAAACGTCGGAAAATAATATATATATATATATCACTGTCAGTGGATACTGGAAACTATTTTTCTCTCAGTTTTTCTCATGCAAATTGGCATATTGTCATCGCTGCGCGACTGCCAATTTGCGCACAGGAGTTGTTCACGTAGCAGGGACCATCTGATAAGCATAACTGAGTCATTCAGATTATTATGAGAAAATAGTCAGCATATAAAAATATATTTATTATACTTGGCAGTTGCAAACAAATGTATATATATATATATACACATATCTATATATGTATATATATTATATATAAACATATATATATATATTCATATTAATATATTTACACACATATATATATATATATATATATATATATATATATATATATATATATATATATATATATATATATATTGGATAGTTTGGGTTATATATATGTATATACATATATATATATATATATGTATATATATATATATAACCCAAACTATCTAATCCCTTATTAAAAACGCATATACAATGACACATGTATACATAATGAAATATTTAAAAATTGATATATATATATATATATATATATATATATGCATATATATATATATAGAGAGAGAGAGAGAGAGAGAGTTCGAACGCAAATGGGGATAAATACAATCCGTTTAAGTTGATACCTTAGACAATACAAACACGAATATATTAAATCTAGACTTCGATTGAAAGCTGAATTTAATTTAAATCAAAGGTAATTATTGTGGTATCATATTATGTAACACATAGTTTTGTGGCGTCGTTGAGTGTTGAAATGCAAAACATGTTTGTGGGGACAATTTCGTGATTTTCAAAATTTCGTTCATCTCGTTTTACATTTAAACTCTTCGTGTATATATATATATATATATATGTATATATATATATACATATATATATATATATATATATATATAGAGAGAGAGAGAGAGAGAGAAGGTTATGAAAATATATTTATGGAAATAAAGGCACAAATATGTTATAGCCTGGCAATTCCTTGCGGGGATGAAATACAGAATCCTCTGTGTAGCTTAATTTCTATAAATATGTTTTCATACCTTACTACGTAGCTTTACTCATGTGTAGAGCACTGTTGAAGTAAATACTGAAAATTGATACATAAAACAGTATATTTCCTTATAACATTTTATGTGGATACATTAAATAATTATATATATATATATATATATATATATATATATATATATATATATATATAATTATTTCCAATATCAGACAACGCCGCAGCCAACAACCGATTAAAGAAAAAAACCGGAAGTCCTAGTCTATGACTTCCTGTTTGTTTCTCTCATAGGGTGTGGGCTGCGGCGTTGTCTGATTATGGAAATAATTATGTATCATCTCACATTCAAACATCTAATATATATATATATATATATATATATATATATATATATATATATATATATATACATATAGATAGATATAGAAAGAGAGACAGAGAGACAGAGAGAAGAGTATAAGAAGGCTATCGCAAGGACAGAAATGGGAATATGTCGGCGTTAAGAAGTAAAACAAACTCAAGTAATCTGTTTAATATATATTTTTTTTAAAATAAAAGCAAATCTTACTAGATTAGGCAAGACTTCAACACTGTGATGTAATGTGTGTGGCCGTGTTCCATAAAATATTTTCAGGAATTCTTTATCAAATAGTGGGTGCTTCAAATCTCTAAAAAACGTTTGGAATGCTAATATTGTAATATAGAGGGTGTTTCAAAAGCCTTGGGAACATTACAAATGCGTATATCTCATGAACTATTCTAGGTAGAAAAATGAAACTGGTGCCATTTTAAAGCTTGCTTAATCAAGTTTTTGGTCATACTAATGATTTTCGTGTTGTCTTTCCAGGTGCAGTAATGGCGTTCTCTAAACAAGACAAGGCATTTTGCGTCCTCCAATTTGCAAAGACTGAATCGTGGAAATTTAAAAAAGAAGCCCCTGAAAGGAAATCCATTGTCAGATGGCATGCTAAATTTGTGAAAGATGGGTGTTTGTGCCCAAGTAAGCGAACAGGTGGCCCTTCAACTTCAGAAGATGCAGTTGAGCAAGTTCGGACAGCCTTTCAGCGGAGCCCCCGTAAATCAGTGAGAAGAGCCAGCAGGGAACTTCAGCTTGCTCCAGCAACTGTCTGGCGTGTCTTAAGGAAACGACTGCAAATGGTACCTTACAAGCTCAAGTTGGTCCAAAAGTTGAAGGACACTGATAAGCCACTTAGTCGTGACTTTTGCATTGCAATGCAAGAGAAGTTGGAAGATAACGGCTTTGATGACCGGCTTGTTTTTAGCGATGAGGCGACCTTCCATCTGAATGGCAAAGTTAACAAGCATAACACTCGCATATGGGGTACTGAGAATCCTCATGAACTTCTTGAGCACGAGCGAGATTCACCAAAAGTGAACGTGTTTTGTGCAATTTCCAAGAAAGGTGTCTATGGACCGTTCTTCTTTGAAGAGGCAAATATCACTGGTGAATCCTATCTCAACATGCTGGAAGACTGGTTAATGGCTCAGTTGGAACAAGCAGAATCTGATGACTTCATTTTTCAACAAGATGATACACCACCACACTGGAGTCTTAGAGTAAGGCAGTTTCTTTACACAAGGCTGCCTGGTAGAAGGATTGGGAGATCTGGGCGAGGTGATGACGTTCTCATGCCCTGGCCTCCTAGGTCTCCAGATCTTACCCCGTGTGACTTTTTCCTTTGGGGCTTTGTCAAGCAACAAGTCTATGTGCCGCCCCTTCCAAGAGATATTGACGAACTAAAGGCTCGAGTAACGGCAGTTGTGGGAACCATTGACGTCAAGATGATGGAACGCGTTTGGCAGGAAATGGACTATCGATTAGATGTCTGCCGTGTGACGAATGGTGCTCATATTGAGCAACTTTGAAGATTCCCCACAAAACTTGAAACCTTTCCAACGGTACCAATTTCATTTTTCAACTCCTAATAGTTTTTGAGTTATTAAAAATCGTTATGTTCCCAAGACGTTTGAAACACAACGTAGTAAATATTAATATCCGTACCAAATGGAATAAAACTCTAACTAATTGCTTTTTTTTACCTCAATATTTTATATTTTACTTAACTGAATAAGTGTGATATTTGTTTTTAATATAATTAACTCTTTAAATATTTTGGAGAGGGGGCAGGGGTAGGGGTAGTAGCTAAGAGCGGCGTTCAAATTGTTCCTTAATATTATCTATTTGATATTTATTATTTTTTTAAATTATATATTATTTAATTTTATTCTAACAATATTTACTAATTTTGTTTTTGATATGTTTTTTTTAAAATTTATTTTTCTTATTAACGTGTAAATATATTTTGATTGATACCATCGTCAGATTGTGTGGAGCTTGCAGTAAATGTAATAAACAAAAAAATATTTTAAATGACGGAGTAATAATTGATTTATTTATCTGTAAAATATATCATCATCTACTCACTCTAAAACTATTTAATGCTGTTATGATTTTAATAAATGTTTAGCTGAATTGCGATAGATTAAACTTTTTTTATAATTTAAATTAAATTAATTTTTTTTTCAAAAAATTTGAATTCTTCGAATTATAGAAGCTCTATTCATCTTTAGGGTACACCCTGAACTTAATAGCAAGTTTGAACTTAGTTTTTCATTCATAATATTATATATGATTCAGTATATATCGTAGGTTCTTTCCAAATATGATCTAAGGTTAAGATCAGAGTCTAACTCTCCCTGGTGAGATCTCAGTTTATAATAACTGTTGATTGATAACATCGCCAAGCCAGCGTCGCAGATGTTGTACATGTTTGTCTAAATAAAAATAAAAAATAACTATATATATATATATATATATATATATATATATATATATATATATATATATATATATATATATATAACAAGGCCTGTGTCGTGTTGTTTCTCTGGAAAAAAGAGGAAACCTAGGAACTCCAGGTTTTACCTATGAACACACTATTTCAACTTTTTATTCGAAGTGTGTATACGTATGTAATTCGTTAATACATTAAAAGTAACTTCTCTCCGACGACACCGCAACGAACAATCTCAATCTCAATGGTCACCCTCTGCTGTAACTAACACAACTGCATTCTTCTCAGTACGTGCCTTGTTTAAACAGTGTTTTTCACATATGCAAAGTACTGCCACCTATGAAAAATCTAGTATGAACAAAAGTTATGTTTTCCCTCTGAAAAGTGAGTGCCTTCCCACATGCGAACCACCCACACACACACTTCCAAGGTGCTTACCCATAATTTTGTTTTCAATTTTCACATTTATTCCTTATTATCTTTAACCACAAAGTATCAATACTGAATGTAAAACGTTCGCTTCACTGTTTATGGATACCCATGATATAACTGTAAACCGTAATGGGAAAACAATAATTTAAACTGTAATTCCTGAATTAAACGGATATGTAGGTTCTTATCTTTATAAAATATCGTGTGAGTTGCAAATGCAGAAAATATTGCTACTTTGTTTTAAAATCGCACAGTGCACAATAAAGCTGGTATTTAATTTCTATAATTGTAGCTGAAAGTTTTATCTAATTTACTTATGCATGAATAGTTGAAAGACGGGTGTCTTCCTGCTTGTAACATTCACTAATTAGAGGTGCAAATGTCATTAGTATAATTGTACGGTATGCCGTTATGCCGTAAACACTATGTAAATGGAAAAAGTAAAAGAAAGAAATAATGTAGACTTTAGTAACATATATATATATATATATATATATATATATATATATATATATATATATATATATATATTAGTCCTTTTATTTGTTCATCTATTCATATAGTCATGTCTATTTTTTTAGTATGTGTATTGAATAAATAACCATGTAAGTAAACATATTTCCTCTATCAGTCACCTATTTCTGTGTAATTAAGTGCCATGTTTGTATTCATAACATATCATCTATTGTATAAAATCTATACAGTTTCCCTTTTACCTTTGAATATTATAGAAATAACACCCAAAATATAACATGTTACACATTACGATAACCATCAATAACAATTCCTAATGCATGTTTCACGAAAAATATTACATTTACATTTCTAGCAATACATATAACAACTATTCCGAGATTTCTACTTCTTCCTAATACGTATTCCCACAGTAGCAAAGATGTCACCCTCTATCCATTTACTACTCCATCATACACCATTGACACCGCCCCCATCCTTAACATCAGATACATTTTTCATAGACACCCAGAAACCTCTACATTATTTCATTTCAACTTGCTTATAATCTTCTAAATAATACATACACATCAAAGGAAAAATAATAAACGCTCCCTTCTACAGAGTGAGAATAATGGATTATATATCGTTACTACTTACTCTTTCTTGCCTATTTCCGTTCTGAATCTGAATAATTAAGTTCATCTTTTCAAATATTCATATGAGCACTACATAATCCTTTATTTAAGAAACACATCTCAAGATATATGTGATTATCTATAACTTTACTGAATTATTGAGGTATATATATATATATATATATATATATATATATATATATATATATATATATATATATATATATATATATATGTGTGAGTGTGTGTGTGTGTATTAGTAAAGAGTTCTACTGGATATTTAATATCGGCTAATTTAATTACGGCTAACCACATCCTAATATTCACGGTTTATTTTTTCTGACTTCTTCTACACGCTTCATAACGAAATACATTAAAACAATTTAATAAAAAATATAAATAACAGATTCGCAAAACTCTAAACGTTCTTATTTATGACCTATTGGCGTTTACTTCTCTATTTTGTTTCTTACCAAACAAAATACACTTGTAATATTCGCCTAAAACATTTCTCTGTTCTTTGCATTTCCATTTGTGACATATTTGCGTAATAACAATTAAAATGTATTGCAACGTATTAGCCATATTCTTTATGGACGTTTTTCCTTGGACACGGTCTTACTGGTACGTTTACTTTACTGATACGTTTTGTAAGAATAAATAATTTAGTACATCTTTATTACTACACTAGGTGTAGTTTTCTCCCTCAAAAGCTTTACATTCTAATTTTAGTTGCGCGTACATGTAAACAGCCAAACTATGAACAATTATTACATAATTAAGATTTTTAAAGTGGAGGACCAATTTCCTAGCGGTGATTTTGATACGTATAACCGAATATTTTCTCAGTTTCGAGACGGTAACATGGGGTGGGTGCAGATTGAGTTATTCTTCATACTAAATATAAATGGAGGATTTAATTTTTTAATTTCTTTTAGAGTTTTATTTTAAAGTGGGCTCGTTAATACTAGATTTAGAGACCACATGCCAAAATCAAATCAACCATGGTGGAAAATATTTATGTTTGACTAAAAAAAACTCACAATAACGAACGGTAACGAATTACACCGAACAAACTACACGGTAAGAACTAAATGGTTTCCTGTTTTAAATCTTTACCTTTATCCTAACTTTACTTTAAACAAAGAATTTAGTTGGCAAAGTCAGTTTACTTAGGTTTATATTTTGTAGAAGCACAGGAACTTCATTCGACTTTCTCCCGAATATCGGAGCTGTTACGTCACAAATGCACAACTCTGGATACCTTTCCTAAAAATATGCCCCACTCCCAATCAGCACTCACAAAACACGGTTTTTGTTGTGGCCAGAAAGAAAATATATACTAAAACATTAAATATTATTAGTATTTTATTATAGAAAAAAATATGTTAACCCACATTAATCTAGCACGAGGTTAGGTTTCCCTAAAATATTTAAAAAAAACATTTGATGCAATGCTTCCAGATTACGTCCCGGAAGTAGGTGATCAATTTGCTTTAAATTTAAATCGGAAAGAGATTTCCTCATTATAAAAACCCACATACATTTTTTTTAATTCCTTTCCGAGGATATTTTGTCATGTAGTTTACAGGAGCTCGTCCCCAAAAGGTAGAATCTGATATTTATTTGTGGATAAACCACGTCGGGTGTTATAGTAAAAAATATCATACAATAAAACGCAAAAAGGTCAAAAATTAGCATTTATGTATTTGCTAAGTTTTTATTTGATTTCCAATTGGAGTTTGTGTCTTGGCGAAACGGAATAAAGGTTACAGGTATGTGCAGACGGACAGCAACAAAGCCGCGACATTCTTTTTCTGGTGGGGGCATCTTTGCACAAAAGTTTACATCCTACGGCAGTGTTTTTTTTTCTGAATTATTATTTTTCAGAAGTCATAATCCAATTTTGTTTTAGTTATATTATTATTTTATTTACCCTAATCGAGGCTTTCTAATTAGTCACAAAAATATAGTTATGTATGAGACATGGACAATCCTATTATGTTGACAATTCCCTCCGTCTCCTAATTGTTTGCGCCTAAACATTGTAAGTGTATATATTTTTGTACACTATTCTCCTTTGCTCTCTCATTATTTTCTACAAATCAGCAACTGAACATACGGAATTGCAGCGCTTAAAACATGTGTTTATTATATGTGTATCTGAATATAAAGAAAAAGCATCGAGAAACACATTGGAAACATAGCATAAAGGCGTAATGCAATTATATATTTAAAGGTGATATATTAACACATATATTAATGAATATATATATATGCCCTAACCAGCTTTAAAAGCGTACACTTTGATAACAGTGAACGTGTTTTTCCTGTAGTATATAATTCTGCAAGATAACGTTGATGCGATCTCGTTCATACAGAATAGTGACTATTTGTAGGTAATATCAAAAATAGCGTTGATCGCAATCAAAAGAAAATCAACATATATAACTGTATTTGTTATTATTGAAACGCAGGATTGTACTAAATATGTTACTTCGTTATTATTTTGAAGAGAATATGTTTGTTTAAATCTCCGATGGAGACGAATATTAAGAAGTCCATTGTAACTTTCGGAATACATCATTCAAACTGGATAATTAACTGCTTGTAGCAAATTAGTAAAGCAAGTATTATATTAGATACCACTTAATCTGACAACAGATGTCACGTGCTCTTTAAATTATTGGTAAGCGCGAACATAAACGGGAAAATAAAAATGCCAAAACACAAGCAAAACAAAATGTGAACAAAAGATAAAAATGGAAATAAAAAGAGAAAGAGAATGAAGGTTAAAGAAGAAGAAGTATACAAATCATACATTGATTCTCCCTTGATAATTATACATGAACATATGAAAATCATTTACAATTTAATAAAAGTGACAACATATAAATCGAATACAGTTCCGGCATATCCGTTGCTATAAATGTGAAACAATAATGTTAATAGCACCATACTCTCTTGTGAAGTGCGTTTCTGTGTTTGGGAGTGCTCTACTGAGAATAATTCCTGTTCGAAGTAGCATCTCGGGGATTTAATGACAACGACTGATGCAGCGGAGTGGGACAACTTATGAAAATTCAAGTTATACTTTGTATTCTATGCTTTCATATCCGGAAGGTATTGAAACATCCATAGGTATCTATGGAGAGTCTGAGTCCAATCCACTTACAGTGTGTTACTTCCAGCTGACATTCAAAGAACAATATAATATCTGAATGTTATACAATGGAGGTGTATGAATCATTAAGTTGCAGCCACAACACCCGCAATATTAAGCATACACTCCGATGAATAATGGACCTAGAAACCTCAGACAAGGCATACATTCACCAAGCCATATCAATACCTTATTTCATTACCTAAGGTTATTGATACATTTTGTAATCATCTACACCCATTTGTTTATAAATATCGTACATTTTCAGCTATAAAATCTATAATGTTTTTCGAGATTTCCACACGTATATGAAATAACCAGTACAGGCTACGGTTATAGTCGTAGAATATGAAACATTTATTGAAATACTTGACCCAACTAAATAGGTTTGATACATACGTAAAAAAAGTGACTCTCGTGAACATAAAATAAAAGGTAAACATTTGTTTTAACTAATTGGAATTGTCAACAAAACCTAAATAAATAAAATATACATCACAGCTTTAATTTATTTGAAGTTGTAACATTTAGAAATATATTCAAATACATTAAAAAAAAAAAATGTACAACGAGTAGTTTAGTGCGACACCACTTGATAATTCAATGTTGGAACAATTTATTTCAAAATGTGTAAAGTCGAAATCCATTTATTGACATCACCAGTTAATTCTCAGTTACTTGTGTTGTTAATATTTGCGATCATGCAATTCCATTCTTTAAATTGTGTTGAAGATGATTAAGTAAGTATAACGCGAAAAGCATTTGTACAATCAAATTTATCGAGCTTCGGTAACACTCATTTATGAATGTTAATGCGTGTTAACTTTTATATAAAGTAAAGTTAGATGTCCCTATCACATTAAATAGTACATAAAATTGCGAAGAACTAATATTTTCAATCTCCTCTACATCCTGTAGATGTGTTCTCGCATTCATCTTCGTAGCCGCCATCGTCCTCGGCATTACCTTTTCATTTTTCTTTTATTACTTAATTCAAAATAGCATAACGTAAAATGAAAGTTAGATTAAAATGAATTTCTTAATTCTTATTTGAAACAATAATTTAGGAATCTACAGATATGAATGTATGTTTATGTGGAAGCAAATCATTTTTACAAATATTCATATAGATGCGTTGACATGAATTGCTTGCATTATTAGTCAATTATCAATTTATAAAAATGGCGTTAAATGAATATAAATTGTATATTCGGATTTATTTCGGGTGATTCGTAAACAAGTTACTTATTTAAATCCTTGCTGAATAATTAACAAAAATCACATATATCGTGACTTTTGGAAATGTGTATTTATATTTAACTTTCAATAACCTATTAAAATATTCCTTGTAACTGGCGGATGAAGAAAGCTAATACCATATTAAAAAGTGTTTGATAAATAGTTCAACCATCGCCATTGAAGTATAGAACATTGTAGTACTTCATAGCCAGCAGCTCCACTGTTGGATTTAGGCTAATTGCATCATCAGTCAGTTTCGGCCCATTATCATCGACTGATAACACTGGTACGGCAGAGTTGGCAACAACTGGTCTAATGTTGATTCTTGCTCTTCCGTTGCACGTATTTTGTCCATGTGATCTTATGTTGAAGTTTTGATTGTTTCTATAATTGACATCAGATATCTATTTCGTTCCAGCTAGGGTCATCCCTTTCCAGTCACCACCAAAGTGAGGCCTTTTCCACTGATGTCTGTTTTCTGATGCTTCTTTTTCCTTGAATCAAAATCGTTTTTTGACTAATTCAATGCACCATCTTGCTCGTATTCCAATATGCGAATATTCCACCTCCCATCCGTTGTCTTCGCAATATTCAATAAGTTTTATGTACTTTATGTATTTGCTGTTTTGTTGCTGGCTTTTCCTTAAGAGTTGCTATTTTTTCACCTTCTATCGAATGTTTTAATTCCTTTTAACTCCTTACACACACGTGACACTCTTTGATTTATGTGCCTTAAACTTAACTCGTAACCATGCAATTAACTCATCTAGAGAATGTATAGTATATTTTTGCTGTTTGTTAGTACAGCAATATCATCCATAAATGATCTCAATAGTGTTGCAACTGCGGTAATATCTCATCAACAAAATTTAAATAGTATTTCCATGACTAAAACGAATAGAATAACTGATATGATGTATCCATATGCATTAGCAACTTTTAATCATTGCCGCTCCGTTGTATATGATCCCATTGTAAATGTCATCTTAAAGAAATCATAATACCCCATCAACATAACTCTTAATTCTTCCAGGATCTAAACGAATTCTATCGACTTATCTATAAATACATGCGCACTGCCCCGTATGCGTTGGCAAACTCAAGTCATCCTACTGAAAATACGTTTATTTTGTTTTTATAGTTTATACTATCATGACAGGATTGTAATCAATAAGTATTATGACAAGATGAGGTATTTTCTCTGGTGAATATTAGTTGATTAGTTGGGTAAAATGATTTATGAAATAATTAATGTACATAAA
Organism: Sepiola atlantica; assembly: GCA_963556195.1. Classification (NCBI taxonomy): domain Eukaryota; kingdom Metazoa; phylum Mollusca; class Cephalopoda; order Sepiida; family Sepiolidae; genus Sepiola; species Sepiola atlantica. The sequence goes on from OY744522.1 coordinate 5,824,201, forward strand.
ATTTGGTTAACACATTTTTTTGTTTGAGTCGCACTTGGTAATTTCGTAAAGCTAAAAATATTAAACTTAAGATCAAATTTATTTGCGATTTGGAAGGTCAGCGTCCCTATCTCATGAATATGACTCGACGAATTATATGCGACAGTGATTGACTGCTTGATATAAAAACTTCTCAATGGAAAAACCGAGGATTTGATTGCTCAATGAAGACAGTCGGTCAGTCATGGAGACTGGCAGACATAGTGAGTGAGAGCGTAAAGTCGGCAACCGATCTAAAAATATGAATAAAAAACACTGAGAATAATTATTTCTAAGGGATAAAAGCCTGAAGTAAATAACCATACCAAGCTTTCGTACCGATCTATTTAATTAACTTGTATTTTATTCCAACTATGGCGTCATATTTTATCACGTGCATCCATGTTACACACTTGCTTTCATATAAGATTATGTTAGAGTGAACATTGAGTGTTTATTGTTTTGGCTCGTTGTCAGAACCGGCCACGTACCGAATTTCTGCGGCCTATAAATACAATGTGAACATAGACCGATTAGAATATCAACCAGTCGGAGAGCATGTAGTCATCATAACAATAACAATATCATATAGCAACGTAGTCACTTGAGAGTGGCCAGGAAAATTGATTTTTCTATATAAAATGTTTAAAAATCTTTTAATAAATGTATGGATTGTATTTTATATTAGTGTAACCTGTAATGACTGGCAAATATAAATGTGGTTTGTTTTCTATCGTTGACAAAAGGTTCCGCTAATGGTTGATAAGTTTTGGGTGAGCTTTCTTGGTTTTTATTAATTGGGTGAGTTGAAACATTTTAAGCCAAATAAGTTATATCCTTTTCTAGCAGTCATTATTCATCATGGACCATGACCCCGCCATTAAAATAATTTTATTTGTAGTAGACAATTTGTAGAAGCATGTAATTGAGTTATAATAAACTCATAGAATATTCGTATATTTCGATGAAAAAATTGTATTTTTTGTCTTTATCTCTTTTATAATATTATTTATGATATATCTTTAAATTATGTAATAGACAATTTGTAGAAGCATGTAATTGAGTAATAATAAACTCATAGAATTTCGATGAAAAAATCATATTTTTTGTCTTTATCTCTTTTATAATATTATTTATGATATATCTTTAAATTATGTCGCAATTTCTTTGCTTCTCAGAGGACTCAGAGAAATTCACTATTTTGATCAAATCTCATTATTTCCGATGATTTGTGCACTTAATCATCACAACAATAGTTTTAGTGTAGTTTTTTATTATGGAAAACTAGAAAAACAGACACACTGTGAGATGAAGTGAATACGAAGGGGTTAATTTCCTCAGGGACTGTTAGATTACCGGAAGTGTGTGGTTAGGTTCGTTATCGTAGATAAAAAAGAAAGTATACATAAAATAATGAAAAACAATACACTTGTTAGAGAAAGCTAATGTTACAATGATATACTTATAATCTTTCTCTGATAACATATTTGGATGATCAGAAAATTAACTATATAAACATATAAATAATAAAGAATTCACTATTCTGACCTTTGAATGATCAATATCTAACTAATTTAACATTTTGATGATCAAAATGTATTTTGATAACATATTCCCCATTTTTTACATTTTGATGATGAAAATAAACTATTATGACACTTGGATAATACGAGATTAACTATTTTAACATTTGGAGTATACACAATTAAGTATTTGGGCATTTGAATGATCGAAAATACAATATTCTGCCATTTCGATAAGTACATTTTTACATTTAGATTATTAAAAATCACTATTTTGACATTTGAGTGATTAAAAATTCAATATGTTTACATTTGGATGAATTAAAATAAACCATTCTGACCTTTGGATTTTGTAATTTTGATGATGACAGATCCACGGTTTTGGTATTTGGATTATGTACATTTTACTAGTTACACATTTGGCTTATCAACAATTGCATATTTTATTATTTGGGTGATCAAAGATTCACTATTCTGATATGTGGATGATCAGGACATAATTATTGCAAATTTGGATTATCAAAAGCTAACAATTGTGACAGTTGGTTGATCACTAATCAACTAGTTAGTCGTTCCCATGTACAAACAATCACTATTTTGACATTTTAATAAACTAAGATTACCTATTTCCACATTTGAATTATATAAAAGATCATTTATATGATCGGACCTTGAATATTCTTAGATTTAAATGATCTACAATTTACAATTTTGGATAATTAAACATTGACTCTTTTTAAATAATGATTATTATGAATGTATTATTTTGACATCAGCATGATAGAACATTCACTATTTTGATATTTAGATGATTGAAATTGACTATTTTGTCATTTAGATGATCAGAAATTTACTACTTTGGTTTTTAGACAATCTCTATGTTGTTATTTAGATAGTAACATATTCACTATTCTTAGATATCAGTATTTTTATATTTAGACGATCAAAAATTCCCCATTTTGACATTTTAATATAAGCAAATTCACTATATGGTGATTTGGATGGCCTACAATAAACTAGTTTCACATTTAGGTAATCTAATATGAACTATTTTAATATTTAGATGATAATAAGCTTACAAATGTGTAATTTATATGATCAAAAGCTTACAATTTGTGCATTATGATGATTACAAATAAACTATTTAGTCATTTAGATTATCAAAACTACACTATTTTGAATATTTTGAAATTTGGATTATGAAAAATTGACTTTTTGTCATGTTTATGATATTACCATTATTTTACATTTGGTCATCAAAAATAAACTATTTTGTCATTTAGATATTGACAACTGCTATATTGTAATTTGGATGATGAAAATATGACTTTTTTACATTTGTATGATGAATAAAACTATGTTGACATTTCGATGTAAAAATTTACTATTTTGAAATTTGGATGTTCAAAAATTCACTATTTCTACATTTGAATGATCAATAATACACGATTTCTACATTTGAATCATCAGAAATACACTATTCAGTATATTATAATGAACATATGCATTTCTACATTTAAGTGTCAAAAATAACCATTTTGACATTTTGAGGATCAAAATCAAAGAAAACTTAACAAAAATGAGTTGTATTATTTCACTAATTCATTAGAAGTTTAGATTATTTGATTAAAGCTTTAAATCAATATAGTATTCGTATTTATATTAGATTTTAAAGTATTATTAATTATGAAAAGTGTGGATTGTCAGTAGGAGGAGCAATATTGTAGAACGTGTCCATTGATGGATAGTTATTGTAAGATATGCAAAAATTACATTTGATGGTAGGAGAAAATGAAAAAATGAAGTAATTATCATAATTGTATCATGATGAGTTATTGCGCTGACGATTTTTAGGAAGGACAAAAATGTAAATCTTATTCCTGCACATGTGAAAAAGTATAATACGAGAAAGACTAGCAACGTATTTTATGTGATTAAAGAAACTGTAGAAAACTGAAGAGATGAAGCCCCACGTTATCGTAAATTTGGTTTTTAATGCTGTCAAATTAAGAAAGACTGCTATGAGCAGCAAACATCTAGAGTTATCCGATTTGAATAAAGGTAGATGATTGTACGACGAGTCAGCGGTAAAACAACTATTTTCTTTGCAAATTCAGCAACACATTGGATATATGTTCCATTTAAGATTAGGATTGAAAGACAATCTGAGGCTAAAGCCATTTAATTGAATTTTTATATTAAATACAGATAAAATCAGGTCGTTACCAAAGACAAAATAATCGGTGCCTTAAACAATTTGGTTTATTTTTATCGGCGTTACTCTAGAGTGACATTTTTTCCTGGCAATTTTTGAATAGGAGTCGATAAAGTTTGAATATTGGACAGTGGTTAATCCTTTCAAGAATCGCAAAACGATGACATTTAAGAGTTACTTGGAGTGTTGTAATTAAACGTTATGTTGGCGGGATTATGGCTGATGCATTCACGTGAGCTGAGATTCCTCACTCCAAAGCTGTAATTGTAATGCAGTAATCTGACCTGCGTGTCAAATCGGATAGGATAAAGCTCGTCCTATCGAACCGCATGATCATCCGTTTATTGAAATGATGTTGTTTCTCTTCTGAAATGAGCTGCAACCTGATAGTTTAGATAAAATTAAAAAAATATTGTAATAGATTTATACAAATTATAAACTACAAATTGTAATAAATACATATTATGAAATTTCGGTCGAATAAAATAATCAGAAAAAAGAAATTGTGACGGTAAGAGAAAAGGAGAGAATATTGAATTAAAGGAACGGACAAAACAGAATGACAACGGAGGGAAAACAAAATCCAAAAATGTAAAATCCGACGGAAACTAAGATGTATGGAATGATCGGACAAATCGAAAGACAGATTAAAGTGAACTTTTTATAATAGAGACGGATCAAATGGAAGGTTAATGAAAGTCGATGTAGCGTATCAACAAGAAATGAATTTACACTATACATTTACCTACTGAAGATTTTCAAGATGTAAAATCTGTATTTTAAAATTCCCAACAAAAATGTTCCCCATAAAACGTCATACGCAATGTATCTACTATAACAAGCTCAGCTAAAACATTTTAATAACACGCAATACAGATTTCGTCTGGCAAGATCTATAGCTGACGTGCTGACTTTAATATACCGCAGAGTAAGTAAACTCATCGACAGAGTATTTGTTTCTTGGGCGATAGCTCTTACTATATTAAAAGCCGTCGATATGATTTGACACAAAGCTTTTCTCCACAAATTTGTTAGCTTAAGAATATCTGGAAATGCTTTCTGAACGATTAAATTATTTCGATTGGTCTATAAAGGAAAAAGTGCGAAGCGTTTAGCATCAAGGTAAGGGGTGCCTCAATGATCTTGGCCCCACTGCTCTTCCTGATCTTCTGAATCTTATTCTTAGATCGTTCATTGACATCTATGCATATAACACTGCTATTCATGGCAGCACTTGGAAGATAATTGATGATATGGATTCTTTGATTTCTATTGTTCCGGCGTATGGCACGGGGTAAAATGAAGATTAAAACGGGATTTGTTACTGCATCTAAAACCAAGATTCTCGCTGTTCACCACAAATGCCCGGATCCCTGTTTTGTTCCAGTCAAAATGAATTGTAATTTACTCAAGGAAGCTCCTTACTCTAGGTTTCTAGAGCTGACTCTGACCCAAGATTTGAAATAGGACTTACATTTAATCCATTGCTATAAAGTTGCTAGGAAAATGGTTGAATCATTCAAACATTTCAGAAACTACCTCACCCAATAACAGCCAGACCTGTCCTGACATGGAGTGCTGTAATTATCCCCGGTGAGGTGTCGCTCGTAGCACTCTTTACTCTCTCGACAGGGTACAAAAGTGACTCCACAATCTAGAGTAGGATGATCTCTTATCGTCCCTCTTATCGTAACCTCTTTCATACGGAAGGGATTTTGCTAACCTTTCTCTTTTCTATCGTTATTTTCATGACAAATGTTCGACTGAGCTCCGATCCCTTGTAACTCCTATAAGGCATTCCCAACAAAAATCGCCTAGCTACAACTAACTGTCTTTGCTCTCTGTTTTTTCCTCTCTCTTAATCTAAATCGAAACGAAATTTACATGAAAATGTTTTATTTCTTGAACATCCCATCTGTGGATCAAGTTACAACGGGACTGCTTCCCAACCGAGTACAGCATGTTGGCTTTAAGTCTAATGTCAACAAATACTCTCTGATAATGTAATTTCTCTTAAGTAATATTCTACATATCCCATCTATTATTTCATGTAGCGATCATCGTCCAACTGAAGATCACTTTATATCCTTATCCTTAAGTGACCTCTAGGCCTTGATATGCAGTGATCCATTATTAAATAAACGAGTTCCACAACATTTGTTTAGTTGTGGCGTTTTTTCTATATATTTTAAATCATAGAATATAAATGGTAAACTATTCCTTTGAATAATATTAGAAAAAATATCCATTCTTTTTAAAGAAGTGCAAATAAATATTTATTTCAAATATAACTCATAAAGCTATCATTTACAAGTAATTCACCAAGTGATCCATCTCTTACAACGTGTGTGTCTATCACTCGCTTCCTCACCTTTTTCATTGTTTTTACTATATTTGTGAACATTTACAGAAAACGTATCTTTCTTTTCAGATAATTTACATAGTGTGTTTGTACACATTCTAAACACTTATGCAAATTAGATATGCAAATGCTAAGCTTCTTCTGGATTATCCAAAATGATAAAAAAGAAGTAAAGAGACTCATTATTTTGAATCCTGCAAAAAGAATGACTTAATTAATAAATGAAATGACAAGCATAAACTGAACATTTTGATTGTTCTATGTTAATGAAATTACTTCATTTTGAGGCTGAAGTACGTCTTATTATTCCCATAGTTGAAGTCATCATTTTTACACGGTATACGACTGAAAACAAAATTTCCCAGAAATCAAGTGGCCTCTTCCTGGAGGTAACACGTATCACCAATTAGCCAGTTAACTATGTTAGAGTCCTTTTTTTTGTAGTCTTTGAATTACCGGATTCCAAGACATGAATTAATCTAGTGTAGTGGAGTATCCAACTTAGTGATGTTACTTGGAGAAGGTGAATGTGTCGACATGGGTGGATGGTTCGATCCCTCACTTGGGATCGATTCTAGTCTAGCTGCACTACGATATATATATATATATATATATATAGATTTAGATTTGTCACTTATAAAATAGATCATTCAGTGAAGACCGGGGTTGTTCCAATAAAAAACAAGCTCGATGATACTCGATTACAGAGTACAGAGCATTTATATGTGATTTTATGAAGGCTTACCAAAGCATTCCCTTCAGGACACCAATGATCACCATTAAAGATATTTTTTCTTACAAATACTATTTATTCAAATTAAATGTTTTTCCTACACGTGTTTCACTACCAAGCAGTTACTTGCTTGGCAGATCATCAAGGAAATTAAATGTCTGGAATACTGGTTTCAACTGCCGACAAAACACAATGTGGCGTTGTAATAGTTGAGGTCACTTAAGAAGAGAAGAGGAAAAAAAATAAAAATAAAAATAAAAATAAAAGTCAAACTTAAAAAGCAAGGAAGAACAACGATAAAAAAAGAAAGTCCTAGAAAAGTCTTAGAAAAGTAGCTCGTGCATTATTTCTTCCACCAAGCCAACAAGCAAATAATCGGTCCCAAATACATTCAATAAAACCATAAAACCGGAACAATGTGCGATAATACACTTTCACGTCGGCCGGTACAATGATGAATAAATCCCCCCCACAAGAAAACAAAAGAACTAAATCATTGAATGATTTAGTTCTTTTGTTTTCTTGTGGGGGGGGGGCGTCAAAGATTAAGAAATAAAAAAAAGCTTAAAAGCTAAATAAACTACCCCCGACTCTGAAAAAAAGTATACTGGGAAATTAGAATCGTGTATAAAATTTTCGGTGTCAATAAATCCACAATAAGTTATGAAACTAAAACTTTCTCATACTGAATGGAGAAGAAATACCAAGTTTTATTAATTGGATTTAAATTGCACAGTCAAAAGGATACACATACTCAAAATCCTCGGGTTTGAATGAAGAATAAAAATATTTAACGTTATTAATTTTAAGAAAATATAAAATTAATCATATTACAAATAGTTAAAAGATTTTAAAATATTAAAAAATAGTAATTAAATTTAATAAAAGTAAATTTATAAAACAATTCAAACTAATTAAATATTAAAGAAAAACTTAAAATTTAAAATAGTTTTATTAATAATAAAATAATTTATAAAAATCAATTTAGAATATAGCAATATGTATCATATGTAGTATTTCAGTTTTTATTTTACTTGATTGTTATGAATTAAAATGTTAATAAATCATCATTCAGGTTTATTGTATTAAACCTGAATTATAGTTAGCAATGATGCGTCCTTCGCTAATGTGATGCCCCCAGATTAAGCGTGACACATTTTGTAAAGTGTAATTATAATTATACTAGCGGGGCTACCCGGCGTTGCTCGGGGTCATAAAAACATAATTGAAGAAAAATTGCGTGTGTAACATCTTTATATTAAAACTTCTATTTCTCTCCTTCTCTCTCTATAGCTGTCTCTTTATCTTTCTACTTTTCTCTACACTGGTCGCTATTTTAAATTTTGCCTTTTGCGAAAGCTGTTTCTTCCCCACCATTTCATCCTACGTTTCACAGGGCAATAGTATGACTTATTTCTATAAAAAGTACCACCACTGTCTGCGCCTTCTATATAGGTACTTATAACCGCCCCGGTGTTCATACTATATATTTTGAATCCCCTCATCATTTTAACTCCCCTCGTTGTATTCATCATTTTCGATCTCCTCATACTATTAATCATTTTCAATCCCCTCACAATATTCTTCATCATTTTCAATCTCCTCATACTATTAATCAATTTCAATCCCCTCATAATATTCTTCATCATTTTCAATCCTCTCGTAATATTCCTCATCATTTTCAATCCGCTCATGATATTCTTAATAATTTTCAATCCTCTCATGATATTCTTCATTTTTTCAATCCTCTCATGAAATTCTTCATTATTTTCAATCCCCTCATGATATTCTTCATCATTTTCAATCCCCTCATGATATTCTTTATCATTTTCAATCCTCTCATGGTATATTTCATCATTTTCGATCCCCTCATGATATTCTTCTCATTTTCAATCCCCTCATGATATTATTCATCATTTTCAATCCTTTCATGGTATTCTTCATCATTTCCAATCCTGTCAGTCTATTCTTCATAATTTTCAATCCTCTCATGACATTCTTCATCATTTTCAATCCTCTCATGACATTCTTCATCATTTTCAGTCCCCTCATGATAGTCTTCATCATTTTCAATCCTCTCAAGATAGTTTACATCATTTTTAATCCTCTCATGATAGTCTTCATCATTTTTAATCCTCTCATGATAGTTTACATCATTTTTAATCTTCTCATGATAGTCTTCATCATTATAAAACCTCTCATGATGGTCTTCATCATTTTCAATCCTCTCATGATATTCTTCATCATTTTCAATCCCATCATGATATTATTCATCATTTTAAATCCCCTCATGGTATTCTTCATCATTTCCAATCCTGTCAGTCTATTCTTCATCATTTTCAATTCTCTCATGACATTCTTCATCATTTTCAATCCCCTTATGATAGTATCCAAACCATATCACTACAGTAGCTCTATCTAGGATATTGAGCACTTTTCTCCCGGACAACGCCGAGTACTTTGAAAATCGAGGAGGCTTCATGAGCACTCCTTAAATCCCTTAGATATCCTCTCCCATTCTGATCTGTGAAATAGTCCAAAGGGGAACGAAGATGGCGTTAAAATATTTTCCAAACCTATCACTACAGTAGCTCTATCTAGGATATTGAGCACTTTTCTCCCGGACAACGCCGAGTATTTCAAAATCAAAGAGGCCTCCTGAGCACTACTGAAATAACTCTTATCCATTCCCCCATCCTTTTCAGCGTAGATGCTGTTAAAATATTATCCAAACCTATCACTACAGTAGCTCTATCTAGGACATTGAGCACTTTTTTCCCGGACAATGCCGAGTACTTTGAAAATCAAAGAGGCTTCCTGGGGACTACTGAAATCAGGTATCCTTCTTCCTTTTCATCTGCAAAATTGTCCAAAGGGGAACGAAGATGACGTTAAAATATTTTCTAATCCTATCACTACAGTAGCTCTATCTAGGACATTGAGCACTTTTCTCCCGGACAACGCCGAGTACTTTGAAAATCGAGGAGGCTTTATGAGCACTCTTGAAATCCTTTAGGTATCCTCTCTCCTTCTGATCTGCGAAATAGTCCAAAGGGGAACGAAGATGGCGTTAAAATATTTTCCAAACCTATCACTACAGTAGCTCTATCTAGGACATTGAGCACTTTTCTCCCGGACAACGCCGAGTACTTTGATAATCAAGGAGGCCTCCTGGGGACTACTGAAATCACTTAGGTATTCTCTCTCCTTCTGATCTGCGAAATAGTCCAAAGGGGAACGAAGATGGCGTTAAAATATTTTCCAAACCTATCACTACAGTAGCTCTATCTAGGATATTGAGCACTTTTCTCCCGGACAACGCCGAGTACTTTGAAAATCGAAGAGGCTTCATGAGCACTCCTTGAATCCCTTAGGTATCCTCTCTCCTTCTGATCTGCGAAATAGTCCAAAGGGGAACGAAGATGGCGTTAAAATATTTTCCAAACCTATCACTACAGTAGCTCTATCTAGGACATTGAGCACTTTTCTCCCGGACAACGCCGAGAACTTTGATAATCAAGGAGGCCTCCTGGGGACTACTGAAATCACTTAGGTATCCTCTCTTCTTCTGATCTGCGAAATAGTCCAAAGGGGAACGAAGATGGCGTTAAAATATTTTCAACACCTATCACTACAGTAGCTCTATCTAGGATATTGAGCACTTTTCTCCCGGACAACGCCGAGTATTTCAAAATCAAAGAGGCCTCCTGAGCACTACTGAAATAACTCTTATCGATTACCTCATCCTTTTCAGCGTAGATGCTGTTAAAATATTATCCAAACATATCACTACAGTAGCTCTATCTAGGACATTGAGCAGTTTTTTCCCGGACAACGCCGAGTACTTTGAAAATCAAAGAGGCCTCCTGGGGACTACTGAAATCAGGTATCCTCCTTCCTTTTCATCTGCAAAATTGTCCAAAGGGGAACGAAGATGGCGTTAAAATATTTTCTAAACCTATCACTACAGTAGCTCTATCTAGGACATTGAGCACTTTTCTCCAGGACAACGCCGAGTACTTTGAAAATCGAGAAGGCTTTATGAGCACTCTTGAAATCCTTTAGGTATCCTCTCTCTTTCTGATCTGCGAAATAGTCCAAAGGGGAACGAAGATGGCGTTAAAATATTTTCCAAACCTATCACTACAGTAGCTCTATCTAGGACATTGAGCACTTTTCTCCCGGACAACGCCGAGTACTTAGATAATCAAAGAGGCTTCCTGGGGACTACTGAAATCAGGTATCCTCCTTCCTTTTCATCTGCAAAATTGTCCAAAGGGGAACGAAGATGGCGTTAAAATATTTTCTAAACCTATCACTACAGTAGCTCTATCTAGGACATTGAGCACTTTTCTCCCGGACAACGCCGAGTACTTTGATAATCAAGGAGGCCTCCTGGGTACTACTGAAATAACTTAGGTATCCTCTCTCCTTCTGATCTGCGAAATAGTCCAAAGGGGAACGAAGATGGCGTTAAAATATATTCCAAACCTATCACTACAGTAGCTCTATCTAGGATATTGAGCACTTTTCTCCCGGACAACGCCGAGTATTTCAAAATCAAAGAGGCCTCCTGAGCACTACTGAAATAACTCTTATCGATTCCTCATCCTTTTCAGCGTAGATGCTTTTAAAATATTATCCAAACCTATCACTACAGTAGCTCTATCTAGGACATTGAGCACTTTTTTCCCGGACACCGCCGAGTACTTTGAAAATCAAAGAGGCCTCCTGGGGACTACTGAAATGACTTAGGTATCCTCCCTCCTTTTCATCTGCAAAATTGTCCAAAGGGGAACGAAGATGGCGTTAAAATATGTTCTAAACCTATCACTACAGTAGCTCTATCTAGGATATTGAGCACTTTTCTCCCAGACAACGCCGAGTACTTTGAAAATCGAGGAGGCTTCATGAGCACTCCTTAAATCCCTTAGGTATCCTCTCTCCTTCTGATCTGCGAAATAGTCCAAAGGGGAACGAAGATGGCGTTAAAATATTTTCCAAACCTATCACTACAGTAGCTCTATCTAGGACATTGAGCACTTTTCTCCCGGACAACGCCGAGAACTTTGATAATCAAGGAGGCCTCCTGGGGACTACTGAAATCACTTAGGTATCCTCTCTCCTTCTGATCTGCGAAATAGTCCAAAGGGGAACGAAGATGGCGTTAAAATATTTTCCAAACCTATCACTACAGTAGCTCTATCTAATATATTGAGCACTTTTCTCCCGGACAACGCCGAGTACTTTGAAAATCGAGGAGGCTTCATGAGAACTCCTGAAATCCCTTAGGTATCCTCTCTCCTTCTGATCTGCGAAATAGTCCAAAGGGGAACGAAGATGGCGTTAAAATATTATCCAAACCTATCACTACAGTAGCTCTATCTAGGACATTGAGAACTTTTCTCCCGGACAACGCCGAGTACTTTGATAATCAAGGAGGCCTCCTGGGGACTACTTAAATCACTTAGGTATCCTCTCTCTTTCTGATCTGCGAAATAGTCCAAAGGGGAACGAAGATGGCGTTAAAATATTTTCCAAACCTATCACTACAGTAGCTCTATCTAGGATATTGAGCACTTTTCTCCCGGACAACGCCGAGTACTTTGAAAATCGAAGAGGCTTCATGAGCACTCCTTGAATCCCTTAGGTATCCTCTCTCCTTCTGATCTGCGAAATAGTCCAAAGGGGAACGAAGATGGCGTTAAAATATTTTCCAAACCTATCACTACAGTAGCTCTATCTAGGACATTGAGCACTTTTCTCCCGGACAACGCCGAGAACTTTGATAATCAAGGAGGCCTCCTGGGGACTACTGAAATCACTTAGGTATCCTCTCTTCTTCTGATCTGCGAAATAGTCCAAAGGGGAACGAAGATGGCGTTAAAATATTTTCAACACCTATCACTACAGTAGCTCTATCTAGGATATTGAGCACTTTTCTCCCGGACAACGCCGAGTATTTCAAAATCAAAGAGGCCTCCTGAGCACTACTGAAATAACTCTTATCGATTACCTCATCCTTTTCAGCGTAGATGCTGTTAAAATATTATCCAAACATATCACTACAGTAGCTCTATCTAGGACATTAAGCAGTTTTTTCCCGGACAACGCCGAGTACTTTGAAAATCAAAGAGGCCTCCTGGGTACTACTGAAATCAGGTATCCTCCTTCCTTTTCATCTGCAAAATTGTCCAAAGGGGGACGAAGATGGCGTTAAAATATTTTCTAAACCTATCACTACAGTAGCTCTATCTAGGACATTGAGCACTTTTCTCCAGGACAACGCCGAGTACTTTGAAAATCGAGAAGGCTTTATGAGCACTCTTGAAATCCTTTAGGTATCCTCTCTCTTTCTGATCTGCGAAATAGTCCAAAGGGGAACGAAGATGGCGTTAAAATATTTTCCAAACCTATCACTACAGTAGCTCTATCTAGGACATTGAGCACTTTTCTCCCGGACAACGCCGAGTACTTAGATAATCAAAGAGGCTTCCTGGGGACTACTGAAATCAGGTATCCTCCTTCCTTTTCATCTGCAAAATTGTCCAAAGGGGAACGAAGATGGCGTTAAAATATTTTCTAAACCTATCACTACAGTAGCTCTATCTAGGACATTGAGCACTTTTCTCCCGGACAACGCCGAGTACTTTGATAATCAAGGAGGCCTCCTGGGTACTACTGAAATAACTTAGGTATCCTCTCTCCTTCTGATCTGCGAAATAGTCCAAAGGGGAACGAAGATGGCGTTAAAATATATTCCAAACCTATCACTACAGTAGCTCTATCTAGGATATTGAGCACTTTTCTCCCGGACAACGCCGAGTATTTCAAAATCAAAGAGGCCTCCTGAGCACTACTGAAATAACTCTTATCGATTCCCCATCCTTTTCAGCGTAGATGCTTTTAAAATATTATCCAAACCTATCACTACAGTAGCTCTATCTAGGACATTGAGCACTTTTTTCCCGGACAACGCCGAGTACTTTGAAAATCAAAGAGGCCTCCTGGGGACTACTGAAATGACTTAGGTATCCTCCCTCCTTTTCATCTGCAAAATTGTCCAAAGGGGAACGAAGATGGCGTTAAAATATGTTCTAAACCTATCACTACAGTAGCTCTATCTAGGATATTGAGCACTTTTCTCCCAGACAACGCCGAGTACTTTGAAAATCGAGGAGGCTTCATGAGCACTCCTTAAATCCCTTAGGTATCCTCTCTCCTTCTGATCTGCGAAATAGTCCAAAGGGGAACGAAGATGGCGTTAAAATATTTTCCAAACTTATCACTACAGTAGCTCTATCTAGGACATTGAGAACTTTTCTCCCGGACAACGCCGAGTACTTTGATAATCAAGGAGGCCTCCTGGGGACTACTGAAATCACTTCGGTATCCTCTCTCTTTCTGATCTGCGAAATAATCCAAAGGGGAACGAAGATGGCGTTAAAATATTTTCCAAACCTATCACTACAGTAGCTCTATCTAGGATATTGAGCACTTTTCTCCCGGACAACGCCGAGTATTTCAAAATCAAAGAGGCCTCCTGGGCACTACTGAAATAACTCTTATCGATTACCCAATCCTTTTCAGCGTAGATACTGTTAAAATATTATCCAAACCTATCACTACAGTAGCTCTATCTAGGACATTGAGAACTTTTTTCCCGGACAACGCCGAGTACTTTGAAAATCAAGGAGGCCTCCTGGGGACTACTGAAATCAGTTAGGTATCCTCCCTCCTTTTCAGCTGCAAAATTGTCCAAAGGGGAACGAAGATGGCGTTAAAATATTTTCTAAACCTATCACTACAGTAGCTCTATCTAGGATAATGAGCACTTTTCTCCCGGACAACGCCGAGTACTTTGAAAATCGAGGAGGCTTTATGAGCACTCCTGAAATCCCTTAGGTATCCTCTCTCCTTCTGATCTGCGAAATAGTCCAAAGGGGAACGAAGATGGCGTTAAAATATTTTCCAAACCTATCACTACAGTAGCTCTATCTAGGACATTGAGCACTTTTCTGCCGGACAACGCCGAGTACTTTGATAATCAAGGAGGCCTCCTGGGGACTACTGAAATCACTTCGGTATCCTCTCTCTTTCTGATCTGCGAAATAATCCAAAGGGGAACGAAGATGGCGTTAAAATATTTTCCAAACCTATCACTACAGTAGCTCTATCTAGGATATTGAGCACTTTTCTCCCGGACAACGCCGAGTATTTCAAAATCAAAGAGGCCTCCTGGGCACTACTTAAATAACTCTTATCGATTACCCAATCCTTTTCAGCGTAGATACTGTTAAAATATTATCCAAACCTATCACTACAGTAGCTCTATCTAGGACATTGAGCACTTTTTTCCCGGACAACGCCGAGTACTTTGAAAATCAAAGAGGCCTCCTGGGGACTACTGAAATCAGTTAGGTATCCTCCCTCCTTTTCAGCTGCAAAATTGTCCAAAGGGGAACGAAGATGGCGTTAAAATATTTTCTAAACCTATCACTACAGTAGCTCTATCTAGGATATTGAGCACTTTTCTCCCGGACAACGCCGAGTACTTTGAAAATCGAGGAGGCTTTATGAGCACTCCTGAAATCCCTTAGGTATCCTCTCTCCTTCTGATCTGCGAAATAGTCCAAAGGGGAACGAAGATGGCGTTAAAATATTTTGCAAACCTATCACTACAGTAGCTCTATCTAGGACATTGAGCACTTTTCTCCCGGACAACGCCGAGTACTTTGATAATCAAGGAGGCCTCATGGGGACTACTGAAATCACTTCGGTATCCTCTCTCCTTCTGATCTGCGAAATAGTCCAAAGGTGAACGAAGATGGCGTTAAAATATTTTCTAAACCTATCACTACAGTAGCTCTATCTAGGATATTGAGCACATTTCTCCCGGACAACGCCGAGTACTTTGAAAATCGAGGAGGCTTCATGAGCACTACTGAAATCCCTTAGGTATCCTTTCTTCTTCTGATCTGCCAAATAGTCCTGAGGCGCTCATACCGGCGAATGCCGACATTCCCCCTCCCCAGATTTCGCCTGAGCCGCTCATACCGACGAATGCCGACATTCCCCCTCCCCGGATTTCGCCTGAGGCGCTCACACTTCAACACTGTTTAAAAAAGGAGTAGATAATGGATGGGATGAGGGCATCATGACAACGGAACCGATACGACCCTACCTCAATACTTCTCAAAAAAGGAGGAGATAATGCATGGGATTATGGCATCATGACAACGGAACCGATACGACCCTACCTCAATACTTCTCAAAAAAGGAGGAGATAATGCATGGGATTATGGCATCATGACAACAGAACCGATACGACCCTACCTCAACACTTCTCAAAAAAGGAGGAGATAATGCATGGGATGAGTGCATCATGACAACGGAACCGATACGACCCTACCTCAACACTTCTAAAAAAAGGAGGAGGTAATTCATGGGATGAGCACATCATGACAACGGAACCGATACTATTCTACATCTACCCTTCTCAAAAAAGGAGGAGGTAATGCATGGGATCAGTGCATCATGACAACGGAACCGATACTACCCTACCTCTACACTTCTTTAAAAAGGAGGAGGTAATGCTCACACCGGCGAATACCGTAACCCCCCCCCCAATTTGGCCTGAAAGGAGGAGGTAATTCCTATCATGATAACAGAACGGCCACAGGGAGGAAGGGGGGGAGGAATATTAGCGTCTATTAATAATTAAGAAAGAAAGTGTGAGAGGGAAAAATGACAGAAAGGAAAACTGCCACTCTCTGACGTCATGATGACCTGATATAACCGGACACAATTTAGGGCAAGACCGGGTACATCCGGCAAGGGATTATGGGACAGGTGCGGATGTGATTGAGCAACCCTTGTTTCACTACACACTCTTAACGTAGGATTCCTATGTTGTTATTGATGCATCCGGACAGAAGTTATTGGATGATCTGATAGAACCGGACACAATTTAGGGCAAGACCGGGTACATCCGGCAAGGGATTATGGGATGTTTACAATGACTCTGCATTTTTATCGGATTAGTACATAAATACATTAGATTATTTCGAATTTAGTACATAATAACGTTGAAAAAGTCGTGAAAAATACGAAAAAACTGCTACCTTTTGTCGGAAAGTGGTCCGGTTGACTGTCAGTGAGTGAATCGTTATTTGCGATTTTGAGATATTATGATCCCAGGATATGTACGGTGCTGAAGATATACACTTTTTGACATGTCGCCGCTTAGTTTTTGAGGAGAAGCTTCACATACAGACATACATACATACAGACAACTGCCCTTTATATAAGAGATAATGTGATGCCTCTAGATAATGTTGCTTCCGACATAACATTAGTCAATGAAACATTATTCGCAACTGGCATTAAAGTAAAAGCCTGTTTCGTATAAATAATGTTATTCGTTAAAATATATCGCAAACAATAATGAATTAAATCTATAAAAATTGATACAAGTGGAATTTAGCTCAGTTGTGGCGTCAGACTCTGATTTACTGGTTTCGAATCTTGCAAGGTGCACCACGCTGATAAGTCGTAAATAACGAAGCACGTGTCCGTGCATAATTTGAATTCAATATATATATATATAGAGAGAGAGAGAGAGAGAGAGAGAGAGACCAAGATGAGAGAGAAGAATGAAAATAAAAGAGAGTGGAGAAAATTCCATTCATGTGGTATGTTAGGTAGGTTATATTGACACCGTGTAATCTACGTTCAAGCTGGACAATCATAAACAACAAATAATCTAATAATTTAATGTCGGGGCATAGAATATATATATATATATATATATATATATATATATATATATATATATATATATATATATATATATATATATAATCCAACTCTCCTCGCACTAAAATAAACTATCATAAACAACAAATAATCTAATAATTTAATGTCGGGGAATAGAATTATATATATATATATATATATATATATATATATATATATATATATATATATATATATATATATATATATATATATATATATATGTTAAATGAAGTTAAAAGTCCAGAATAGTATAAATACATTATTTTCTTATGACCTGGTTATGCATGTGTTTGTATTTCCTTCTTTACATACCAACACAGATGAATTACAGAAAATCACTAATAATTAATCGAGTGAAGCATATCAGAACAAATCGTAGCTGGTACTGGAAGGGAAAGAGAAGTCGTAAAGTAAATATAATGTATAGAAGCTCCAACATATTATAAATATAATTCTTGATAAAGGTGACAGTCGTCCATTTTATATCGTCAATTCTATAGGATTTAAGGGATTCTTTAAACCGGATTCCCATGAGCCATTATCATCTCTGACATTCACCCCTCTCTATCTAAGTTGGCCTCTGACGAAACGTGTTAGGGGTATAGAGAACAACATCACGTAGATCTGTTGATAATTACCTGTCCAAACCATTTGATTCTATACTCGTGATTATACCCAATCTAATAATGAATCACATTAAAGCCAAGGTGTGAACTAGTAATATCTGATGAATGACCGACATCGATAAAACAACAGGCATATAGGAACGCTCAATGATTTTAATAAAATCACGCATATATATATATATATATATATATATATATATATATATATATATATATATATATATATATATATATATATATATATATATATATATATATATATATATATGTATGTATATTCGCCGCTTGGTATTTACAAATATTAAATCTCTTCAAAAATTCCAACCTAATTACTGGTGCCCAACTGGTAAGTCTCTTGACTGCGAATCAGTTGCAATTTGCGATCGGAGTTCGCGTCGGTAATAAGCTTCCTGCACTGAAGAGTGCGTAAGCGTGAAACATCGATGTCTATAAATGATAAATAGGTAATATTTATTTATAAATATTATATATATACATATATCTACATACATATATATGTATATATATACAGACTTATACATATACATAGATGTATATATATATATATACATATATGTATATATATATATATCTACATACATATATATGTATATATAGATAAGTATACACATATAGAGAGATAAGTATATATATACATATATATATATATATATATATATATATATATATATATATATATATATATAAATAAATTTAAAAATCACTTACATACAAAAGAATCCTGCGGAGGTAACAGCCTAAAAAACGCTAAACTAATAGATCTCATGACTAGCTTTGAAAATGACCTCTTAAATGTTATTAAACACTTAGAATTTCACAAACAACAGAATACTCCCCCAAAACAATTACACACCATCGTTAAAAAACATAAACAACTCTAAAAAAATCCTCGTAAAAGCGGACAAAACTAAGAATTTTTACAAAATAGATAAACAAGAGTATAACAAACAACTAACAGAAAACATTACAAAAAACTAAATACAAGCGAACGTAACTACATGGATATAATAAATACTGAAAGAAAACAAATCACAGATAAATTAAAAATTAGCGGTAAAGTTAGTAAGTTAAAACTTAAGGAAGCCTATATACAAAAGTAACTTTAACAATAACCTTAGCACTCGCTTAATTAATCCGACCAAACCAGAAATAGGAAGAATTAGTAAAACAATTCTATCTAGAATTAACAAACAAATAAGAAGAGACCTAGAATTAAACCAATAGGGAATACTGCCGATGCATTCGGTTCGTTTAACAGTATAGAAAATAAGAACAAATGTACCTTCCTACAATTCGACATAGTCGACTTCTACCCATCCATATCAGAAGAAGTCTTCAACATGGTCCTGGATTTTGCCGAGATGTATACCGATATATCCAAGACGTGTAATTCCCATCATTAAAAAATGTCAGAGATCAGTTTAAATCAATAACGAGGACCAACAGATTAAAACGAATATGACAAACTCCTTTGATTTGGCCATGGGTGCCCTTGACTCTGCGGAGGCATCCGATCTTGTGGGGTTATTCATTTTATATAGACTCACGTATATATTTGATAATACAGATATCGGCCTTCATAGAGATGATGGATTAGCGATAATAAGAGATTCTAACAAAGTCAAGGGAGACAACTTCAATAAAATTATACATATGGAATGAAAAAACTCGGCCTAAAAGTAGAAGTATTGGTTAACATAAAAACGACGAACTTTCTAAACGTCACGTCAAACTTAAATAGAAATACGTACGAACCATACCTAAAAAATAACGCGAACCCAATATACGTACACCCTAAGTCTAATCACCCCCCCCCCATCAATCATAAAACATATCCTGAATTCGATCGAACGTAGACTTATCAACAATTCTAGCAACGAAAGCGTTTTTAAAAAATCAAGCAACATTTACAATACAGCTCTAAAAAAATAGTGGTTACCATAATACCGAAATTAAATATAAAAACAGGACACTAATAATTACAACAAAATTAAAAATAAAAGAAAATTAAATATAATCTAGTATACCGCGCTCTATAACCAGATGTTAAAAACAAAACTGGGCAAAAAATTCCTTAATCTGATTGAAAAACATTTCCTTGAAACTAATCCCCTACATAAAATATTCAATAAAAATAACCTAAAACTATCCTACAGCTGCTGCGAAAACTTAGAAATTATAATTAAGGCACACAATAACAAAATACTAAGAGAACAACAGCGAGGAAAAAATAACAACTTAGATAAAAAGTGGAAAATATAACAAAAATAACACTACGAAGGACAAAAATATAAACAATACTAATAGAAATAAACAAAACACTAATAATAACCACCCCAATAGAAACGAAAAAGTAGGCGATGAAGAGAAAAGATGTAACTGCATAAATCATACACTTTGTCCACTACAAAATAAATGCCTAACCAAAATTATTGTATATCAAGCAACAATATTTGCCAAGGAAAGGCCAAATGACAGGAAATACTACGTGGGTATGACATCCCTAGATTTTAAGACCAGATACTATGACTACAAAAACACATTTAAAAACAGAGACGTCGAATTAAAACAGAACTAGTAAACCACTATTTGGAGCTCAAAGAAAATGGGCGCTAACAAATAATTGAATGGAAAATAGTAAGACAGGCCAGTACATGTAAAAATTTAGACGACCCGTGTAGATTATGCCTGAATGAAAACTTTGAAATCCTTAATTTTAAAGATCCCCGAAATCTATTAAACTCTAGAAGTGAAATAGCAAACAGTTGCTTACAGAGAAATACATTTACCTTAGACCAACGATAAATAAATAAACAAACAAATAAAAAATAAAAAAATAAAAAATAATAAAAAAATAAATAAAAAAACAAAAAACAAAAATATAGCAATTTAAAAATTAAAACCTAAAATAGAAATACAAGGAACCACGTGTTAAAATAAATTCACCCATTATATTGACACAACAAAGGAAACCTAAAAATTTAAAACTGAATATATATATATATATATATATATATATATAGATATATATACATACATACATACATATATATATATATATATATATATATATATATATATATATATATGAAGTTATATGTGTATGTGTTACTCCGTTACATGTTAAGAACCACCTAACATAATATTTATTCAAAAATATAAATATTAATTTAGGAATTAAAATTCGTAATCAATATTTAATATGTAATTCTGTCAAACAAGTATGTGATTTAAATTTAACATATTTGTGATTTAGACAACTTTCTTTAATATCCTCACTCTATTACTTTTTGTGATTGAGGAATTGATGGTCCCGCAATTATCTCAAACAATAGTTTATTTATATATACATTTAAAACAGCTTTAAGTAATAGATGTTTAGATATAGGCAAATATTGTAACGTTTACTTGTTAACTAACTGTGCCCCCCCAAATTGTTTGGACTATAATTTGATTTCTAACCGAAATTTGTGCAACCCAATTTCTCTCTGTCTTTCTCTCTTCAATCCAAATCACACACCCCTTCCTTCTCAGCTGTCTTCCTCATTTATGGCAGCTGGTATCCACAAATGCAAATCAGAGACCACCATAAATATCTGCACCTATCATAAGAAGCCCATTTTTTTTTAATCCACAGACACGACATGCGAAACACCTCATTTTTATTCCTGACGGTGAGTGTTCCTCTTTATATCCTTTAGTGAGCTTTCATTAGTTTTTTAGCAGGTGTTTTAAATTAATAGAGCACGTGGAAGACAAAACACTTGCTGTTGTTTTTGTTAAATTAAATATGCCGGAAGATAATATTCATTACACCGTGTCCACGAATTTTCACATTTAAAATTTTCTATCAAATTACTTTTTGCATAGTAAGTGTTATTTTCGTATAACAAATACTATATTTCTTACTTGTATCCCTCTTACATTATTACAAAAAGTTGAGGAGTAAAATGTCAATGCTAACTCAACATTTATTTGGGTGTATTCTGTTTCTCTGGATAAGTGTTTGGCAGAGATTCCGACATAAACATACTTTCACTTTTAAGGAAATCAATAGCAAAAACTAAAACTACTAAGGAAATGAAAAATATGTAAAATGTACTAACTTGAATGGTGAGGAAAATTACAGGAGTTCTTCTTGTAGTTATGTTACCACAAGTAACAACAGTATTATCGACACTCCATCAGACCAGCCTTATTCTAGTCCCAAATTCCGGCAAAAAAAAACAGAGATCAGAAGTAAATCATATAATCTAGTTAAGTTGTATATTGCTTACTCAAGGTATAAGAAGTGGGGAAGCAAGAAAATGACTGTGGCTGAGGCTTAAATATAATCCCCTACGCTTCCACAGAAAGAACGTAAACACTACGACACACAAAATACTTTCGATTTATATCAAATATGAAAATACTTTGCAAAATATGTTATAGATACGATCAAATAAAAGATGTAGATGAAACAATGATTGACAGAATGAAAAAAACAACCGAATTTGCACACACCTAATGGAACCAGGAAGAGGAATGGACATTAATATAGGCAAAATAATATGACAGAATAAAACAGGTGAAGCTGACATAAAGCTGCTAACAATTGCCAATTGCAACATCAGGGATAGCATAACTACCCAAACAATAAGGACATTCGTAGGAAAAACTTACATATCAAAAGTTTTATTTCTTAAAAAGCAATACCTTCTCTATATAAACAATTTCTAAAATAAAATTGAACGTCCATGGAATGTTTTAAGAAAACCTCTGTCGAATCACCAAACTTTTACCTGTGCCCAAGTTCTATAAAGACCAATCCAAGAAATTACACTCGACCCCCTCCTAATTCAGCTAGCTGACATGATATCACAGAGCCAAACAGGAGAGCCGACAGATTGCCCTATATGAATATGTGACGCGTAATACAGACCAGTAAGAGCTGGAAGAAGAATAGAAATTACACAAAGACTGGCAAAATTGATAAAACTAATAAAGAAAAACGTTATCAAGACTTTTATTGCAACGGTCAACTATGCCCTCGCGCGGATCGTCCCTAGTAATGCCTCTTTACATAGAAAAACATGCAACTTATCGAGCAGTATGGTGTATGCAGTTACAACTCTTAGCCACACTCAAGAGAAGAAAAAAGGGAACCCTGATGACCAAAGCATATGAACCTGGCTGGAAAAGAACACTCTAATACTAGGTAGAGAAACTTAGAACAGAAATCTGCTTTCTGTCATATGAACGCCCAGGGCAAACACTGAACAAGAATATAAACAAGCTAAATACTGCAATATACACTTCCAAATAAATCGAAGTTAAGAGATAAGATAGCAGAACATCAGCTAAAATAAAAGCTGTAGCCGCACAAATATGAAATAGAAAGTCAAATTACGAATCGAAAAGAGTTAATAAACTCTTTGCGAAAAATCCTACAATGGTGTATAGGAAATTCATTAGAGTAGAAATAAAGTGCCAATTTATTAAGAAGTTTTAAACTTCTGAAAACCACTCACAACATGTAGAATAAGAGTAGATCAACACTGTCAGAGAGAACACAAATATGCCAGTCTTGGAAATTACCAGAGAAGTTTTCTGCTGGAAAATATCCCAGCACAGTATTTTTAAAAGCCTAGAAATTTAAAACGTTCTAAATTCGTGTCTGAAACAGGAGCCGACAGCTCTTATCTTCACTATGCCAAGGCGTTCAATAGAATCATCAGTAGTTATTGAGAGCCACCTTAAGGGCTTACTATAGGAAATACCTTCTTTTCTTCCCAAAAGTCAGCAAACTCATTTTGTTTAAAAGATGTAGGCCTATCTGCTGGCTTACAACAACTTAAAAGTTGGTTACATAGGTAATCGTTAATGCCATATATGCACATCTGTCTGCCATCTACGAGAAAACGGGATGTACCAGAAAAAAGGAAGGCACAAAAGACAAATTCCTTGTCAACACAACCATCTTGCAAGACTGCAATAAAGACAGAGTATCCTTCTAATGGCCAGCATCGATTGAAAGGCGGCCTTTTACAGTATATCTGAATGAGCAGATGGCGCACATAAATCACGTTGTATCTTATAGAAAGAGGAAAAAACATACCACAAACATTAAGCTCCAGCGAGAAATATTCCAGGAAGAAAGCCTGTCACCTTTTCTCTTCTGCGTCGCAATTGATCCACTGAGTAAACTACTTAGAAAATACAATGCCAGACACAACCATAACAGTTGCAGGTAAAAATGTCGAAAATAAAAGTCAATCATCTACTCTTCATAGACGATATCAAACATTATATTAGAGCTGATAAACAACTCGTCTCTCCGATAGAAACTTTTAAAGGCGTCATCTGTATGGAGTTTGGATTGTAAAACTGTGCTAAATGCACAATAAAGAACGGGAAAATATAATAGAAGAGTGTTTTAATGTAAACACTGGCTCTATTAAAAGGACCTAAGATATAAATACTTTAATATAAAAGTGAATTAAACGTTCTAGCGTAGGTAGTTGAGAGAAAAGGGTACATCAAGAGCCTTAATAAATGATCACATTGCAGCACCCAGCATCATAATGTTCATGTAGCTATACGTGTCGTTTTCCATGGATTTAGACACAGGGCTGCATCAATAGCCTTGACACAACACCAACAAAATGTTGGCCTTATATGAAGGCACTTACCGACATCATTGTATAGACATGCTGTACTCAGATAAGAGTGAATGCGGTGTTGACCTCATGTACATTAACCACGCATATCGAGCCTAAATAGTAAGCGTTTGGACGGCCCCTGTGATAAGAAATGAGAATGGTGAAGGAACATCGACCCAAATACCTACCTCAGCAGATCTCAACTACAAGAGCTTCAGATAATTCAAGTAAACACACACTGGATTACACTGCAGAAGAATACGACAACCTAACAGTTCTGATTGCGCGAGGAAATAGGGTGGAATACAGAGAAAGTGCATAAAAGAGCATGAATGTTCATAGAAGAACTGAACCAAAGTGATAACGCCAAGAGAGTTTCACAACAATCGGTCAAGAGTGATAAAATCCCATTTTGATGAGAAACGGATTTATTATAGCTGCATAAGACCATAGCTTGCTCACAAATTTCTGGTTTACAAAAAGGGACCAGTGCAGGTTCTGTCATTCGCCATTAAATGTCAAGCCAACTGATCTGAATCCAAGATCCTTTTTGGATAATGACCATTACACTGTCAGCAACAACAAAGTAGATAGATACCTCTATTGGAAGATGGGTGGAGTGACTCAGGTTGAACGATCGCTGATAATCTGGAAGAATGAAACCCTAACCATCCAAATGGAAAAGTTAACAGTGTTCTATGATAAATACATACAAGTGGGCAGATGCATATAAGACAAGGCCATCAAACCAGACATATTGAATTCGAAAAAAAACATGAAAAGACTGTTTTAGTCATTGATGCAACCGTCCTGAATTAAGTTGGCCTCAATACAGCAGAAGACGAAAAGATCACCAAATATCAGGACCTCAAGAAGAACTTAGGAAATATGATCTCAGAAAGAAATCAACATCATATCGGTCGTGGTAGGGGTAACTAGTATAATGAAAGCAATCCAACAAAATTCTTAGATACACTCCCTGGATACCAAACTGTAGCGTAGTGCAGGTAGCAGGCCTACAAGAGACAACATATATCATTAGCATATCCATCGGATTTAAATTTAACACATAGCGAAATCAAGTGTTTGCCACAAAAGAGTGGCACTTTATATCTTTATACTCACTGAACATAAATAATAATTAGAAGAAGAATTATATAATCCAAAATGTTTCTAGTTGATATTTGGCTTAAATAAATGTGTAAATTTATTTTGAGGGGACCTATCTCCCTCTTTCATGTAATCTTTACTAGCAGTAAGAAGAACATACGCCTTTGGGATCTGTGCTATCTACACATTTGATGTTAAGGAATGATCAACGCATGTCATCAGGACACGTAGTCAGCCAATATGTGAAATATTTCGAAAAGAAAATTGATTGAGTATACACCACTTGTGTAACATGAAATAATTCAAACGGCAAGTAGTCAGCCGGTGAATATATTTAGAAAAGAAAGTGAAGGGAAATATAACGTTAATGTAATGCTGAACCGATCCCGGCGCAGGAATCCTTCCTGACTGTGAACACCTTTTCTTTGGCTCGTGATTTCGTCTGTAGTGGCTGTAAAAAGAAAGATGGCTCGAATCTCCCCCGGGTCTGCCGAATGACGACTCCGTGATTCTGTGAGGGCAAGATTACTTAGCAGCACAATTCGATGACAGAATAACTCAACAAACGGCTAGGTCTTTTCACAACAATAATTATTTAATAAAAATGAACGGTGGGTTTTTAACCCAAAGTCTATTCTTCGATAATGGCTTTTTTCTAACTATCTTATCTTCCTTCTCTCTGTGTGTGTGTGTGTGTGAAACTCCCTTTACGAGTGTTAATCCTTAATTAAGTTGTGACTTGTCTATTGAAAACGGTGGGGGGGGGACACTATTGTTAACACCTCCCAGACAAGAAGCTGTTCGCGCAACATCTCGTCTGGTGATCCCCTAGCCCGACGGAGACGTCCGCTCTCGACCAATTCTTAGATCTGACTGTTTTTCGATCGCCTTCTCATCTCAAATAACAAAGACGAAAAACGTATAACTCATACTCTCTCTCTCTCTCTCTCTCTCTCTCTCTTCTCGTCGTGTGGTACGCGCGATGCTGACTTACCCTCTTTCTTTACCCCATCCCTTCTTCTGTGTCCCCACCCCTCCCCCGAGGTGGGGTGGTACGGGCAATTGTAATTCGTCGTTTTGGTTTCTCTTTAGATCTTATCTACACTAAAGAAAGCCATTAGCCTCTCTTTCTCTATTGGACCACCCATCGAGCTGACATCCATCGTACCTCAAAAGCCCCATGACCAAATTGTTCAGCTGGTCAAACTCATCCATTGTATCTGGTTAACTGCCACTGACAGCCTACACGCTCTATCCCGCCAGGCTGGCGCCGCCTCTCGGCCAAGGTTTGGACAGTCAAAAATATGTACTAGCTCCCAGACTTCCACTTGTCTCTACGTGGGGCCTGATCTCCCCGATGCATTCCAGTGCACCCCGGGGTGCAGACTCCGTCGCTGAAACCACTGTTTCACATCCGCCCAATCCTTATTTCGTGTCAATTGGTCGAAATTGACATCTCCCAGACCGTCACCTTTCTCTACGTGGGGGCAGATACGTCGGATGAAATCACTGTTTCACATCCGTCCACCCTTATTTCGTGTCACTTGGTTGCAATTGACATCTCCCAGACCGTTACCCTTCCCCACACACAGAGAGAACAACGGATAATACAATCAAAACAATAATAATCAAAAATTAAGAAAAAACTGTAGCTAAACAATGGAACAAAAAGTTTTCTTTTTCTGTTCTGTTTTCTTTTGGTCTGTCCTTCTTTTTCTCTTTCCAGTCTATTAAAACATCAGGACTACGTATGTATGTGTGTATGTGCGTATGCATTTTGTGGTTTCTGTGTTGGGAGGTGGGTAGGTGACAAAATGAATTATTATGCATGCAATTAAAAGTTTGTTAATACAGATTGGAGCTCGCAACGCCCCTTACAAATTACGTCACCATCACCCTCTCCTCGGAATCAATCTCTACTTCTTCACTGGTCATCCACCTGGATTTCCGACACGGGCAGCGATTCCTGCTCCCGCTCGCGATCTGGGTGAAGTGTACTCGAGGGTGACCCTCCCTCGCTCATGCACTCGGCCGTCGGTGTGCTCGCGCCGTCCAATTTCTCCCTATGTCTTTCTCGCGCCCTTTGTTTTTTCTGCAAAAGCTAACCTTATTATTCATGTGCACAATTCTCACTAACATCGACCAAGCCCTATCGTGCCCGCGTCTAGTTCTACCTTTTAACGTGAATTTTCCCTTCCTGCCGGGGTTAATCGAACTCTCAATCTTTTTAAAGCTAATAGCTTATTACCTTCTGGTTATGCAACACATTTTAACACATTATAATACTTTCATAACTGTTCGATGGGGTCGACCGGTAATCGCAAACGATTTGGTAATTCGGCTTTAATCTGCCGAGATGATTATATTCGGCGACAAGTGTCTTAGCGATTGCATATCCAACTGTGCACCTGTGCACTCACTCGTCAGTATCAACAACTGAAATTCTCTTGGTACGGACCTGTCTGGTTCGCATACCGTCACTATCCTTGCGTCGGCCACCTCGGCCGGATTCTCTTCGTTCCCTTCTCTGGGAAAAACAATTCTCTCAGACTAACACCTTCTTGGCTCACTTCGGCCCGGTGACATTCGATATCGATGCGCCTTCTCTGGCTGCATGCGACAGTAACCCTTTTGGTTCTTCCCTATAACTTCCAATTTCTTCATAATCATTCTCTCATCGCTTCCCGACACTGTCCCTAATTACTCATCGAGTGCCTCTCCCAGCAACGGGGGGCCACTGATTTCTTCTGCTTCGTCTGTATCAACACTATCTATCTTAGATAGGATCTCATATCCTTCTCTTCGCTTATCATTACTTCTGTGCCCTTTCGTAAGGCGCACCACAATCTGTCGTATTCACGGTGGTTCGAACATCTGTCGATTACTTCAACTTTCTTTTGCTTTTACAACTCACTATATATCTGCCTGGTCGTTCGGCAACAGCCCATCCAGCTGCAGGTATATTACTACTTATGATCGATCATTTGGATCTAACCACGACGACCCTCCATCGGTCCCAGTTATGCATCTCTTTCTATCCTTATATGTCCGTTTATCTCGGGGGGGGGCATCCAGGACAACTGTCCGCGCCACAACCACCAGCACCGCACACGCATGGGGGCCCTCCCTGCGCGCGGTGAAGCCAACGAATGCGACACAGCACAACCTCGGCCTCTCCCCCAGGTCCTTGACTATCTTTGGCTTGGCTTTCCTGCTATTCTGTGGTGGGGCGTTCTGCTCCCCTCTACCGTAACTTCATAGGTAATTCCTCTACCTTTCTGGCTAACCGATTTTCTCTCAGTCTCTTCTGGAGCTGGGCAGGGGGGTATTTTGCCGCTCTCCTCCCACTCGCTGGACTCGTCAACCGACCTAGCAGTCGCGTTTAATTCGATCTCTCTCTACGGGGGGGTTCATTGCTTCTTGCGGTTTCTCATAAACCGGCGAACAAAACCCAAGCCCGTCTTCTTCCCATTCTACCGTAACTTCATAGGTAATTCCTCTACCTTTTCGGCTAACCGATTTTCTCTCAGTCTCTTCTGGAGCTGGGTGGGGGGGTATGTTGCCGCTCTCCTCCCACTCGCTGGACTCGTCAACCGACCTAGCAGTCGCGTTTTATTCGATCTCTCTCTACGGGGGGGTTCATTGCTTCTTGCGGTTTCTCATAAACCGGCGAACAAAACCCAAGCCCGTCTTCTTCCCATTCTACCGTAACTTCATAGGTAATTCCTCTACCTTTCTGGCTAACCGATTTTCTCTCAGTCTCTTCTGGAGCTGGGCAGGGGGGTATTTTGCCGCTCTCCTCCCACTCGCTGGACTCGTCAACCGACCTAGCAGTCGCGTTTAATTCGATCTCTCTCTACGGGGGGGTTCATTGCTTCTTGCGGTTTCTCATAAACCGGCGAACAAAACCCAAGCCCGTCTTCTTCCCATTCTACCGTAACTTCATAGGTAATTCCTCTACCTTTTTGGCTAACCGATTTTCTCTCAGTCTCTTCTGGAGCTGGACAGGGGGGTATTTTGCCGCTCTCCTCCCACTCGCTGGACTCGTCAACCGACCTAGCAGTCGCGTTTAATTCGATCTCTCTCTACGGGGGGGTTCATTGCTTCTTGCGGTTTCTCATAAACCGGCGAACCAAACCCAAGCCCGTCTTCTTCCCATTTAAATTCGCTATCTTTCACTAAACTTATCATTCTGGGGGCCACCCTACTTTTTATACTCTGTGGGGTGGCCTCTGGGCGCTTCCCTGGTTCTTTACCCTAGCGTCAGGTGGCACACTAAGGTTCGGAATCCTAATTCCTCACCTCCGATCTATGCTGCTGTGCATCACCGACTCTCATGTCCGAACCGACCACACCTAGTACAGTTCGGTCTGACCGAGCCGCGTGGGCGCCCATAATTTGTGGGACACTCTGCTGCTCTATGCCCCTCACCCCTGCAGGTCCAGCGGACTGATGCCTGCCTGGCCGGTGCGGGCCTATCGTGCTCATTTTGAAGGTCCCATGCCTTCCTTCCACGATCGGAGTCTGCCTCCCAATCTTCTCCGCCCCCTCTCTCCATTCGGGGCCCCGGACTCGCCCTGCTCCCCACCGTTTTCCTTCTCCCAGGCATTTCCTCGCCATTGCCTCTATCTACACGTTCCCCTAGTCTTATACTGTCTCTCGCTAATCTCTGGGCCTCCGCTGGTGTGAGCGGGTGACCCCTCAGTACCTCCCTCTGGGTCTCTCTAGCACCTAACCCGTCTACGAGGGCCCCACCAGGATTGCCTGGATGGGACCCGTATTTCGGATCGCCCCATCCGGGAAGGCCTGAACCGCCAATCCCTGGATTCGTTCGACTAACTCGTCGAGTCCCTCGCCGTTGTTTAACCTTAGCCGGGTCAACTTGCGTACGGCCTCAATCGCGGTTCGCTCGCTGGCGTATTGCCTCACTAGCTGCTCGCGGAGCTCCGTCCAAGTGATCCCCGGGTTCTCTACATACCTCCCCTCAATGAATCCCGACACTGGGCCCCTCGCTCCCTCTAGAGCGAGCAGCACCATCTCGTGATTTTCTAAGCCGTAAATAAAACTTTTCTTTTCGATTACCGCCAACCACTCTCTTAGATCGGCGGAATGGCCTCTGAAGGAAGGCACGCGTATTCCTCCAATCGGTCTCTCTAGTTTTCTGGTCTCATCTCCCCCCATATCTGTCATACTATTTACTAGGTCCTCCTCCGAACCCATTCCCCTTGCGTTCTAGCTTACCACCCCTAACAACAGAACTACCCAAACTGTGTGCAAAGTTTGGACAACAATCGACACACCGACAAAACCGAGCAAGCGAACAAGAGAAATCAACGAGTCACTTACCCCTCTCCTCTGCTGCTCCTGTGGTCCCTCGTCTCTGGGTTGGTTGCTTGTTATTTTTCGAGTCCGTCTGGGCCTTTCAATCAATTGACTAAAAGTTCGCGGCCCCAGACCGATCTCAAAGTCTAAAAAACGTTTTTTCTTTCAGTCTATCTCTTTTTCTATCTTTCTCTTTTTTTTTCAAACACGGGTGTACATGCCCGTTAAACTGTTTCTCTCTTTTCTTTTCCTATTCTCTTTTTCTATCTTTTTTTTTTTCAAACACGGGTGTCGATGTCCGTCAAACTGTTTCTCTCTTTTCCCTTCCTTCCTCCTTTTTTTTTTATTCTCCTTTTCAACCACGGGTGTACATGCCCGTTAAACTGTTTCTCTCTTTTCTTTTTCTTTTTCTATCTTTCTTTTTTTTTTCAAACACGGGTGTCGATGTCCGTCAAACTTTTCTCTCTGCCGGTAAAAAAAAATCGTCCGTTGTGCCCGTGGGTTTTTTTTAAAAATTTGTCTGTCTATTTTTTCTTTTTCCAAGGTGTTTTGCTGGAAAAAAAAAAAAAAATTGTTTTCTTTGTGGCCGTGGTTGGCTTTGTTCTTTTCTTCTCCCGAGGTTGCCAGGCACTCCTCACCGTACCATGATCCTAGGTCGCGGCACCATTTATAACGTTAATGTAATGCTGAACCGATCCCGGCGCAGGAATCCTTCCTGACTGTGAACACCTTTTCTTTGGCTCGTGATTTCGTCTGTAGTGGCTGTAAAAAGAAAGATGGCTCGAATCTCCCCCGGGTCTGCCGAATGACGACTCCGTGATTCTGTGAGGGCAAGATTACTTAGCAGCACAATTCGATGACAGAATAACTCAACAAACGGCTAGGTCTTTTCACAACAATAATTATTTAATAAAAATGAACGGTGGGTTTTTAACCCAAAGTCTATTCTTCGATAATGGCTTTTTTCTAACTATCTTATCTTCCTTCTCTCTGTGTGTGTGTGTGTGTGAAACTCCCTTTACGAGTGTTAATCCTTAATTAAGTTGTGACTTGTCTATTGAAAACGGTGGGGGGGGGACACTATTGTTAACACCTCCCAGACAAGAAGCTGTTCGCGCAACATCTCGTCTGGTGATCCCCTAGCCCGACGGAGACGTCCGCTCTCGACCAATTCTTAGATCTGACTGTTTTTCGATCGCCTTCTCATCTCAAATAACAAAGACGAAAAACGTATAACTCATACTCTCTCTCTCTCTCTCTCTCTCTCTTCTCGTCGTGTGGTACGCGCGATGCTGACTTACCCTCTTTCTTTACCCCATCCCTTCTTCTGTGTCCCCACCCCTCCCCCGAGGTGGGGTGGTACGGGCAATTGTAATTCGTCGTTTTGGTTTCTCTTTAGATCTTATCTACACTAAAGAAAGCCATTAGCCTCTCTTTCTCTATTGGACCACCCATCGAGCTGACATCCATCGTACCTCAAAAGCCCCATGACCAAATTGTTCAGCTGGTCAAACTCATCCATTGTATCTGGTTAACTGCCACTGACAGCCTACACGCTCTATCCCGCCAGGCTGGCGCCGCCTCTCGGCCAAGGTTTGGACAGTCAAAAATATGTACTAGCTCCCAGACTTCCACTTGTCTCTACGTGGGGCCTGATCTCCCCGATGCATTCCAGTGCACCCCGGGGTGCAGACTCCGTCGCTGAAACCACTGTTTCACATCCGCCCAATCCTTATTTCGTGTCAATTGGTCGAAATTGACATCTCCCAGACCGTCACCTTTCTCTACGTGGGGGCAGATACGTCGGATGAAATCACTGTTTCACAGAAAGATTATAATCGGTCTCTTATCTCTGCAGCCACGAGGCAGATTGAACGTAAAATTGTGCGAAGTCACTTTGTAATACTCAGTTCGAGTGACTTTTCCAGTCTATAGGGGAGAGATAATATGCAACCACGTCCGATCACGATTTAAAGTAAAAATCAAGAGAGTTGAATTATGGACTACATCTTGCATTCGATTTAATTTAATATTTCAACATGTTTAACAAATGTAAAAGTTTCATATACGCTTTTACCAAAATGTTAAACAAACAGGTTTAAAATATCTGATATAAAGTTCAAGTTTTAACATGTAAATATTTATTAGCTGTATGTCTAATATTGTTAGATACATTTTAATATTGCTGATTATAATATAACATATTCTGCACAAGCATGAATAAATAATATATAGAGAGAGATAGAGAGAAATACATGAATAGATAGAGAGAGAGAGAGAACGAGAGAGAGTTTGGAATTGTAGTTTGAAATATGACTCGTGTTCCAGGGGTTCGAGTCAAGCGACTGGTGTTAATAATTATTCTCTACATTGACGAGTCCCGTGATGATAAACATATACGCATGTAGATAAAACAAATGTTTATGTTTACAATTGAATATATATATATATATATATATATATATATATATATATATATATATATATATATGTATATATATATGTATATATATATGTATATATATATATATATGTATATATGTATATATATATATATATATATGTGTATATATATATATATGTATATATATATATATATATATGTATATATATATGTATATATATATATATATATATATATATGTCGGTACAATAAAATAGAAAGTTTTTACATGTGTGAGTAGTGAATGTGTCTCTTTACAAAACGCACAATCTAATCATACTAACTAAGAAGTACGAAAAAACAAATCATTGTGTTCGACTTTTTTTCTTTTTGTTTCTGTTGCCTGTTTAACCGTAACTTAAATGGAAATACATTTGGAAGTTGGAGACAAAATTAAGAATTTATCCGATTCGAAAATAAGTGATAGAAAGTTAAATTTGAAATATATGAAAACAGACAAGACAATAGCATGCATAATAAAAAACTCCATAGATAGAATTGATTACTTTTCCTATGCAAATAATTAAGAGAAATTAATGTTCACAATTTAATTCAGCATACGGCTTGAAAGTATGAACATACATTTTAAGATGCGCCTTCGTATCGCTATGAAAGAATATGTTCGTAACTCGGTCACTCTGTTTGTAGGGCAGATTCTATTTTTTTCGAAATTGCATTTTACTCGCAAAATACGTATTTAAGATGGACACATTTTCTTTGCGATTCTATAGGAGATTCTGTCCGTAAATCAGTCCAAACGTGTGTTTTAAATAACATTATATTCAGTCTGTCACACGTTGACTTTAGACAAATGTTTCGGTTTTCTGTCAGTATTTTCAATCCATTTTACCTTTACCTTTTATATAGCAATAGAATCAATATGTAACACTTGAAATAGAATTTTCGTTGATTTGTGACGAATTTTGGATTAGTATTTGCACCGCAAAACGCGCAGGTTGACTGGAAGCATTTTAACGATGGATGTATGTTGTTTTCGGGAGACGATCTGGGTAATGATTGACTCTCTCTCTTTCTGTCTTTATCTCTCTACCTCTCTCTCTCTCTCTAGCTCGCTATTTATCCTTATATTTAAACCCACTTACACATCCTTTCTCATCTGCAAACGTTATTGTTTCAAATACCACGTACAAATCTAATTCATAGATATGAGCATCTAATTCCCTTGCTATAAGCCAGCGGCCTAACATCGACAAAAACTACAACTCAATCCTCCCTGCCGCAACCGTCATCGCCCTCAATAATATAGCATTCGGTAACCGAGATTCATCTAAACCCCGTCGTCTTCCTCACCCCATGAATCGAGTAAACTATTCCTGAATGATAAACAAAGCAATCCTCTCCTATCCAATCATACAAGATATTTCTTTAGTTACATTCCCTTACTTCCCCAGAGAAGGTGATATAATTATGAGATATGAGATAATAACCCTGTCTTTCTAAGCAATTCAGTTCATCCCGAACGATCACGTAGAGAGATGGGGAACTATTTAAGTCACAAAAGGAAAGAATCATGGGACCTAGTTATACTGCCTAATTGAAATATTCCAACATATCGGCCACGCTGGAAAAAGATTAAGGATGTTTGTGATGGCCAGCAACAGCGTGTGTGAAACAGGATTAAATCGATTTGTTTTGGCAAGGACGGTTGAATCCTGGATCCGAATAACGACGAATAATGTTGCACTTAGTCGATTTTGTAATCGAAATTTTAAAAAACAATTGTTATTAAAATTGTTGTAACAACATTGGCTAATATAACATGTATTTGTATAGAAATTGTGCTAAAATGTTTTAATTGTGTAATAAATTGTTTTTCTAACACTCAAATCTGTTTTTTTAATAAGGATTAAGTTTTGATTGTAGAAATTATACGATTAACTTTTTTAGTCTGCCTAATCGTGAATGGGACGCATTGGCCGCACTGTTACCAATTAAACTATGAAAAAACATTGAGGGGAGACATGTTCAAATAATATGTGCGTTCAGCGATGAATATTCTATTCTCAGCGTAATCGGGACAGAAGGACAGACGAACAGACGGTTTCGAAAGAAGCCTGGAATAATTGAAACATTTCTCTCGAAATGTAAACGAAAAATACAAAGAGAGCAAATAAAAAACACAAGGGTCCGATCACTCACGAGCCCATCGTCTCATTTAATCATATACTATTATTTAACTTTTTGAATCAGTTTAAATTATCGTTTAATTACGTTTATTTAAATTATATTTTTTTAATATTTAAAAACTATAAATATGATTTTATTAAATTAATCTAATTTTTCACTGGAAATTGAATTCGAGAACAAGGAAGTATGAATACAAAAAATAAAAATGAATGAAGCAATTGTTTTCGTAATCATTAATTTCACTTTTGTATGATACAAATATATCTCGAAGAAGAGAGAAAGCGTAAGATTAAACGTGAAGGAAAGAGAAAGAAAAAAAGTTGAGTGAATCATAATGGGTTAACTCGCTGATGTATTTCATTTTCTCCCAACTCAAAATATTAATGACTTTAAGTGGCACGATGCATAGCAATGCCTAAAACTGTAAAGTCCTCTTTCAATGATCGATTTCCTGAAAAATGCTACCGGTTGACAAGAGAAAGAGGAGCAAAGAGAAAAAAGTTGAAAAGAACTAGTATAAAAAGGATAGAAAAAGAAAACATTTAGGAGATAGCATGCAGAACAATAAAATAAAAACACAAAGCGTAACATATATAAAGAGAGGGAGAAAGTGCGCGACAAGAGAGAGTGGAGGAAAGGGAGAGTGAAGCCAAATATAACGCACAGTAAACAGAGAGAATGTCGGAGAAAACATATAGGAACATCGTTTGCTCTCTTGTTTATACCAAGATGTGTTATTTTTTATCTTCAAGCGTAAATTAAGAGATTATTATTTTATTATTCAATGTTTAATTAATGTTGAAAAATGGGTTAGTATAACTTTTTGTAATGTTTTTTTTCTCTTCAATAAAACTCCTTCAAAAAATATTTCAAACTGAGTGAAATTACTCATACATTTGTTAACTCTATTTTTGTACTTCAGCAGATGGTATTTTCTTTTCGGTCTCCTATATTGACAGCAAAACTGTTCATTGTCCTGATTTATCTGTGAATTATTATTTTAAAATACGATCTTCCTTTGCTGATGACGTAATTGTTCATCCTATTATAGTTTTCTCTATTTTCTCATTCCAGCATTTTTGTGGAATTTTCAAATTATAGACCAAGAAACAATAATCGTTTTTCAAAACGCACGATCGTACCAATTAACGTAAATATATTAAACAAGATTCACCGACATTTTAATAATAGAACGAGATAGTTTTGTTTTTTAATTAATGACTCATTTAGTAAAGGCATTTACTGTTGTAATTATTTAAATGATTACTTATAATAATAGAAAAACGGTGATCAGAAATGAAAAGATAACAACTAACCTTATTTAATGGAATGGAAAAATGGAGAATACTTTCCGTTTTCTATATTTTAAACAATGACATTTTGTTGTTTTCTACTAAATACGTAAGACATTTAATAAATACAATTGGTTATAATCGATTTCCAGGAACTTCTCACAGAAAGGGTCCTACAACAGAATCACATACAATAAGGACAGTAAAAGAAAACAAACATTCATTTACTTTTGTGGTAGTTTTATGCATTTTATATCCGATTCTATTTTTATAAAAAAAATTCGCATTTCATGTTTCAACTTTGATTGAATCTTAATTTTTGGTGAAAAACAAATTAAGGGTCTTGCCCCCGATAGAGGTAAATGCGACTGTTACCCCAGACTTCGAGTTAGATTAGAAAGCAGATGTTTTGTTGAATTGTGTGTAAATGTTATACTGTATAATTATTGTGACGATGTAAAGGAGTGCATTTTCAAACACTGGTTCAGATTCCCATATAAACTGTCATTGTTGGCCACACACAAGTATAAATACGCACACAAGTATATATACACAGACAAGAAATTAAAGTAAAAACAATCACCATCTGTTATAAAAATACTTACTGGATTTTTAAAGTATGATGAATGTTCTTGTTTAAACAATATTCACGTCCATGATGACAGATCCCTGCAAACCTATTCTTAAAAATATCATCGAATAGATTGCGTAAATATTGAAAATAGAAAAGTAAGTAAACTCGAAATGTTTCAGTTGTAAGCAGTTAGTGTTGATATTATTTGTTAAAAGCTATCGTTAAAGATATTGAATATAACCCATTCTCATGAATCATAATAGTTGTAACATATTTTTTCTGTTTAAACATGCAATTTAAAATAGTTAATGTTGACAGTGAAATATATAGAATAAAACATTTATCTAATCGCTTTTGAATGGAGTTTCTACCATTTATTTTTGTGATAATTTTTAATGTTCATGATTAAGTTGATCATATACATTCTACGGGAAGACAGGTATACAAAATATGGGTTGAATGAACAAAACCTTGATTAACAATCGATAAATATTTACTGGGAATCTCACAGAAAATTCGTAAGTGAATACTCAAAATGCCGCAGTAAGCAGTACCGTTACCTTTGCGGAGTCTTAATAGATAATATTTACTATTCTAACAGATTAATTACGCTATAAAACAAAGAAAAATACTTTATATATTTATTTAGTACCATTTATTTCAGCTTTAAAATTTATATTTTATTATTTAGTTATATAGTATTACAGAGAGACTCTTCCTATCCTTTATAATAATTAACCGTTTTCTGTTCGCGCAGTTTAAGAGATTCTCATCTTTGTAGTTTAACATGTTTAAGTTTAAATATATGCTAAAATAATGAAGTAACATTCGAAAGATTCGAATTATTGAATGTGTGTTAGTGTTTAGCAATTATTGGTTTTATTAGGCCTGCTGTAGCATCAAAATATGCAGTTTTGGCAGTAGTTATGTCAATTCTGTTTTATTCTATAACGTTACACTTATACACCATATCTGAAGTTAAACATTTTCCCTCTAAAAGGCATTCACTAATATTTCTACAGTTACATTGGGAATTATCATTCTGATTCTGAACTGTGCTGGTGTCTAGGTTACTATTCTTTTTGAGTTGTGTGTCATTTTAACTTACTATAGTAGATGCTAAGTTTATCGATGTTGGAAAAGATAGGAAAACAGAATTGAAACACACATTGGCTCAACGGGCTGTAGTTTAAAGGACAGATATAGAAACCGTATACACTCTTTTAAAGAATCTAATTCAAATTAAAAAAAAAGGTTCCTACCACTTTAGCAAAGCATGTAAGAGAACTTAATAGCAAAAGCATACAATACAACTTAAAATGGTCTATACTAGGTAGAGTAGCGAAATATAGACCTAACAAATCTAAGAGATGTAACCTATATATTCTAGAATCCTACAATATTGTTATGTCTAAAAATAATTTATTAAATAAAAGACAGCAGGTGATTCAGTACTGTCTACATAGAACCCCATACATCCTGTCCCGTTACAACCCCATATAAAATACCGGTGCGGATAACCCTTTCATCAACATAAATATGTAAGTAACTAGGGTATTGGAACAACATAAGAATATCTTGACAATACAAAACATAAACCTAATCGTAGATTACTGAGTACTAATACCTCAGATAAAACATTTAGATATAGAACCCATCACTTATAACTAAAATGACCTAACTAATTAAACTTATATCTGGCTTATAATAAAAGTAGTAAGAGGGCTAGATAATGAGCACATCAGTAATTAATTGAAGTAACCATTTTTATTTGAATTCTCTCTATCTGTATTAATTAGGGAGATAATGTAAATAGTAAGTAGGATATCTCTTTGGTAGGAGTATAACTAATAATACTAGAATCATCTAAAATAAAGGGTGTTTCAAAAGTCTTGGGAACATAACGATTTTTAATAACTCAAAAACTATTAGGAGTTGAACAATGAAATTGGTACCGTTGGAAAGGTTAAAGTTTCCAGTATTGTGGGGAATCTTCAAAGTTGCTAAATATGAGCACCATTCGTCACACGGCAGACATCTAGTCGATAGTCCATTTCCTGCCAAACGCGTTCCAGCATCTTGACGTCAATGGTTCCCACAACTGCCGTTACTCGAGCCTTTAGTTCGTCAAAATCTCTTGTAAGGGGCGACACATAGACTTGTTGCTTGAAAAAGCCCCAAAGGAAAAAGTCACACGGGGTAAGATCTGGAGACCTAGGAGGCCAGGGCATGAGAACGTCATCACCTCGCCCAGATTTCCCAATCCATCTACCAGGCAGCCTTGTGTTAAGAAACTGCCTTACTCTAAGACTCCAGTGTGGTGGTGCACCATCTTGTTGAAAAATGAAGTCATCAGATTCTGCTTGTTCCAACTGAGCCATTAACCAGTCTTCCAGCATGTTGAGATAGGATTCACCAGTGATAGTTGCCTCTTCAAAGAAGAACGGTCCATAGAAACCTTTCTTGGAAATGGCACAAAACACGTTCACTTTTGGTGAATCTCGCTCGTGCTCAAGAAGTTCATGAGGATTCTCATTACCCCATATGCGAGTACTATGCTTGTTAACTTTGCCATTCAGATGGAAGGTCGCCTCATCGCTAAAAACAAGCCGGTCATCAAAGCCGTTATCTTCCAACTTCTCTTGCATTGCAATGCAAAAGTCACGGCGAAGTGGCTTATCAGTGTCCTTCAACTTTTGGACCAACTTGAGCTTGTAAGGTACCATTTGCAGTCGTTTCCTTAAGACACGCCAGACAGTTGCTGGAGCTAGCTGAAGTTCTCTGCTGGCTCTTCTCACTGATTTACGGGGGCTCCGCTGAAAGGCTGTCCGAACTTGCTCAACTGCATCTTCTGAAGTTGAAGGGCGACCTGTTCGCTTACTTGGGCACAAACACCCATCTTTCACAAATTTAGCATGCCATCTGACAATGGATTTCCTTTCAGGGGCTTCTTTTTTAAATTTCCTGCGAAATGCACGCTGAACACATGTCCACGATTCAGTCTTTGCAAATTGGAGGACGCAAAATGCCTTGTCTTGTTTAGAGAACGACATTACTGCACCTGGAAAGATAACACGAAAATCATTAGTATGACCAAAAACTTGATTAAGCAAGCTTTAAAATGGCACCAGTTTCATTTTTCTACCTGGAATAGTTCATGAGATATACGCATTTGTAATGTTCCCAAGACTTTTGAAACACCCTGTATTATGCCAGATATATGTTCAATAGATAAATGAAGAAATAAAATAAATAAATAAATAAATAAATAATCATTGTAAATATGTGTATGTATATGGTATGTGCATGTGCACGTAGGTGTATTTGGGCATGTACATATATATTGTATGTGTATGTGTGTATGCATATATGTGTGTGTGGGAGCTTTTTGGTTGTTGACCGTGATAGTTCTGATTCACTTATATTGAAACCTTAAGCAATAGAAAGATGTGAACGTATTGTAACTGAATTTCGATGGTAAGCTTGCTTTAATGGAAATCATAGGTAACTATTTTGGTATCATATTATTTAACACAAGTGTTTGTTAGAGGACTGTAGTCTGTTTAAATACAACCTTTTTGATGAAGATGGCTTGTGGAGTTTTTTGTAGATGTTGCTCGTAGGTTTCTACGTTAGGGTCTCTTAGTGTATGTATGCAGGTAGACATGTTGCTAGATAAGTGTAAGAGTACGCACAACCTAGTATTAATTATAAGCATACCAAAGAAAAAGTGGGAAATGATATGCACAATAGTGCCTGTCGGTATTCACGAGGTAATGCGAATTACTTTTCAAATGTAATCACGAGTAAATTTAGGTATTGATGTCCTTTAATTTGTTTTGAATCGTCATAATATAATAAGAAGGTATTTAAAAAGAACCCAAGACATTTCATATATAAAAAAATTAAATGAATGATTAAATATTTATTGGCCCCCTTAGATACTTGGAACTATAGTGGTATGATAATAGAAAAATAAATAAGGATAGATTATCTCCTATTTTAGTAACGTTAATTATTCAGAGTGAAATGTGATTTGAAATTATTCTTGAATAACTTATTCTTTTCACTTAGTTAAGAAGAGAAATGGGATTGGACATTATTCTTACACAACCTATTTGTACTTAATCTATTAGTTCCTTAGGAAACACCAAGCTTAATCGTAGAAAAATTAACAACGATGAACTAATTCCTATTTCAGTCACGTTAATTGTTTAGAGTGAAATGGATTTTGACATTATTCTTAATCAACCTATTCGGACTTAATATAGTTTTTTTAGAAGTAAAAGATATACTTGTTTTTTATCGTACATATTATACCGAAATAATATTTCTGTGTGTGTGTGCATGCGTATGTATGTGTATGTGCATGTATATATATATATATATATATATATATATATATATATATGTACGTATATATATATATATGTATATATATATATATATATATATATATATATATATATATATATATATATATATATATATATATATATATATGGTGTGTGTATATATGTGTTGGTGGTATAAATTTATTGATTGATACTAGACATATTTGTGAATGTATATTGATGGGTTTATTGATACATAATCAGTGGGGACACATGACTAAATAATTAGATGTAAGCATTAAACTGAGAATCTAATG
Source organism: Sepiola atlantica (assembly GCA_963556195.1). Taxonomy (NCBI): domain Eukaryota; kingdom Metazoa; phylum Mollusca; class Cephalopoda; order Sepiida; family Sepiolidae; genus Sepiola; species Sepiola atlantica. The sequence continues at coordinate 5,866,680 of OY744522.1, forward strand.
TTTGCATTCGTAGATTTATCTTAGCAATTCACTGGATAGTACAAATTGTAGTTAAAGCGTTCTATAGAGTTATTTATTTGTAGGTACGAATGCCCGTATAAGTACTTTTGAATCCTTGGAATACTTTAAGAAATTAAATAAATTAATTATTATTTAATGCCTCTTCGATGGTTCGTAAACATATCTGTAAATGTGTGTTGATGAGCTTATTGATACATAAACGGTGAGGTAGGACGACTAAATAATTAGATGTAAACATTGAACTGAGACTAATGTTTACATTCGTAGATTTGTTCTAACAATTCACTTGATAGTACAGATTGGTGTTAAAACGTTGTAAAGATTAATTTTAGGTGCAGATGCCAGAATAAGTACTTTTGAATCCTTGGATTACTTTAAGAAATGAAATAAATAAAGTAATATTTAATGCCCTTCGATGGTTCGTAATCGCGGTCTGGTTAAAACTGGAGGATATATTTCGCCGTAAGTGAACCCCCCCCCCCCCTTAGTTTCGCATTTTAATTGGCATCTTACTACTGGAGTGATGAATTCTGGGAAGTTAAGCTTATCTTAAAATTGTTTGAAAGGTTTTTATTAATAAATGCTATATGCATTCCATAAAAAAAAACACTTATGTAGAAGATTATTTTAATTAGTTGATTGAATGGACGGTTAACACAATGAGACTAGCTCTATAACGCTCTGCTAAAATGAGTTTCGCACCCTAACGATCTAAATAAACATTGATGTAACTTTAGTCAAAAAATAAATTATCTTCAAATAAACTGGAACTTTATGAATAAATGATAGTACATATTAAATATTTTAGGAAATATTACCGAATTAAAATCTTAAAATTGTTCGCACTAATTGTTTAGGAGATATTAGCTTTGAACGAAAACATTCAAAATGGCGAATTGGTAGGATCTCACACGAGTGAGTGTTTTGCTCTCAATTACTTTTGTTATTTTTTTGTTTATTTTCACCTTAAAATAGAACTGATGTATAGTGTATGTGTTTTCTTTTATAATTTGTGAACTTTTTCTGAGGACTTTGTAGTGTTGCAGAGGCGATATTAAACTACAGATGTTGTTTGGCACAAGACAAATGAAACGGAACGTTAAGTATATCTCACAGAAATATTGAATTTTTAGAAATGTGAAAAAAATAAAAATAAAAGTAATAAAACAAACCATGGTCATTAGAATATATTAAAAAACTGTCATATATTTTGCTCTGTTATCAAAAACGTACATACATTGAGCTGAATCTCCAAAGGAGACTACAAAGTAAAAGGATCTGTTTATATATGGTACTACATATATTGTATTTAATAATTAATATATATATATATATATATATATATATATATATATATATATATATATATATATTAAATATTTTTGAAAATCAACTATCGTGCAATTTTAAAATGAAAAATTCATTTATTCATATATTTTTATCGCGAATTTTCGTTGGAAATACAACCGTGTCAAGCGAGAGTGTCCTATAGTTTTTCCCCTTTTCTTCCTCCTCATTTTAATGGTGGTATTAATTCCGAAGGGTCGAAAATACGTCGAGTTCTTAAAAACGTTAGAAGTTTTGTCTGGTCGATGTCATGCGCAGATGTGCGCTATATTTTAAAGTAAGGAAGTTGACATATTTGAAGCACGGATTAAGATGTATTAAATATTTTGAAAATCAACCATCGTGCAATTTTGAAATGAAAAATTCATTTATGTAAATTTTTTTATTTTTTTTATCGCGAATCTTCGTTGTAAATAAGTTTAGTTAGCTTGTTGGATGACATCGTCCTAGCGAGTATAAAATCCTAATTGTGAGACATCGGCCTGGGTTCATAGTAGTTGGATGACTACACCCCTTGTTGAAAAGAGTAGGTACATTCCACAGTCGGTCATCGCCGCGGTTTGCTTAATCTGTGTAAATTAATAGACATTCTTTTATGTGGCGAGGTAGCTCAGTGGCAGAGTACTCGCTTACCATGCGGGTGACTCGGGTTTCGAATCCTGAGTTCGGATGTGTTCTACTGATGAGCCCAAAGGAGGGCGAAACTCGAGTCTAGGACTTCCGGTTTGTTTCTTTTCATAGGTTGTGGGTTGCGGCGTTGTCTGATTGTGGAAATAATTGTATATATCATCTCACATTCAAGAAATCTAATATATATATATATATATATATATAAGGAAGTTGTAGTTGGCTTGAAGCATTGCTGGTAAATATAAAAGTAAGTTTGTAATCCGATGCAGGAGCAATGTGATATAGTTACCGGAAGGTGACACAGATACAAAAATAAATGTGAAGAGAAAATAAGAATGTAATCTCAAATCAATTTATTAATATTTCAACAGATTAAATACCAGAACAGTAAATAGAAAACAGTTTACTGTCAAGCAATTGAAAAAGTTCTAGAAAAGCTAAACTGTAATGTTCGAGGGTAGTACCCCTCATTGTCAAAAGATCAAAAATATGACCGAGTGGTTGAAATAACTGGGCATAACTGTTGATGAAATACCGCAGAGAATTGATGGTAGTTTCGCAGAAAATGGATTTAGATAACCTAATTGGACATCAATATTAATTATTCCTATTATAATGTAATTGTATAAATACTTAGCTTACAGTTTGTCATTTTATTAACATTTGTTTATTTATATACTTTATTATTTATTATTGTATAATTTTTTTAATTTAATTTTTTTCTTTCCTTTTTCTTAAAAATTCAATTTAAATTTTAAATTTGATAAATTTGAGCCGTTAAATGAACGATCAAGGGGAGGGAACTTCGAAATAAAGAATCTGGTTATAATGAATTTACACTCAAAACTGAAATCAATTGTGAAATAAAAGGTAACTTTATAGTAATAAGATATCCAAGGAAGATCAACACTCAATTCAATGAAAGGGATGGTGGGGGGGAATTTAGAGATTATACATGTATATATATATATATGTATATATATATATATATATATATATAGTGTGTGTAGATTTCAATTTTGTGTTGAGAATTTGAATAACAGAGCTCAATGTAATTTAAACAGAGCAAAACAGAATTATAAAAAGAAAAAAATATACACACATTAAGGTTGTACACATTATAACTTATTTCGACCCCTTAATTAGGTCTCCTCAGATGTATAAACAACCACGTAAAAAAAGTTTTTTGACGTGGTTGTTTATACATCTGAGGAGACCTAATAAAGGGGTCGAAATAAGTTATAATGTGTACAACCTTAATGTGTGTATAGTTTTTTCTTTTTATAATTCTATATATATATATATATATATACATAATGTGTATTTTTCTTAAATAATATTTAATTTGTTAATTTTTAAAGTTATAGTGTATAAATTTATTTAAATTTCTTTTTAATCCAGAAATTATATATATATATATATATATATATATATATATATATATATATATATATATATATATATATATATATTAATTATATATACAAATAAATAAAGTGTATATTACTTAATTCGTATTCATTATTTTTGTTTTGTTAATTATGTTTTATCTTATTTATGCATATGTAATGTTATGGGTTATAATTATTCCTAAATATTCATAAAAGTAATATATTGAAATTATTGTTGTGGGTGACCTACTTACCTTTTAATAATAATCAAATGGTGCAACCGGCTACCAACAATACTGGTTTTGCCGGGATAACATTTGGAGGCACATTTAGACACTAGCACTCTCAACACTGACTTGTGTATAATTTCTCTGTTCAATAGAATTCATTATTATTATCTCTAACCCTGTTGTTCTTTTATTTCATTGTTGATACCCCTAAACGGGTCCACAACAACTTGGGGCGAGTGATTCGTAAAGGACTTCGTTGGAAACACCTTGGACCTTGCAACCTGTGAGTGATAAACCAGTGTCTACAACACGGTCAACCTTCGAAAAAAAAATTCCACCCAAACATTGGAAACATCGAATACATTCCATTTTGGGGCGAGTCTGCCTTACAAGAAATCAACAGTTTACACAATTACTGGAAGAAAAAAAAAGTAAGACAGATTTTACTATTTGTGTTCTTCGTATTTCAATACGGCATTTTACCTCGTGCAACAAATGAAATTGGAATATCATGTGCTTATACAACTGAAAGATTTGAAATAAAAAAACAAACTCCATACTACAAAAACCTGTTTTCGTGTCTGATATTGTCAAACGTATTTTGCGAACAGACTTGTCACTGTAAAATCGTATAGTCGGAAAAAAAAGAATCTGACAAGTAAAACCAAGTTACTTTCTTGAATAACTAGTCAATGTTTTATATAGTCATTACTTGCTATTTGGCATTTTCAGCCTACACTAAAAAGCAAACGGACTTATTGGAAAAAAATAGTTCCAGATGCGAACAAAAATACGAATAATTTGTTAAATTAATTACCCAATAAGCCGGATTAATTAAATCGTTTTTTTTTCTCAAAGAACTTTGAAAGAAGAAAAAAAAAGATTAGCAAGTGCCGGTCGAATTCGAGACCAGAATGACGCAGTGATGAGAAGGGGTTGAGTTTGTTGTTAAACAGTAAGCATTTGATAAGAAAAAAATAATGAAGGACTATTTGTGACAAATTTTTTTGTAAGATAGTATTTCTTTAATCATGGAAGATTTCTCGAAACAGATATTGGAGATGATTGAATTTCAATCAGAACAACAGAAGGCAAACGATGAAAAACATCTTGCTCAACAGAAGGCAAACGATGACAAACTTCAGTCTCTACAGAAGAAATTTCAGTCGCAGCAAATAAGTTTGTTGAAGTATTTTGAGAAAAAGACTTTAGCACAAAAGCGAGAAGATAGAACATTTTTAGACGAACGATTGATTGGGATAAAAGATTAAAAATTAGAGTTACAAACTCAATTATAGAGAAAATTTGAACAGCTTGCACAAGCAATGATAAATACGACGAATGACGACAGCGACCCGTTCAACCAAAATGCAATATGGTCAGCTATAAAAACCTTAAAGTATGTGCCTGAAGAAGACCTAAACTTCGAATCATGGTACCGTCCATATCATGATTTTTTCGAAATTGATTGAAGCATATGGTCGGAAAATAACAAGGTTCGTTTAGTTCTTCGTAGACAGAGCATACAACATTTGTCAATTATATTCTGCCGAAGAAAACGGGCGAACTATCTTTCAATGAAACCATAAAAATTTTAATGAAACTATATTGCCCCAAAACAAGTTTATTCCACAAAAGGTGGAAATGTATGAACCTAACGGAAAAATAAAGCCAGGATTACTCAACGTTTGCTTCGATCATCAATAAACATTGTGATGACTTTAAGTGATCATCCTTGACAGCAGACAATTTCAAAGTATTAATATTTGTTCAAGGGCTCATCTCGCAAAACGATGCAGAGTTAAGAAGACGTGCAATAAGCAAACTTGAAACCGAGCCAAATTTAACATTGCAACAACTGGCCGAAAGCTGTCAACAACATATTTCCGAGAAAAAGGAAGCTAAAGAAATAGAGGAAGCAGCAATTTCTAAAATTAAAAATGTTGGTTGTTTTTCAAAAAAATCATACCCTTCGAAAGAAAAATTCAGGAAGGATTTGCGTACAAGGTCGGATGAAAAATTGCCAAACCACCCTAGTTGGAGTTGCGGGGACCTATACTGGTACCAGAAGTGTCCTTTTAAACAAAAAATTGTGACAAATGCCATAAAATAGGAAACAATTGAAGAAGTAACACTAGAAAAAAAGTTACATGAAAACAACCAGAATTAATGGTGGCAACCTTAACATACGGTAGTATGTTACGGTAAAAATGGACAATCAAGATGTTAAACTACAGCTTGATTGAGGGTCTGACCTATAAATTATTAATATTAATACCTGGAAAATAATCGGCAGACCGACTTTGCTACGCACAGATAAAGTGGTTCGATCGGTAACCGGAGAGAAAGTAAACTTTGAAGGTGAAGTCATTTCAAAAGTGACACTAACAAATAAGACATTAAAATTACGTATGTTCGTAATGAAAGATACAGGAAATGTGTTCGGTTCAGATTGGATTAAGCACTTCCAGCTCTGGGATTCGCCGATACGCGCCTATTGTCAACGAATAGAGAATTTTTCTGCTGAAGTAGAAAAATTGAAGAAAGATTTTAAAGAGTAATTTCACCAAGGTGTTTTCTAATGAATTAGGACGCTGTACTAAAATGAAGGCGAGTTAAATGACTAATTGAAAATAAGAATCTCGTTGATAAGAGAAAACGAAGTGTACCATTTGCCTATCTTGAAAAAATTAATGTAGAAATAGACCGGTTGGTGGTGAAAGGTATTTTAACACCAGTTGACTACTCGGAATGGGCGGCCCCAACCGTCTACGTGAAGAAAAAATCTGGAGAGATCAGAGTGTGTGCCGATTTCTCAACCGGTTTGAACGATGCGCTGAAAGATAATCACTATCCTCTGCCGACTCTAGAAGAGGTTTTCACAAAATTAAACAGTGGAAAACTGTTCTTAAAAATTGACTTGAGTGAAGCCTATCTGTAAATACCTGTAGAAGAAAAATAGCTCTAAGCTTCTCTGTATTTCGACACACAAGGGACTACTGAAGGCAAATCGTCTCCCTTTTTGAATTAAAGTGGCCCCGCCGATTTTTCAGCAGGTAATCGACACGGTGTTGAGTGGGCTCGATTTTTCGATCGGCTACCTTGACGATATCTTAATGAAAAGTACGAACGTCGGGGAGCACCGTGAGCACGTAAACAAAGTATTCGAAAAGATAAGCGATTTTGGTTTTACACACAAGGAGTCAAAGTTTGAATTCTTTCTAGAAGAGATCAAATACGTGGGACATGTGATTTATTAAGGTGGAAGACGTCCCGACCCAGAAAGATATATAGCCATCAAGAATATGCCCGAACCGAACAACGTTACCCAACTACAAAGCTTCCTGGTTCTCGCAAACTATTACGAAAAATTCATTCCCAGTATGCACAAATTGCGAGCCCCCTTAAATGAGTTACTTAAGAAAGATAGTAAATGGGAATGGTCCGCCGACTGTCAATCCGCATTCGACAACCTAAAAACGAAGTTAACTTCAGAATTATTTCTTACTCATTTTGATCCAGAGCTAAAAACTATTGTTGAAAGTGACGCCAGCTCCTACGGCATTGGGGCGTGCATTTTGTATAAAATGCCGGATCGCTCGATAAAACCCATCGCGCACGCTTCAAGAACTTTACTTGCTGCAGAGAAAAATTACTCTCAGATTGAAAAAGAAGCGTTGGGTATTGTGTTCGCAATGACCAAATTTCACAGGTATCTACACGGCCGTCATTTTATCCTACAAATAGACCATCAGCTACTTATCACCATCTTTGGATCAAAAAAGGCTTGCCAACCTACACAGCAAACCGCCTACAGAGAGGGGTATAATTCTGTTAAATTATGACTTTGAGATAGAATTTTTACAGTCAAAAAGACTAGGGCACGCAGATGGTGTATTCCGGCTAATCCCAAAGTACACGGAACCGCTCGGGGATACAGTTATAGCATCCCTTCGGTCTGAATATAACTATAGTAAAGTACTGTGTAACACAATAAAAGAGCTGCCAGTCACACTTGGCGATATACAAAAAGAGGCAAGAGAAGATATTTTTATTATCCAAATTAAAAATAAATTACAAACAGACGATGAGCAAACGGAAGAAGCTTTTTCAGTCTGTTGCGACACATTATTATACCGGGAGCGAGTAGTAATCCCAGCTACACTAAAAAAAATCCTGAAAGATTTCAATGAGGGGCATCCCGGAGCGACACGCATGAAGAGCCTAATGAGATCTTATGTGTATTGGAAAAAACATGGACAAGGACATAGAGACGAAGGGTAAGGCCTGTGCGGGCTGCGCGTCGGTAGCGAAAGCACCACCTATTCAGTACTGTTCATGGTCAGAGGCAGAGCAACCATGGTCCCGGACTCACACAGATTTTGCGGGGCCATTTGAAGGCTTCTACTATTTAATTATAGTCGGCATCTACTAAAATGGCCAGAAGTTGTTGGATGTAAAACCCCAACAACGTATGTCTGCACGTTGCATGAACTGTTTGCCCGATTCGAAGTGGTGGACATTGTTGTATCAGACAACAGTACACAATTTACTTCACGAGAGTTCAAAGAATTTTGTGAAGACTTTCAAATTAAACATATCACCACTCCGACTTACTATCCGAGGTCAAACGGACAGGCAGAAAAATGTGTTAATACCTTGAAGAGAGCGTTGAAAAAATCGATAGGGCACGCTGAGAGAAAAGGCAATCCAGCAGTTCCTTCAAGTGTATAGAATTACACCCAACGAGAACACACCAGCCCAAGTACCACCGGCGGAAGTAATATTTGGAAGAAAAATAAAGTTGGTATTCGATAAACTTTTACCAAAACAGGTGAAACCGACAAACATTACGGAACCAAAGAAGAGTTACGAGGATGGGGAGAAGTTGTTCTTCCAGGAACACCATGGAAACTAAACCGTGTGGGGTATGGGAAAGGTACAAAAAAGTTGGGGCGGATGGTGTACATTGTAGAGGGTCCTAGAGGCACCTGTAAAACACATTAACCAAATGCGTCGTCGCATGTCGGACGACCCAGGGGAAGGCCCATCGGATCAGAGTGAGACCATCATGGAAGATCTATACGACGCATTTGAGCTGCCAACACTAAAAACGTCTCCGGAACAGACGTTCATCAAGAAAACGTAAATTAACCGGGAGTTTCTAGGTGAATCCTAGGAAAAAGATATACCTTGATATTCCGGGGGAATAAGTTTCAGAAGGGGGTTTACTGGGTTAACCTACCTACCCTTTAATAATAATCAAATGGTAGCAACCGGTTACCATAATAACCGGTTTTGCCGGGAGTAAATTTGAAGGCACATTTAGGCAATAGCACTGCCAACACTGACTTGTGTATAATTTCTCTGTTCAATACAATTCATTATTATTATCTCTAAACCTGTTGTTCTTTTATTTCATTGTTGGTACCCCTAAACGGGTCCACAACAATTATTATATGTAAAATGAATTATGTAATTTTAGAACAGAATAAAAGGTATTGAGGTGTGGGGTGGATTGTTTCTGAGCAGAATATGTTAGAGGCAGAGAAAGAAGGCAAGGTGTGTAATCATCAGATAATTAATGGAGACCAAAGTTCGTATCTGTTAGTCAAAGATGGATGATATTTTGAGATTAGAATGGCTTCTGAAATTTTAAGTTGACCGACATTGCGGACCGAGTTGAGGATGCGGACACTAATAGAGCGATGTGTGTTGCCACATGATATTATGTGTTTGTGGAAGGAAGAAATGTGGATGTTCAGATGTTCTTTGATTCGTTGGTGCAGAGGCCTGACGGTGCGACCGATATAGAACTTCCAGCACTTAGCCCATTTTAGGCTGTACACTGTATAGGTGCGGAAGCAGTGACCAGAGTTGGGGATGGGGCAATTACCTAGAGAGTAGGGTTACGGGGTGTAGTGGCTTTTTTGGCCAAATGTTGTCAGAGAGAAGTGCCTGTGTGGGAGAGCTGTATGTCGAGGTTCTCACTACGTACGGCATTGCGGATAGCGGAAGTGATGCGGTCGCTAAAGAAGGGGAGCTTAAGGAAGCAGGTGCTGGTGAGAGGGTGGTGTCTACGTTTTCTGGTGTTATTGAAGCTGGATATGGTAGTGAGGGGGAACCCGTTGGTTAAGAGGGTCTAATGGAAGGTTTAGGTGTGCGTTGTTTTGTCGGTAGTGGATGAGCATTTGTTCTGTATGCGGGTGATTTCTGTGGGCGCGTAATTAATTTCAGCTTTGAGGGGTAGAGCGGATTTGTAATGGATGAAAAGGGTCCTGCAGGCGGGTTTTCTATAGAAGGTAGTGTGAAGGGATCCGTCGTCATTTATGCTTAGTTTAAAGTCTAGGAATGAGAGAGAGAGCCTGAGGTGTCGGGTTGTTCGATGGTGAATTTAATGTGGGGGTCAATATTATTAAAGGTGTTAAATATAGAAGTAGCTTCTTCTCGAGATGAAGTGAGAATCAGAATGTGGTCAATGTACCTCAAGAAGAATATATGGGAATAGCAGGTGATAAGAGCTTGTTGTTCCAGTCTGTTCATGTAGGATATGGCGAGGAGGCCGAAGAGACTGGAACCCATTGGTAAGCCAGAGACTTGTTTGTCCGTGTCTTGCTGGAACCTGAAATAAGTATTATCCACAATGATTCGTAAGAGTTGATGTATGTATGTCGGAGTAAGCCCAAAACAGTCAAGGTTATTAGAAGAGATGTGGTCAGTTGTGAGGTTGATGACGGAGTGTGCGAGAATGGAAGTGTAAAGGGAGACAAGGTCAAGGCTGAAGATGTAGTTGTTGAGGCGAGGTTGTTGGGGTTGGAAAAGTGGAGTCTGTTATGAACTTGGTCAGAGCTACTGACATGTGCCGGGAAGGTGGGCAGTAGAGGTTTGAGTAAATGGGAGAGAAGCTAGAAGATCTTGTAAAGAGGTCCCTCAGTACTGGAGACTATGGGTCTGATCTGTGAGTTTTTATAAGATGGGAAAAGTTGGGTAGTCTGCTGTTCCTGGTTGTGAGATTGAGCCTAGGAAAGATTACGTCTAGCGCAAATTTGGGACCAAGCGTTTTTAATAGAGGTTTGCATGTGGGTAGCTGATATGTTATTAACGGGTGTGTAAAGGGCCGTATTGCTAGGGTTTTCAAAGGTGAGAGTGTAGCAAGATTCCTGGGAGATGATGCAGAAATCCTTGCCTTCGTCAGAGTGTAGGAAGACCATGTTTTCCCCTAGGCCTTGGAGGGTGAGGCGTAGGGAATGGGATATTTTAGGTGTGATACGGTGTTTTTCGCGTTGTAGAATAGAGAAAATCTTATGTTTAAGTCTTACTAATTTTAGATCTAATGGGTGGGTTTCTGGAGACGGGTTTAGGGGGCGGTCAAGTTGATAAACGGGAAAGGATTTGGAAGAAAAGTCAGAGGAATTGAGGGGGGTGGAGTCATTAAGTGAGTCATGATTCGGTGGTTCAAAGGCTGATAACAGTTTCAAATGGTATGCTGTTCTGCAGAACTGTGTTTCAATAACGAGGAGAGTGTGGTTATTAAGTTTTTGGGTAATGATAAATTTGGGTTCGAGGCTGAGATCAGTCTCTGTTGTGGAGAGAGAGCCAGTGAGGTCAGTGATGAGTGGTTGGGTAGTAGTTTAACTTAGTGAGAATACTCCGACCCTAAAGAAATATAACAAAAATCAATTATACCATAATGCATTTCGGTTCATTCATAAACAAGACAACCATTTTAGAGTATTTCTTCACAACGTTCACCTGAACACATCCACACTAACTGCAGTCGAGAAACAACGTCAGTGACTATTCCCCCAATCTCAAAACAAATATTGCGAAATTAAATAATACTAATTAACTCTTCCGATTTATTTATAAAAATAGTAAATGTTTTCTTTTTTAATAAACTTTATAAAAATCTCTCACGTTGGCCCAGGGCATAGGCACTCAGTACCATGTAAACAAAGCTCTGGGAATCCTTCTCAACAAATAGTAAGAAATTAAATTGTACAATAACTCAGCCATTTTATATGTTTGGACACAGCGGCCAAGCAAACAAGGCAATGGTATACGCTTTCCGCCTAAATACCATTTTAATCTTCATATTTACAAAGAAAAATCAATATTAATATATGTCTCTATATTCATAATGTCCAGTCATTTATCGTCCTAATACACATCGGCAAAATAAATAAAGTCAGTGAAAATTTCCCCTAAACACATTATAGGGAATTATATTTCCCTAGAAGGTATTTAGTTTTATTTGTAATATGTCAGCCATTGACGTATTTAATTAAATTGAAAATTAAAAACAAAGCACCAGATGTACACTTACAATAGCCGAGCAATTAAATCCACCATAATGCATTTCTGTGCATTTGTAGACAAGTAAGACATTTATTATTTCGTTAAATTGTAAATTCACCCTCAGCCCCCTTACCCGAAAACACAACGCGGCAGCCAATTGAATACCAAATTAAACTACCATAATGCACCCGAAAACAAATCAACATTTTAGTCTTTTTTTAAATAAGAAATGAAGAAAAAGACACCCTCAGAATACACACACAGCGGCAAGTAAGCATATTTGTGAGTATATCCCACAACAAATGATACACATTTTAATTCCACCATGATGCATTTCGGATCATTCGTAAACAAATTATTATGTTGTTAAATTTTACATTAAAAACAACCTCTGAACACACATACCAACCACCAAGCAAACAACTCGATGAGTCTCCCTCAAAACATAACCTCAAAAAATCCGATTTTTAAATAATTTAATTATGATCTGTATATTTATAAAGTTTCCACATTTATCGCATTAACCGTGATAGTTAAGCGCCAAATTCAATAGAAAAAGAGATGCTACTTTTAATATATTGTCTCACGTCTATTAATTTAAACTATTTGTGTGTATTGTGTTATAATTACCTCATTGTTTGGATTTCAATATAACACTTTCACGGTATAACATAAATAGAACATTTAATTTACAAAAAGATGTCGGCACATATTCTCTCGTAACAGTTTAATCTTTTCTACCTTTCGTGTTCATTGTTTACATTTTCCTCCGTGTTATCACTTCATTTTCATAAGTGATATACATAATTAAACATTAAATGAGGTACAAAGCCACAGTAACTCAGATGTTGAAGTATTTATTAAATTTAAAAAGAGATAAGTATTAAAAATGAATTAATATAACATTTTCGACCATACTTATATTTTGAAAGGGCGCGTTCGTTTTCCCCACATGTTATTTTCCCTCATCAAACTATTGTTTATTTCTCTCTTCAATGTGCGTGTACAGAGAAGTAGATGAACTTCCTCGGTTTAGATGATTCCTCGCATCTATGTAAGCCTTCAATGTGAAATTGGATATGCACCCTAAAATGTTCATAATAGAATCGATGCATATCATTTTAGATATCTTGCCAAGTATCTCTCTATAAAGTAATAGTCGGCGCTCATCACGATTAGCTTCAAAATAGCATTTTCAGCAGTGTGTCATATTTATCGTTTTTATTAGGCTGCGTGTCCCGTTTGTTGGATGAAAGATTTGCTTTACTATATCTGCGGCGTTTACTATTTTAAATGGAATTATCGTTAGACTATTCGGTTTAGTTTGAAATACAATTTTTATCAGTGTGTCATGCTTAAATTTGTAATGGTATAGTCGATGTTTTTTCTTAAGTATTAAATAATAATCTGATTGCTTACCACTGAGATTGTGATCCACACTATGAACCTACAGTTGTTATTGTTGTTTTAGAACAATGAAATTCGAATTAAGTATGCAATTTAAAAAAAAATTATTATGAAGAATCCATGAGCGATAGTTCTCTTACCACATTACCTCGAATGGAATGTATTCTATGGCTGACTCTTCAAACTTAAGTATTTTCACGTACCTCCTATCCAGGAGGTTAACCACCAGGTCATGTGTAGGTTTTGATCAAAGTGCTTTTGTGGAACGAACTGGATTCGAACCCGACACACCCAGGTTCGCGTCGTTAACAACTCAACCACTGCGTCATTCCCTTGCAAGGGCCAAGCTATCTTAGTTGAGCTGCTCGACCGATCTTGTTTCTGGAATCGGTGAACAAGCATGAAATGTGCGCTGTTAAGAAGGTCACGTTAAACTTCTGCACCAACACATGGTTGCTGGTGTCGCTTTCGACTTTTTTAATGGCTGATTCAATTGATTGTATACGCGTCGCTAATCATTACGTGTTTTATGCGCCTGTTAATGAAATAAAACTTATTAAAGATAAAGATAACGTAAGGGTTTATGTGTGGGAGCGTTAATGCAAATACAATGAAAATACGATCGACAATTCAGTTTGAATGACTGATCGATAGTTTACACAGCAACAATGTAAATTGTAAAAAGGTGGAAAGTTAACTTTTACTTTCTGTTTGTTCGTATTTCGAATGAGCGATAAATGGTTTGATTATCTATCGGAGGAATTTATAAGATGTTTCGTAGTAGTGGATATATTTTAAAACAGTCTACAACTTGAGGCTTGTTCCATTTGTTGGTTCTGACATAAAGGTTTTCTAATGAAAATGAATGCGTACGATATTACTGAACGCATATTTAATGTAATCTTCCTTGCTAAAAGAAGGGTGATGATCTCCCTCGATGGATGTACATTAAAATAACATTACATAGATGCTCCTGTGCATTTATTGACTTTCATACATGACTTTCCTTCTGAGATTGACATATTTGCTGATGACACAACGCTCTACTCTCGAACGCACACATATCCAAGGCAATTGTGTAATACTCATAAAATTACCCTCATTCTGCAGTAGAATTGGGTAAAAAATGAATGGTTAAATAGAATGCTACTAAGACAGCTTTTTTCCTTTAACAATTTGTGAAAATAGAAACAAAGACTTACCATCTGTAAAACGAATGAGATGGTTTGAATGTCGGGGGTGCTCATCAACCGAAGAAAAAAGAAAGGCTTCTATTTACAATGTCATATTTTTATTGTTGCGACTGATTTCCATACGGGAATAAACAAATTTGCATGTCTGGAGACCAACTGATTCAAATAAAAAGACGAGTTGAAATCAGGCAATTGGTTTTGGAGTAAGCAGAGATAAATTATTGAAGAGTCATTTCAGCAATTGAGATACATACATTATGTTTGATGTTTGGATTGCTATTGTGACCTTCGTTTCATACAGTCAATTTATTACACAGTTATTAGAAAACCTTCCAACCAGTCATTGCCATGGCTCATAGCACCCTTCCTTAGAAACAAATATTAAACTACTCGGCCTAACATTCACAGGTAACAAATACATAGACGATACTGTCAACTCTGCTGCAAAGAAAGTGGGATCACACTATCGGACTATAATACTTTTTACAATCCACCATTCGCCATTTCTGGTGTATTGTAGTCACATATGGGGTTGTGCACCAACCACTAGTTTCTCACACTCAGGGTAAAAATAGAGCCTAGAACCTTATAGGTCCCACACTGTATCCCAATCACCAGCTCCTTTCCTATCGCCGCAATGTAGCATTCCTGTGATTGTTTTAGAAGTATTTCAACAGAAGGTGATCCAATGAACTTGCTTCACTTGTCCCTTTTCAACGTTAACCTCCTTGTCAAGTAGAATAAAGCAAATCAACCAGATAAGGTATGGCCACGCCCTCACTCTGTGACGAGGGTAATAACTTAAGCAGCAAAACCGCACCCCTTCAATGTAGAGGTCCTCAGATGCAGGAAAGCTTTCAACTCTAATAGTTTCTTTTCAGCGAACTGTTTGCCTTTACAATTATTTCCCTACTTATTGTTTCCCTGACTGTAACAACATGCAGACATTTGAATCTAACGTGTATACTCATCTTGTTACCCAACTTCCAACGTAGGATACCCCGTGTCCCCTTACGTGCCTCGTTTAGGGTAGATATAAGTAACAAATAATAAAGTAAAAACACATGCACACTTAAAACAATGAATAAGCGAAACTAAAACTAAACAAGCGAACCAGATTACTGAGAAACAATTTGAAAATCCTGAAACAATTTAGACGCGAAATAGCCAATAATGTTCTAGCAGTAACCATGCATTCTCACTTATTTTTAATATAAACATTCCTTGGACAGATTTGATGCTGCCAACCTAATACTTCAGTTGAACAAATATTAGACCAAATAATAACATTTCCTTCCTTCAATCCTGGTGTTCAATATTTAGTATTTATCTAATATTTACTGAAATAAAAAAATGCAATATTGTCAAATGAAATGCAATCTTACGGATCAGTTTCGGCACGTGTGTCACTTTAATTGTTGAAACAAATAATTAATTGCTTCGTGAAGTTAAATTTACCTTTAAAATCATATTTAAAAATAACATTAAAGATTCCCAAGCAACGCCAGATTTGGACTGTTAGTTTAACATTCATCATTTTAACCTTACCCGATTCATGGAGTAAGGCATTATTATTATTTGTACTCACTAGCAGTTCTCACACAGATCTTTGTTAGTGATTGCTCACCAACAACAACCAGTGGTATTTCCTGAGTGACAACAAGCCTCCCCAGATTTCCAGTAGTCCTCACCTCTTTTCGATAACCACTGCAAACACCCTTGCGGTATCGCAACATTTTTTTACAATTGATTTATCGCTGGTAAAGACACTTGGTCTTATCTGGGATTTTGGTGGCAATAAGCCTCCCCAATGCCGTGGAATTCTCAGCATTTTCCAGTTGGGGTCTGGGTTGTGCTGCATCTCCTCGGTTTTTCTTATCCTCTTCCATCTTCTACAAATATTTTGTATAGTGTCAGCCTAGGGTGGCACCATTTTTTTTTTGTTTTTCACATTTTTTTTCGGGCGGGGGGGGGGTAGTGAAGGGGGGAGCGTATAGTGTTTCTTATAATTTCTGTTCATAGGTTTATTTTTGTGTGGTTTTAAGACCGGTGTAATTTATTATGTAGGGAAACATTATGAACCGATGTTACTTGCCGTTTCTGTTCATTGGTTTATGATACGGTGTTCTTCGTGTTGTTTTGATTTTTCCCTGTTGTAAATTCCTTGGGACTGGTCACCCTTTGTAGCTTATGCAGGTTGGTTTCGGCATTATATGTTTTTACTTAAGATGGAAGCTGCTTTGATCATTGATGTCCTGTGTATGGTTTCGATGACCGCTTTGATTCCAATTTCTCACATATTTTGCTCCATCATTTTTAAGATTGTTCCCAGTGCTCCTATGATTATTGGTATTATACTGACTTTCTTCATGCTCCATATTGCTTTCATTTCTCCTTATTATTATTATTATTATTATTATTATTATTATTATTATTATTATTATTATTATTATTATTATTATTATAATTATTATTATTATTATTATTATTGGTGGTGTTGTTGTTATTATTATTTATTATTAGCGTTATCATATTCACTAGTATTATTGCTATTATTAATATTCTTATTGTTATTATTATCATTATCATCATTTGACTATTGTCATCATTATTAAGACTAGCATTATAATTATAATTATACTTATAATTATCACCGTTATTAATGTTATCATTATTATTATAATTATTATTATTATTATTGTGTTCATTATTATTATTGTTTTACTTATTATTATATTGACTACTACTAACGCTACCATTTCTTAAAACCTAAATAATAATCATAACAATAACACAAATTGTTTGTCAGAAATATATTCAAATAAGTGATGTTAAGTGTTGAGAAAAACAATTTAAAAGCCACAAATGAAACATTAAAGAAGCCGATGCCAAGTATACGTATATTTAACCGTCAGCGTTGACTCCTCTATTACCAGTGTGCATGTTTTCTGCCACTACACATCGGTTTATGCTTGTCGAGACCCTGTACGTTATCGGCAAATATATTCTGTACTCCGTGCCTTAGGGTATGTTACATCCGTTAATTTGTGTTCATCTGATTCCTTCACCTGAGCTCATGATGAAAGTATTGCCTAAAGAGATCCCTGAAAGGCAATATAAACTGGAAGTTGTGAATTACAATCCTTGGTGAACGAAGCAAAAGTAAAACGAATAAAAACTTTATACGATATGTCCGAAGGCATGGAATTATAAATGAGAACGGCCATCGTTTAAAATTTCAATAAAGGGCCCGGCTAAAAATACCACATTTTACCGAATATGACAAAAGTCACACGTGTTATAAATTGTGAAAACATGGGATTACCTGGAAAACGGTCTCGATGCGCGCTCTGCAGGGCTGGACCGCCCAAAGAGCGGCAAGATGGCGTCCTAGGCTTAATATCGCCAGGTAATCCCGTGAAATCTCGTGTTCTCTCGCGGAGACGAGAGTCCAGTTTGATATAAAAACGGGTCGCTGGAGGCAAGACGGGAGAAGGCTGAGAGCGTAGTCTACGAGGGACGACGTGGAAAGAAGAAGAGAAAGAAGAAGAGAAAGAAGAAGAGAAAGAAGAGGAAGAAGAAGAGGAAGAAGGAGAAAGAAGAAGAAGAGAAAGAAGAAGAAGAGAAACAAAAAGAAGAGAAAGAAGAAGAAGAGAAAGAAGAAGAAGAGAAAGAAGAAGAAGAGAAAGAAGAAGAAGAAGAGAAAGAAGAAGAAGAAGAGAAAGAGGAAGAAGAAGAGAAAGAAGAGGTGGAAGATTAATTTTTTCTGCTACAAGCTATTTCGGCGCTGTTATGGAAAAATTCGACATCAGATTGATTCCGGAATTCGACGGCTCTCCTGCTGGTCCATCGGTGGTCGAATGGCTGGAGAAGGCCGAGCGTGTTTGCCGGTTGTGCAAAATTAAAGACCCAGCTATGGTCATCCCATTGAGACTCACTAAGGGGGCTTACGCCGTGTACCAGCAGCTCAGTAATGATGCGACCATGGAGCAGATTGCACAGGCGCTGCACGGGGCATTTGGTGCAGATCCTTTTGTTGCCTGGAGGCAATTTTCCGAACGCCGGCTTGGGCCAGGGGAGACAGTGGACGTCTACATGGCCGACTTGAAAAAGCTTGCTGCTCCCTTCGGCGGTGCGAGTGACCGCATATTGGCATGCGCCTTTTTGTCTGGACTTCCGGACGATGCAAGCCGACTGCTGCGAGCATCATTGAGACTCACAGAGATTGAATTGGTGGAGTTGTTGGCGAGAGCACGAAACATCTTGAAGGACGATCGAGAACTGGTCTCTGCAGCGGTTGACACCTTGGACTCGCCAGCAGAGGGCCTACGATGCTATACATGTGGTGGCCCCAACCACTTCTCCAGAGACTGCAGAGGCGGCACAAGGCGCACCCCAAATTATGGAGCACGAAAAGTAATACGGTGTTACCAATGCAATAAGCCAGGCCACATAGCACGGAATTGTCCGGGAAACGGGCAAGGGGAGGACGCCGCAGCGCTAGCACCCTCCCCAAAGCGGCATTGCACAAAGCGCTTCCTGCAGTGACAGTTCAAGTTGATGGGTGTAAACGTTCAGCGCTGGTTGACACCGGCTGTACCCAAACCCTCCTTCGAAAGGAATGTTGCATCACATGGAAGAAACGACAGATCCCCGTCCTGACTGTCGGCAAAGGCTCATTAGTGTGTTGTGGATCCAGTGTTGTTCATATCAGCATTGACAATGGCCCCCCGGTGGCTGTGACGGTGTTGGTGGTCGATGGGGAGCTGCTCGGATATGACCTTCTCCTTGGAATGGACACTATTACACAACTAGGCGGAATTACTGTAAACAGCGTCGGTGATGTGAGATTCCCTCGACCAGACAAACAAATGTGTGCAGCAATCACTCTTGACGAACCCGATTTCCACGCAGAATATGACAAGGGCACAAACACATGGACAGCGTCCTGGAAGTGGGCAGGCGACCAGCCACCAGTGTCTTTGCGGAATCGGCTGACAGAGTATCCCCCTCCTGCATGGCTTAGGGGGCAGTACGAGGCAGAACTTCAAGTGTGGCTGGATAACGGCTGGTTAATTGCATACCCAGAGGATGAGCTCGGGCCCCCGCGGGGGCTAATTCCCCTGATGGCTATCAGACAAGAGAACAAGCAGAAAGTTCGACCTGTTCTTGATTACCGGGAACTCAATGAACACGTTGACCCGTACACTTCGGGGGCTGACGTTTGTGCTCATAAACTGCGAGAGTGGCGACGGCAGGGTGCGGAAGCGGCCATACTGGACTTGCGAAGAGCTTACCTACAAATACATGTTGAGAAATCGCTGTGGCCATTCCAGACGGTGGTAATCAAAGGAACTCGCTATTGCTTGACCAGGCTGGGGTTCGGCTTGAATGTAGCCCCGGGCATCATGACGGCGATCATGCGGGCGATCCGGCGTCAGGATAAAGCTGTGCAACAGGCGACATCGTCTTATATAGACGACATTTTTGTCAATGAGAGCCTGCTGTCTGCCCAGGCGGTCAAAGAACACTTTGAGCACTTCGGGTTGTCGTGCAAGGAACCGGAGCGGCTGCAGGATGGGGCGAAAGTGCTCGGGCTGCAGGTGAGCGGAAGTGCAGATGGCCTCCAATGGGGAAGGGGCGGTGAAATCCCGGAAATCCCATCTACCATCACACGTCGGAGCACGTTTTCCGTGTGTGGAAAACTGGTGGGTCACTTCCCTGTGTGTGGGTGGCTCCGAGTGGCTGTGGCGGCTATAAAGCGACGGGCAACTTCTTTGTCAACAGGATGGGACGATGAGGTGCATGATCCTTCCCTGCGAGGCATGCTGGTGGAAGCTGTGGCCAGAGTGACCAATGATGACCCTGTACGAGGGAGCTGGTGCGTCGATGGGAGTGAGTTTACAGTTTGGGTGGACGCCAGCTCACTTGCCCTTGGCGTTGCTCTGGCAGTCAACGGAAGTATAGTAGAAGATGCCTGCTGGCTCCGGCCAGAGAATGACGCTAAGCACATAAACCTAGCTGAACTCGATGCTACACTGAAAGGAGTCAATCTAGCGCTTCAGTGGCAGGCTAGCGTCCTCCACGTTATCACGGATTCCACGTGTGTGCATCGGTGGATGACCGATGCCTTGAACGGAAAAGCACGGCTGACAACGAAGGCATCGGCCGAAATGTTAATCCGGAGGCGGCTTGCTACCCTAACCGAAACCATCAATGAATACAACTTGGTCATAGATGTGACACTGGTGCAGTCCTGTTTGAATCGAGCGGATCGATTGACCAGAGTGCCTCGCCGTTGGCTGGACCTGCAGAAAGAAGTGAACGAACCAGCACCTGTAAATTGTGCTGCGGTGGGACGTAGACTCAGCCCAGAGCGTATCGCTGATGTCCATTGCCAAAGCGGGCACCCTGGTGTAAACCGAACCTTTTACTTCGCCAGGTTGGTTGACCCCTCTGTGTCACGGAGGGCTGTGAAATCTGTTGTGAGAAGTTGCAACACCTGCCAATCGATCGACCCAGCACCTGTCCGGTGGAAGAAGGGCACACTCGGTGTGAAGTATAACTGGGATAGGATTGCGATGGACATAACTCACTACAACGGGGGGAATTTCTTGACCCTTATTGACTGCGGACCGTCCCGATTTGCATTGTGGCGGTCCCTTCGCCGGCAGGATACGGCTGCCATTGTCCATGAGTTGGAAAGTGTGTTCCTTGAGCGTGGCCCTCCTTCTGAGATATTGACCGACAATGGCCCCGCTTTTGTTAGTGCACCGTTCAAACAGTTTGTAGATGGCTGGGGTGTCCGTCTGCGTTTTCGGTGTGCCCATGTGCCCAGTGGAAACGGAATTATTGAGCGCAACCATAGGACTATCAAGACCATCGCAGCGCGGAAGGGGTGTACGGTGGCTGAAGCAGTCTATTGGTATAACGTCACCCCTAAGGACGATACTTCACCCTCCACCGCGCCAGCTAATGCGCTACATACATACCATGTCAGGGCGAGAGGTTTGGAGAGCAGCTTACTGCCCGAACCAGAACCTCCACATGAGAAAATGAAAAAAGGAGATGTCGTTTGGGTTAAAAAACCCCGAGGCCAGTGCACGACTCGTTACGGAACCGGTCGTGTCACTGAAGTGATCAGCCCGCAGGCGGTGCGAGTTGATGGAGTACCCCGTCACATTAAAGACTTAAGATCGGTATTCCAAACGCAGCTGCCATTTAACGAGGATAATGACATTGAATCCGTGACCAGCGAACCATCATTCTGGTTCATGACGGCTTCATCGCGCAGCGACACTGAGAGTGATAGCCTTGAATGTACTGACCCTCCTACTGCTGATGAAAGCCCGGACAGTGATGCTGCGATGCGCAGCCTCAGGTTCGCTGACCTTCCTGCCACGGAAGACAGCACGGATGACGATGAGGCCCCGAATCCCCCTCCCCGAAGAAGCACTCGAAGAAAAAGGACACGGCCTCCCTGCTCTTTCTGTGATAATGAGATCAGGGGGGAGTGTGTTATAAATTGTGAAAACATGGGATTACCTGGAAAACGGTCTCGATGCGCGCTCTGCAGGGCTGGACCGCCCAAAGAGCGGCAAGATGGCGTCCTAGGCTTAATATCGCCAGGTAATCCCGTGAAATCTCGTGTTCTCTCGCGGAGACGAGAGTCCAGTTTGATATAAAAACGGGTCGCTGGAGGCAAGACGGGAGAAGGCTGAGAGCGTAGTCTACGAGGGACGACGTGGAAAGAAGAAGAGAAAGAAGAAGAGAAAGAAGAAGAGAAAGAAGAGGAAGAAGAAGAGGAAGAAGGAGAAAGAAGAAGAAGAGAAAGAAGAAGAAGAGAAAGAAGAAGAAGAGAAAGAAGAAGAAGAAGAGAAAGAGGAAGAAGAAGAGAAAGAAGAGGTGGAAGATTAATTTTTTCTGCTACAGAAAACGGTTATCGAAATAGAAGAAAGTAAATCAACGCTGAGAAGAACAAACGGTCACGGTCAACTTTTAAATCCCCCGAATTTCAACATATTAAGAAGATATATCTCGTACGAAAAGAAGTAATACTGAAATATTAAACCGTTTTATCCCGGACTATGTAGAAGACGACCAATTGGGTTTGAAATTGTTAATTGTTTGTATCTACCCCCATTTCACAATAATATGAACATAAAGGATATTAAGCACTTTAATTATAATTCCCGGGCTATATAACATATCGAGATACATTATTTATTCCTGATAACGCTGGGTTTAAACACAGCTAATCTATCTGGGATATTCAACACTTTGTTATGACGTGTACCTGCTCTATCCGAGACATTAAACACTTTTAAGTATAACTTCCTGGGTATGCACGACCAAAAAGACAGACATCCTTTATCCCGGGCAGACTGCGTTTAAACACACCTGCTCTATAACAGGTGATTGAGCACTGTTATGAACACTTTTGGGTTACTAATTACTCTAACTAGCATATTCATAGGAATGACAAAATGAATGAAACAATTGAATGGAACAATGAATCTCACGTCAATGGTTCACCTCGGAATGTGCAGCTGCCATTTCTGAGAGGCAACGAGCATTCCGTAAATACGGCCGCCATAAGTCAGCTACTAACAGACATACATTTATAGAGTCAATAATTAATTTCAAGGCTGTGATAGGCGAGCCGAAGAGAAGGTATATTGAGTTAACAAAAAAACGCATCAAGTCACAGAAACTAGGTACTCGTGATTTCTGGAAAATCTACAATAGTGTAGTGAATAATGGTCAATCAACGATTCCCCCACTTTCAAACCACAATGATGTCGTTTGTACGGCAACTGATAAAGCTGAACTTCTTGTCCAGCGTTTAGCTTCTTACTCTACTTTAGACTCAGATAACCACCTGCCCTCCAAAATCCCTTTACGGACCGAAGCCACACTTGATAAGCTGGTCATCACCCCATCCCAGGTCAGAGACATCATAAAAAACCTTGACACCTCTAAAGCTTGTGGGGCTGATCTTATACATGTAATAGTGATAAAGAAATGATCTGCTGAAGTGGCCCCTGTTCTCTCTAAACTCTACAATAAATGCCTAGCTGAATCTTGCTTCCCCGATAGCTGGAAGAGTGCCTCTTTCGTACCAGTCTACAAGAGTTCTAGGAATAGAATCGATCCTCAGAGCTACCGCCCAACCAGTCTACTGCCGATCCTTGCTAAAATTCTTCAATCCTTAATCAATCTAGCGATAGAACGGCACTTAGTAAATGTTAAACTTCTTTCTGACCGCCAGTATGGATTTAGACAATCACGATCTTCTGCAGACATTATAACGTTTCTCTGAACGCATGTAGCTTACACTCAACAAGGCAGGAGAAGCTAGGGCAGTAGCGCTTGATATATCCAAGGCCTTTGACAAGGTATGACATAAAGGGGTTCTCCTGAAAATATGCTCATGCGGTATTACTGGGCAATTTCTTTATATCATTAGATCATTCCTAAACAAAAAGAATAATCCAGGTTGTCCTCGATTGCCGTTCATCTAAGGAACATACCATAAATGATTGTGTACCCCAGGGATCTCTCCTTGGACCTTTGTTGTTCCTGATTTTTATAAACGATCTCCCTGATGACATAGAGACTGGGATTGGTTTATTTGCTGACGACACCACGTTTTTCTCTCGCCATGTTGGCAAAACAGACGCGATCATATCCGAGGCAATGGCTGAATCTTTAGAAAATGACCTCCAGGCTGTAGTGGATTGGTGTCATCAATGGTTGGTAACTTTTAATGCCGCACAGACAACGCTCCTCTTCTTCAATAACCCCAAGAAAGCTCTCCAACAAGTTAGTGTCATGGAAAATAACACCCTACCTGGGAGTGCATCATTCAAACTCTTCGGCCTTACCTTCACAGATAAAATCAATTGGAACAAATACATTGAAGACATTGCCAAGGCTGCCGCAAAGAAGGATGGCTCCCTCTACCGTACTAGTAACCTACTCACACCTGACATTATCATGTATCTCTACAAAGCCACCATCCGCCCACGCATGGAGTATTGTTGTCACATCTGGGCTGGTGCATCATCTACTAGTCTCTCCCTCCTTTACAAGGTCCAAAAAAGAATCGCCAACCTAATAGGTCCATCACTGTCAGCCAAGCTCCAGCCTCTCTCCCATCGCCGCAATGTAGCATCCTTGCGCTTGTTTTACAAATACTTCAATGGATTATGTTTCGATAAATTGGCTACTTTGTGTGCCCCCTTGACGTAAATTCACTAAACTAACTCGACAACTATCTAAATCTCATTCATTAAATCTGGAGTTCCTCAGGTGCCGGAGAACCTACTTATCAAATAGCTTCTTTTCTCGTGCTGCTGGCATCTGGAACTCTCTCCCTGCCCCCTGTTTCCCCGACAGTACTTACATGCAGAAATTTAAAACTAATGTAAACAGACATCTTGCTGCGCGAATCGGAATTTAGGTTTACCCCCAATGTATGATTAGCCTTTTACGTCTACAGTGGTGGCCTGCCTTGTTTGGGGTGAACTATGAACTTCATTAGGCAATACTTCAACACTGTTATGTAATGTGGGTAACCATTTTCCATAATATTTGTAGGAAAACCTCTTTTTTAAATAGTGGGTTTTTAAAATCTTAAAAATTCGTGCGGAATCGCAATATTGTTTACAACGCGGTAAATATTAATATCCACAGCAAATGGAATAAAACTATAACTGAATTCTTATTGGTCCTCAATATATCATATTTGACTTAACTGATGAAGTGTGATATTTGTTTGAATAAAATTAACTATTTAAAGGTGTTGAGGTGGTAGGGATAGAAGTAACAGCTAAGAGCGGTGTTCTATTCTTTTTTTGCTAATGAAGGTATTAAAAATAAGTCAACAGGCAACATAAATAATGGGGTTGCTTAGAACTTTGAATCCTCCAAAATCCCCCAAAGGTTCTTCTTTTTTTATCATTTTTTGTGGTTCTTTTGTCCTTCTTTAAAAAATATTATTCTATTTCTTTTCAATGATTAGAGATTTAATTAACTTAAATGATTTGCAAAAAATTATCAAAATTTGCAGAAATTAAATTTTAGATTAAAATAAAATATAATAAAAATATCTTGAACATTTTGAATTCAAATATTAATAAATTAAGAAACACTGATGTTCAGAATAAGTTTCAGAATAATAAGAAAACATTTTAATTTATTAGTTTCAAATCATATTACAATTTTGAAGCTTTTGAAAATGTTGTTTGGCACAAAACAAATGAAACGGACCGTTAAATATATCTCACAGAAATTTGGAATTTTTTGAAATGTGAAAAAAATCTAAATAAAAGTAATAAAACAAACTATAGTTATTGGAATATAATAAAAAACTGTTATATATATATATATATATATATATATATATATATATATATATATATATATATATATATATATATATATATATATATATATAATGTATATGTTTGTGTGGTTTTTCCGTATATACAAACAGTTTGAAGAAGTGACATAAAATAATCCGCAACTTATTATACCGTGATGCTATCTCACTTTTCATAACGAGTATTCATATACGGGTGTAAGATTAGTTAAAACCAAGTTAGATACACACACATACCACGATGATAAAAACTGTGAAAATATAATAAGAAATAGTTCGAGACAATATCAAAGAAAAATAAGTACCGCATACAATAATACGGATAGCACGATAGAACCAGTAGATGATGGGATGAAGAGAAGTTTTGGAATAATTAGACACCAAAAGTCAAATAAAACTATGGAAAAGATAAAAATAAAACGATAGTTAAAAACAAAAAAAACTTAAATCTCTGGAAAACACAAGTAAGTGATGAACAGAAAATAGCGCCGAATAAAGAATGAACTTTCTTGCGATTTATCATAAAAATAGAGAAATATATTAAAGGAAAAGAGACACTCACGAGTAACAAAATGAAAAACGCCTAAGTGAAAGGATTAGAGGTCTTGGGAGTAAAAGCGAACAGAAATAGTCGAGTCAAGGATAAACCTATGTTGAACGATGACTTCTATTTAAAATAGTCGAAATGTTAGGGAGGTGACTGATGTGAAAGCTTGGTGTCGGTGTTTATAGTCGACAAAGCACTCGATTATTTGCTGTGAAACGATCTGTGAAAATGGAAAAAGGCACGTTGTTCGAAACCGACAAAGTAGAAAAGAATGAAAAAAGAAACAATTAAAAATACAAATAGAAAAGATAACGATGGTGAAAATCAATAAAGTCAGAAAGCGATGAAAAGAAAGATCAACACCAAACAGGTCATCAATACAGAAGGAGTTTGGATCGATAACGATATTTCCAATTTTCATGGTTATTTCACACCGAACACACAAGACACAGCTTAAATTATGTGTCTAACGGCATGTACAGGCTGTTTTTTTATATTTACAGTTGAATCATGTAATGGTTATATTTCGTCCGTCTATTAACGGCATATCGAAAATTTGTTTGGTTATGTATATCTTATTGGGTTAGATATGAATTCAAGCGATTCGCTAATATTCGAACTTGAGTTATACGATATTATTACTCGCTATGTAGCATTTAATCAATTGACGAAGACACTAAAATACGTCATGTCTGATTCTCAAAATGGTCCCAAATATTCATAAATATGAGTCTGGATGAATAAACTAAATTAAGTTGAATGCACATCATTGAAATAGGAAAATAGAAAAAAATCAAAGAATGAGATTAATATTTTTAGAAAGATAATTGATGGAAATAATAAATAATAGTCGAATTCATAGAAAATGTAAACAAATTAAAGTATAACTAATAAGTAACATAATTATGATGTGCACATTGGGTGACTCGGAATTACTTACGCATGTGTATTGGTTTTATATTTATGTGTGGCCTTATATGAAAAAGAGGATGAATTCATTGGTTGACCATACATAATTTAATAAATTGAGATGTGTACATATTTACACATGTAATAAATGGCCCTATATGAAATAGAGGATGAATTCATTGGTTGACCATACATAATGAAATAAATTGAGATGTGTACATATTTACACATGTAATAAATGGCCCTATATGAAAAAGAGGATGAATTCATTGGTTGACCATACATAATAAAATAAATTGAGATGTGGACATATTTACACATGTAATAAATGGCCCTATATGAAAAAGAGGATGAATTCATTGGTTGACGATACATAATGAAATAAATTGAGATGTGTATATGTTTACACATGTAATAAATGGCCCTATAAGAAAAAAGAGGATGAATTCATTGGTTGACCATACATAATGAAATAAATTGAGATGTGTACATATTTACACATGTAATAAATGGCCCTATATGAAAAAGAGGATGAATTCATTGGTTGACCATACATAATGAAATAAATTGAGATGTGTACATATTTACACATGTAATAAATGGCCCTATATGAAAAAGAGGATGAATTCATTGGTTGACCATACATAATGAAATAAATTGAGATGTGTACATATTTACACATGTAATAAATGGCCCTATATGAAAAAGAGGATGAATTCATTGGTTGACCATACATAATGAAATAAATTGAGATGTGTACATATTTACACATGTAATAAATGGCCCTATATGAAAAAGAGGATTAATTCATTGGTTGACCATACATAATGAAATAAATTGAGATGTGTACATATTTACACATGTAATAAATTAATTTATTATTCTAAGAACATAGATTGGCTAAATTATTTAGTTAATTCATGAGGAAAATGTTTGAAAATACTTAAGCATCGAGATTTGTTAACTTTTATAACAACTAGAGTGTTACATGTTCATAAAGCATATTAAAATTATTTTACACACAATTCTTATTATTCACAAGAGTCGTTATCACTGAAAATAACCAGTCGTGTTCCTTGGGGTCTGAGTAAATTTCTTCTCAGATTTCCAGCCTTTTCGATATCCGGTGCAATTTACGTTATTGCAACAGCCGTTAGCCATTGATGTCTTACTTGCCACGGCTATCGCCTTTTCTTAGCAATCGTTCATGCAGATGAGTTTTCATCATTTTTCTATTCATCTTTTTGTTTCAAGTGTTGCTGCTTCCTATATTGCTCATTTTTTGTTTCAAGTGTTGCTGCTTCCTATATTGCTCATTTTTTGTTTCAAGTTTTGCTGCTTCCTATATTGCTCATTTTTTGTTTCCAGTGTTGCTGCTTCCTATATTGCTCATTTATTGTTTCAAGTGTTGCTGCTTCCTATATTGCTCATTTTTTGTTTCAAGTGTTACTGCTTCCTATATTGCTCATTTTGGCTGAGTTTTTTGCAACGATCATCAGTCTCAGTTATGCATTTTGCCAGTTCCTTTTTTCTTTCTTTTTTATTACGAGTCACATTTCTTTTCATGTAGTAACAATCCGAATCATGCTTTGGGTTTAATGCGTTGTGCATGGACATATGTTTCTGTTGTAAGCCTGTTATGGGGCCGGATGAAAAATCGAACACGAGGTTTATGTAAAACAATATATTGGTGAAAAATATATACAAGTGAGAAACAAGAGAAGTAAGACGTTAGTCCTTCCTGCCAGTGTAGGCTGGGATTTTATCAACGGTATCTAATCCATTCACACCACAGGAATATGTGACACAAGGTCGGAGGGTTGGTATGATCAGCCAGTGCTGCAAAAGGAAGACCACTCTGGCCTACAAAAAATTGCCTGGGCAGCCCCGTTGCCATTCCCCAATCAGGGCGACTCATGCAATAAGCAATAACTTCACGCCACCCCAAGGCCTGGGAGGGTGGAGCTTCTAAAACTACCCAGGACCCAAACCCCTCAGCCCAATAAATTAAAGGTTACCGAATTTGCCCACTCTCTTCCGGACCGACTGTCGAGAACAAATCCTCGATAGGTGTTACACAGTCAGAAGACTGGTGTTTGATCAACAACTGAGAAGCGAAATCCTTCCAGTATTTATTGAGTATGGACGAGTTCTAATGTGTGTTATAGTTACGGCACCATAACACCCCCTCCCGAGTCTTACCTTCTCAGGAGTCAAGTAACGTTTCCTATTTTGGATTGCCGCTATTCAGTTGCTTGAGGTAGCTGTATGTCTAAAGTGTTTTCCTGATAACCATCATCTCTTCTTGGGTAATGCTGTCGGTTATTTCCGAATGTCGTTCCTTTATTTGGTTTATGTTTCTCTTATGAAAGAACTGATGGCTTCTATCAAATTAAGAGTTGATATCCTCCAGCTTCTCAATGCTTGATGACTGATTTTTGAGCACATCTTTACATTTTGAAAAAAACGTCGCCTTTTTGTAAACATTCAACTTCAAGTTTTTAGTTCTTGTAAAAGCTCTTCGACTTAAGCGATTCCCAGTCTGGCACAGTGAACCCACTTTTTAACCTTCCACTGGTTATTCAAAAAATGGGGCTTCATTTCTCTTGTTTGGTGTGCCCTTTTTTCTCCAGCCATTTTGTTTCTTTATGTGAGTAAATGTTTGCCATTTCTGCCGACAACTTTTTTCTGAGTCTATTTTGTACGATTATTTATGGTTCGAACACAATTCGATTTTCGATTTTCTTTACCAGTTCTCAGATTTATTTTCTTCTGGCTATAAATCTTGGTTGATAATCCCCATAGTTGTAATACTTTAATCAAATCTACGCCAAATATATTACATGTGTATTTTAATATTATTATTTTTTTTTAATTTCCGTCGTTCTGTTAAAAGGCGTGTCGGTAATTATTTCAACATAAACATTTATTTTTCACCAATCACTGTTTTTCAATTTGATCTTTTAATATGGTCAATTTTCCTAACCTTCTCCAGGTATGCATGTTGATAATTGATACGTCTGAATCCGAATCTAATTGTAGTTTTACGTTTTTATTTAAGGTTTTTACCTTAACATGTATTCTTATAATATTGCCGCTATAGTTTGTGTGTGTTGGTCTTGTGTGTTTTAATGAGGTGGTAGAAGGTGGGGAGTTTGCTGCCTTTAGTGATGAAGTTAATTTTGTATTTCTGGGAAGGTTACGTGTGATACAGATTTGGGGCCATGTGTTGTTAATAGAGTTTTGGACTAATTTGGCTGGAATGTTAGGGGCGGGGGTGTATATGCGGTTGTTGTTGAGATGTTCAAGGGTAAGCGTGTTGTAGGAGTCTTGAGAGATAATGTAGAATTCCTTGCCTTTATCAGAGGGTAAACTAGATTTTTATATTT
Organism: Sepiola atlantica; assembly: GCA_963556195.1. NCBI lineage: Eukaryota > Metazoa > Mollusca > Cephalopoda > Sepiida > Sepiolidae > Sepiola > Sepiola atlantica. Next base: position 5,897,428 of record OY744522.1, read on the forward strand.
CATGTTTTTTGGTGATGTTGGGGTTGTTCTTGTCAGAGTATATTAAAGATCCTCTGTTTTAATCAAGAACGTTTTTAATCAAGTAGGTGGTTACTAGGTGGTGGGTGCAACGGGTGATCAAGTTGGTTGACAGAGAAGGAATTGTTAGAGTTGGTTGTATTATTAGGATTGTCTGGGAAATCTCAGTTAATTTCTGTTTAAGTCGGTTTTTCAAGGTTGAAGCAATGATGATAGGCATCATTGGCAGCTGTAGTTATATTGTATGTCGATTGTTCTGTGACTGCAGAGAGTGAGGTGTTGATCTCTGTGATGGTGTTGATTAGTTGATGAAGGTTGCTTCTACGCTGGCGTCTGCCTTCATGCATCCATTTTGGTAGATTCTCTGCACCGACGGAGTTTTCCCTAGTGTTTATATTTTGGGACAAAGGAGAGTTTTTTTCCCGAAATATGAAATAAAGGATTTTTAATAATCATCCGGACAACACACAAACAGCTAACACCACACTTGCTTGTTATGTAGGATTTTAAGAAAAAATAACTAGTAAGTCCCATTTCGAATTCGATTTATTATTTTTGTTTATTTGAGCTTACATCCTACCCGGGACTTTGCATTGCCCACAGCCTTTTAAAACACCCAGCTATTGACTTCATCACCGACCACATATATTTCTCTGAAAACCTTCGGACTAACATCATCATCGACAAAACAGACTTCACTTTCCAGCAGCACACATTTAAAAAAATCACCGGCCTCCCCATGGGTTCTTGCTTTTCAGGTCTATTAGCCATCACCTACATGAACCGTCAGAGAAACAAGCACCAAGCACCTGTCTCTCTTATATATTCTACTCCAGATACATAGACGACATTCTAATCCTGACATTCTCTCGAGATTAAGTCACTCAAATATTCACCGACCCCCACATGCAATATGCTCGAATACTCAACCTGATATTCATGTATCCATCCTAACGTCTGTCAGAAACATTGGGGATCTAAGAATCACGGAATTAATCCTCATCTATAGATCAAACCCAATTAAACTCAATCAGCGTCACGAGCTGTACTCACCGTTCATTCTATAATAATCTAACATCTCACCCACTGACCAGCCCTCATATCTAACACTCATAATATTCACTTTCCCCATTTCTCTCATTAATTCCCTCATATATTAAGTCATCACACACCCAGACAATGAAGTAGGCCCCTCCCCATATGACCATCCATCTCAACACACATTCAGACACATTAGAATAACAGCCCCTAAATACCAAAAACCATAATCAACCTACTCATGCCACCCCACAAAAATAATTCACCTCATAACCTGGCATTATTAATTAATTAATCTAAATACATATAAAATTTATACAAATAACATACAAATATAAAAAAATAAAAATAACATAAATAAATAAATATATAAATAAATTAAATAAATAAAATAAAAAATACAAAATAAAAAAGAAATAAAAACTAGAAGAAAAAATAAAGAAGTAATAAATAAATATATATATAAATAAATCGAAAACATAAATAGAAATAAAAAAAACAAGATGAAAAATAAAGAATAAATTAAAAATAAACAATAATACGTATATATATATATATATATATACATATATAGATATATGGACACATATATATATATATATATATATATAATAAATGAATAATACTGATTGAATCTATAAATTAATTCGCATTAAAGACCCGATTTAATAACAGGCAGAGGTATTCCTCCTACATTGTCTTAACACCCGGATACTAGAAATATTATAATGACATACCCCTATAATAATCAACATATTACATTAATTCGAAAAACTAATTTGATGAAGCTCACAATTAATAATACTTTTTGAATATATGATAATCAATAAATTAAAAAAACTAGAATATTTAATATGAGAGATTAATAACGTTACTATTTATTTAAAAAAAATAATTTTTAAATACTGAAAAAAAACGAAAATAAAACAACAGCACACAGAAACAAATAATTAAAAAAAAAAAAGAAAAGAAAAAAAATGAAAATATATATTATCAAAACTAACAGCTAATCGATCACCAAACAATATATCTCATTTATCTAATATTACCCACATATTTTTGAACACCGCATTTATATACATAACATAATTTATTAATTCCTATTCTCTGCGGGACTGATTTGCACCTACGTTTTCTTCTGTCTTCTGACACCATTTTTGGTATATTCTCTGAACAGACGGATTTTTCCTCTGGTGTTTATTATTGTTAACAAAGGGAATTTTATGTCCCCGAAATATCAAATAAATGTTCTTAATAATAATCCAGCCCGGGACTTTGCATTGCCCACAGCCTTTTAAAAACATACTACCACTATTCCCAACAATGCTTCAAGCACACTACCATTCTCTCTCTCTCTCTCTCTCTCTCTCTAAATATATATATATATATATATATATATATATATATATATATATATATATATATATATATATGGTTATGATCCCATTCAGGAAATGGATAATATGGCGAACACGATAAAAAATTTGAAGATTAACATGGTAGTGTCATTGGTCGAGACACTGTTGCATACAGTCGTAGAACACGGATATATACAGATTTTCACAGCTATTTATCAAGAAATATTACGAATAATCGCAGTTTTAGTTTGTGACCGCTTACAGCTGGTTAGGTTACTGTTGTGGGTGAACCAACCTACCCTTTAATAATAACTAAATGGTAGCAACCTGCTACCATAAATACTGGCTTTTGCCGGGAGAACATTGGGAGCCACATTTAGGCACTAGCACTGCCAACACTGACTTGTGTATAATTTCTCTGTTCAATACAATTCATTATTATTATCTCTAAACCTGCTGTTTTTTTATTTCATTGTTGGTACCCCTAAACAGGTCCACAACTGTTACCAATGCCACATAATACAGTTAAAAACACTAGGAACATTTCTCTTTATTCTCCGATAATTTACTTTTCGTAAATTGTCAGCGAGCAGTATAACTCTATCGACCAAACGAGTTTAAATTACTAATAGAATAAAATGATTAAGTTTTTAAAACGATGTTCATCTTTTATAAAACTGCAACTTAAAGAAATTATTGGTCCATTTTGTTTAATGACGACGTGTATTTATTATTTCATGTCATTTAATTCGATATGTCTGAATGACCTTTCACATTTCAATGCACTTTTAAATTGCAATATCAAATATTTTAAATTATCAAATAAAGAGATTATCCGATTTTTATCAGGTCGGTCTTTTATTTCTAATGTTATTGCTATTTTTGTCACTTTAATATTATTTCTCATAAATATTCACCTCGTTTTTATCTGTTTGACTTCTTTAAACAATTTCAAATGTTCGTCCCTATCATTAATTCAGATTTGATTTTTGTTTTATTCGCCATGTTTCTGTTGATGTTGTTTTATTCGCTATGTTTCTATTGGTCAATTTTATTAACAAATCGCTGTCCAGACGATGTAAAATGCAGCGGGAATCATTCGGCTGTATTTTTCATTAAAATCTTTTGTCCACATTGTGAGTGATGAAAATCAAATAAAATCCAACAAAATCCAAATATAATTTGTTTTATGGAAATTGCTTGCATTAATGAGAATAGGAATTACATATTTTCTACTTGTTAAAATTGTAAAATAATCGATACTTTTTAATTGCTACCACCATACGGCGATACGAAACAAAAGCTGAACAAGTTTGTAGCTTTAAACTTATAACAAGCAAATGTATTTCAATATTGATTCGTAGTGTATTACCACACAGAAACAGCCACACACACAAACACATACGTATATATATATATATATATATATATATATATATATATATATATATATATATATATATATACATATATATAATTATTATGATATTGAAATAAACGTATCAACTTCGAAAACGTAATCGGATCAAGATAGCAGACTCTGTTCACTCAAATTTTATTTGCATTGTAGCCGATATTTATAACCACAATAAATAAAAAGCGCATATCATTCTAGATTCAATCAAATACTAATAATCGAAATAAATTAACTATTAATAATGATAAGAATAAACAAAGATGTATACATTATTTTTGGTTTAACCGCCGTAAAGTGAACATATACTAACGGACATCCCTAAAGAATTTCATAATATCATAGACAGAATTATCCTAGAAATAATGAACTAGGTAAGTATATTAATAATAAAAAACATTAAACTATCATACTCAAGCTCCCAAAACTTTGTCTGAACTATAATTGTTTCAAACAATACCAAGATAAATAGTCGTCCCAGAATTTGAATTGTATGCGTTCTTCTGGAACTGAACCGGTTTGTACGTTTGACCGCTAACGAACTCACATATTGCGTTCCCGGCTGTTTTTTAGGACTCTATTGTTGTCCAGCTTTTTGTTTTTTTTTCACCTGACGGTATTCGACGGCGAATCGGCAGTCCTAGTGATGCTTATTGAACTTTCATAATTTTGTTTGATTTTCACACAAAATAGATTACTAGAAAAATTGAAAATAAAATGAATAATCAAGCAGAACAGTCTGTTATGTTTAGCAATCCTTGCTTAAAAGTCCGAAAGATGCTTAAATACACATAGTTTATATAGAATTAGTTTACCCATAGCCAACGAGAAGCGGAATTAGACGTACATCAGTATTAGTGAGTAAATGGCCGAAATATTAATATTTTATGAGGCTCACTGTATATTATTGACAACTTTGCCTTTTTAGTGGTCCATTTAGGGACCTGATAGACACAAACCTTGCATCGAGCAATAAACATCGCTGTAATTGCACAATTTCTTTATTCATCTCACTTTTCTTCATGTCTCTTGATTCTGTTGATTTTTAACTTCTATATTCACATATTTTAGTCTTTATTTTAATCACTTGGAAATGTTCGTTTTGTTTGCTAATATCCGCGTGAGCAACTATTAAAACATGTCCCCTATTGAATTAACTTCGCGATGCTTTATAGACTCTGGTAACTATTTTATTCATATGATATTTGCTTCTTGAAAAGACGTAATTTACACGGAAACTGCTGGTCCAGAAAAAAGGTACGCTATTTGAATCTGACGGGTGTGATAAAGGCTGATTTAGCAAATGGATGATCTTCCTACGCGTGTTTTCTTCTTTTAGTCTCACTTGCCATAGATGTATGTTCAATTAAACGGTATTCAAGTACTGGGCAATGTTTAAGTAAATGCTGAAAATGTATCCGCAATATGTGTAACTGTATGTGAATATACGTTAAATAGTAATAAATACACTTATTTAGTTCCAGAAGCCACCGTTTCTCTCACAGTGTGTACACATTCGATCCAGGTATAATATAGCCGTAGCGTATATTGACGGACTCACACGAAAGGCATACCCATACCGCACTCAGAAAGATCTAGATAACAGATCTCGCGACGAACCTTGTGGGGCTTACAAAGCCATAAGAACCAAAGAGAGCTCGCTGCAATTCAAGCAGTGTATCCGACGGAAATTAAATCACTGATAGACGATATAGAATGAGAGGATAGATGTGGGAAACACACTTCCAATCTCTCATTTAACGAACATTTCGACGGGTCCACAGACCAGCTGTCGCCGGAATCGCTTTCAATCATTCTGACTACTATTTCTCCAGCAGAAGATCCGGACCAAACCAGGCGCAGAGTATCTTGCAAGGCCCGTCAGTTCAGCTGAATGGATCCATGTATAAAATACACCCTACCACGCACCGATGCGCAGGCCCACCAATTTTCCGCAGTTAATGTTGGCCCTTGTTACCGTTTCATACACTTAGTTTTCTCTGTCGACAGCACTAATCTTGGCACTGCTCGTTACAAGCACTGTTACATCGTCCGCATAAGCGGAATACTTTAACGCGGTGCAAGCACCTGTTAAAGAAAGTCAACGTAGGACAGGATTCGGCCTTAACATGTGAAGGAAAAGTTCCACCACAAGTACATAGAACATCGGTGAAAGAGAACAACCATGGCAAATATATCTGGACAATTTAAGGAATCAGATATCAAACAATTCTAATCCACCCGCACACCGGGTGTTGCATACAAGATGAGAATCCAAGAGAGAAAATGCGGGCGAAACCGGCAGAAGACAGCAGAGCCTCCAAGTAGCGATGGTCCCCCCTAATTAATTATTTGGGTTGATCTAAATTGATCAACACGGCTTATTAGTCGACTTTCTTAATGATCAAGTGTAACGTGTGCAAGTTTTAAGGAATACTCTTACCTTTACACAACACAAGTCTGTTTAGGGTTGGTCAGCCCAAACAAGACTACCTGCAGACGATTGGCTTAAATGTTTGGCAACTCTTTAACTCTGTGTTTAACATAGTAAAGGGACGAAACATTACCTATCCCATCCCCACCAGTTTTGCTCTTGCGTACAAGCTTCACAATACCCTTGGTTTATTACTGAAGAATATACCCGTTCCTAAACCAAGATCGTCTCGAATACACATCGTAAATCAAACTATCGATCCCAAGAGACCGACCTAATCCGACCTGACTCAAGGCTTCCAAGACGTCTTCCTTTTTTATGCAACCTTCGCAAAAAACTGCTTCTGTCGCCTCAAGACGACAGAAGTCGGCTTAATAGGGGTTGAAATGCGCTAATAGCACACCGGGATAACTAGTGACACCATCTTGAAAATGATACTAAAATACCTTAGTGTTTGGGCACGGGGTGCTACTTATGCAATGTTACACGTGCGATATGTCAGTCCACAGCACGTCGACGCTCCTTTGCACGCAATTCAGGTGCATATTTGTTGCTTCCTGATGCATTATTTTTAAGCTAGTGATGACTACTGCAGCTGGTTCTCCTTGTAATATGGCATGTCATAACGAGGCCTATGATGATACATTGGCCCAGCCTAAACAAAGGCGATCCAGTACGGGTCCAGGAGTCATTAGCCAAGAGGGAAGCGAGTGTCTATGGGAGGAATGGCGCTGGAATGTGAAAAAACGTTCATGCGGCGTGGCGTTAGTTGCAGTACACAACAACGATCTCTGTGAGTGGAGCACCTCGGCAAGTACAAGTTCCCAATGCTTTTCAGACAGGTTACGCGATCTAAGAGCTAAACGAATCGCCTTCAATATAAAGCCATTAATTCTCTCTACTTGTCCGTTTCCGGTTGGATTATAAGGAGTGCTATTACTATTGGCAACTCATTTCTGGGAGAGATAAGATTTCAGCTCCTTGGACATGAAAGATGTGCCTCGATCAGAATGTATATAACTTGGCATTCCACATAGGCTAAATAGCAAATCTAAACATTTGATCACAGGTGCTGCATGCATATTGGGACATGGAAAAACAAAAGGGAAACGAGAGTATTAATCAACTATAATTAATAAATAACAATTCGTCGATACACTAGGTAGAGGACCTTTGAAATCAACACTAAGTCGTTCCATAGGTGTTGTTGCTTTTATAAGAGTTCCTTTTGGTAAGCGATAGAATTGAGGTTTTAGCTCTTCGCAAATCCTACAAGAAGCACACATCTTCTTTACCTCTTCTGTAGAAAAGGGGAGATTCCTTGCTCTTACAAAATGAAGCAGTCAAGTTATCCCCAGATGACACAGTCCATTGTGGAGATCAGCGAGTGTATATGTATTAAAGGTTGAACAAGTGTATGCCCGGGAAAATGTGTCAGGGACCACATTATCTTTACCAGGACGATACTTGATAGTGTAGCTGAATGCGGCAAGTTCCAGTCCCAATTCCTGGATTTTTGCATTTTTAATTTTCGTACGTCTTTTACTATCAAACATAAAGGCTACTGACCGCTGATCGGTAATCAAATTAAAGTGACTTCGTGCCAGATAATGGCTCCATTTACGCACTGCCTCAATAATGGCAGTCGCTTCTTTTTCTACGATGTGGTATTTTAGTTCACTGCCCTGTATTGTTTAAGACATAAACGCCACCGGTCGTCCTCCTTGATTAAGAATGGCGGAAATCGCAACATCGGACGCATCACACTCTACCTCAAAGGGCAAGTTTACATCCACCGTCTGCAGAGTAGCCTTTTCTAATTCTATTTTCAGCAAGTTGAATGATTTCAAGGCCTTCTCTTCCAATGGGAATTTTCTGGCGTTTTTTTAGCGGTTCAATTTTGTTAGAAAATTCATTTATCCATTTTGCTTTGTACGCAAACAATCCAATTACCCTTTTAAGTGATTTTAAGTTCTCGGGTGGATGAAGCTCCTGTAATGGGCGAAGTCGCTCTGTATCAGGCTTGATGACACCATTCCCAACACAGTACCCAGAACGTTAATAGAAGGCACGGACTTTACAGTCTTTGATTTGTTAAGAGTAAGGTTTCTCCGACCGACAGTTTCTAGGAACTGCTTTACACTTTCATCATGTTCCTCCTGAGTATGTCCTGCATTTATTACATTGTCAAGGTTCCCCTCTTTTACTATACTGTCCATAGCCCGTTGGAAGGCAGCGACCCCATTTGTAACTCCAAACGGAATTCTACAAAACTGATACAAGCAACCATTTACCTCAAACGCGGTATACTTTTTATCAGTCTCATTCAGCAGCACTTGGTGGTAGGCACTTTTAAGATCAAAAGTGGAGAATACCTTGTATTTTGCCAGATCATTCACCATGTCGTCTATCCTTGGCAATGGGTAGGTATCTAATTCTGTGTTATTGGTTAATTGTGTGTTAATAATACACACACATCCGCTTTTTATGTCGGTGGGTGGGGTCCTTCGCTGCCACTACTTGGGCTCGCCATGGTGATATGCTGGTTTTGATTATGCCCTCAGAGAGTAGATGATTAACTTCCTCTGCAATGAATATCTGATCGTCCTTGCTAAAACGTCCGGATTTGGCAGCTATTGGTTTGCAGTTTGAAGATACATTTTAAAAAAGTGACGGCTCTTCTATTTTTGCTGCGGCCAATGCACAGAGGGGGGAGCTCTATTTATAGTTAACTCGGGACGGGGCCCGTCGTATTTGAAAGTTACACTTTGATGTTGACGCAGGAAATCCTGGCCAAGTATTAAGTCTGAACACAGATTTTTCAGAATACCAAGCCGTGTAGCAACGTACAACTGGTTATTAAGATCGAGAGCTAGGTTGACAACAACATAGTACTTGGAACGAGTATTCAAGGTTTACTGAGCCATAGAAATGTCTTTATTGGACGGATACACTTTTAGTTTTAGTTCCTGCACAATTCTTTCGTTAAGATAGCTTTCAGTACTGCAATAATCTAGGAGAGCACTTAATCTTGTCCCGTTAATAGTCGCATGCGTTGCAACTGGCGTGAGTCTTTGTGGTATGTTTGAAAATGTGGTCAGTAAGTGAGAACCGACCAATGTTGCCGCTTAATTTGAAGACGTAGATTTTCACACGCGGGCATAATGCCCTTTCTTGGAGCATTTATTGCAAGTAGCCTGGCGGGCGGACAGCTATCCCTTGAATGATAGGAGAAACCACAAAAGAAACATTTACGATTCTTATATGTTGCAGCTTTAGCCGATTCATTGGGAGGAACTCGAGGACTAGAACAACAACATTCACATACCCGTAGTGATCATGGGTTCACGACCGTAGCCAGGTAAGTATCCGGAGTTGTATATGCATCACTATTACGCTGGGCTATATCCAACGCAGAGGCTTGGCTGTATGCCGTCAGAAGGTCCAGCGTTTTATTTTCCAGGAACCGCTGTCGTTTTGAAGGCGAGGATATTTCAGAAATGAATGCGTCACGTATTGCCTCGTCGCCACACTCCTCTGCACTGTATTCGCGGCAGTTGCAATTTCTTTTTTAGTTTTTCCAACTCTCGGAAAAATTCGTTCTTCGTTTCTCCCGGCTTCTGCCATCTGGTTGCTAGTATATTTATTGCAAAGACTTTATTCGGTTTTTTAATAAACAAGCTGCCCAGCTTTGCTATAGCAGCATCAAAGTTCGTACATGTCTCTATAAATTCATAAACATTAGAGCTCACACAGCTTAACAGGGCTCTGTATTTGTTTGGTATCCTATCTTCATAATCCTCAAGGTAATTAATATTGCACGCCAGTGTCGGTATTCCTTGGCAGCTGTCGGTAGACTGGGATCAATGTCTAGGCATTTTGGTTTCCATGTCACATCCATTTTAGTATCTTGGTTGACTAAAAAAAAGTTTTTTTTTTAGTTGAATAAATTGTAATAAAAACCACGTGTTACTTGGAAGCCAAGCTTTATTCAACTAAAAAGAGGAATACAAAATGGTGGCAGATATGGCCAGTTTTATACACGTCAGCTAACGACTTCCGGCTCCGGGAGCACGTATGGAAGTCCATACGAATGTAATATAACAGTAGCCAAAGAGGCCGGTTTCGCCTTAATTATCATTACGTTAGAGCTAACTCCCGCCTGATCTAATCTAGCTTTTTGTGTCGCGTGTTTGCCCTGGATTCTATGTCGAGTCGTCGGCTACAGTCGGCAGAAAATGACCCAATGACTTTCTTTAGTTTAATCCACCGCTTATTCCCAAATATAACTCCCGTCGTTTCCCGCAATGTGGTTAGTATTAGCTGTTCACAGTAACCCTTCACATCGTAAAACGACGTGTTGAGTTTCCGGTAACCAGTCATTCTTGGTGTTGGTCTAGCTAAGGAACCCTAATAAGTCGGTTTTCCGAGTAAACTATATTACGAAAACTTGGACAATCTAATGCTCATATGCCGACTCTCCTAATTAAAAATCAGCCGATATAACTTGAAACTTGTTACGAAACAGCGCCGTGGCGGCTAGCTGTCCAAGTCAATATTACGTAACGGAGATTTTCATTTCGGAATGTTTAGACAAGATAAAACTTTTTGAGAAAATTAAGAAATGCTCTAGTATCTCAATGTTGGTTAGTACCTTCTTCTTCTTCTTTCGTGTGAATCAGATGATTCTGGTGTTGTCATTAGTTTCCCCGATGTTTTTCTAGTTAGAAATCTTGCTGGAAAGACATCGGGTACTTACGGGAAGGGCCACGAGAAGGTTGCCAACCTCATTAAGTGAAAGTGGTACTGTGGAACCGACTGGATTCGAACTTGGAACACCCACGTCATCAGTCCGTGTCGTTATCTACTTAACCACCGTCACCTCCCCGGTTAGTACCCCTAGAACGATCTAGATCGGGATCAAGGACCGCGTTCTCGTCTTTGGCTAAGATAATTATCCAGGAAGTATTGGCAGAAAGATTGTCAGAAAGAAAAAAACGCAGCCTAAAATGGCATTTGGGCGCATAAACTCAAATGTATCGAAATGCCTTTTCGTTTATGGTAACATCCAAAACGCAAAACCTTTTTTCCGTATATATGAAACAATGGCCTCACGATACACCCAAAGGGCACTTTACTAGACAGAAAACTCCTCTCGAGCGGGAAATAAAGTATACTGAATAGGATCAGAAAATCCATAGTCACCGCATCCAGATAATCACCTGGAATTAAGTGGGTTTCCTGACTGCAGCATATATCCACTATTAGCGTATGAATTTGCGAGAACCGACTCTAAGCCCCCGGACATTCACACGAGCAAGATTGAGTGTAAATTACGGTTGGGTTTCAGATAAGTTAATTATTTGTGTCAGGTTGTCGACGGCCCGTCGTACAGAATATTGTCCCATCGAGTTGTTGAAGAAAATATACTGGGGCACACCACAGAGGGAAAGTTTATTTAGCTGCTCGGTACAGGAAGAAGTGAAGTCTGACGGGGACCCTCCCAACAAAAGTGAAACGTAAAACACGTAAATGAGGTTCTTTAAAAATAGCAACAGTTGGGGTAATAAGAAAAGTTTAATTGGCTTTTTCTATCATTCGCCATACTGCTTTAGCGTCTTTCATGGGACGAATCGCAGTTAATAGACAGGGGACATTCGGGGAATTATAGGGGTCTTCGACCTCGGAGTTTCTTCAGGTAACTGCGATGATGGACCTTTGCCATTATAAGGGTATCGTTGGAAATGCGGCAAATGTCTTTTTACGGGAACAAATAACTATCATTTATTCGCTAAGGATGGGGGGCTATTTTATCTTTCGCACTAAATGGATGTGGCGAAGGCGAACACTTCCAATTAGTTTTCATGCATAAGTGGGGTGAGTACCTTTATGAGATTCTTGGATGAAACGCAGATTTAGTAAGGGAAGAAGGAGGAGTGCATCTTGGTGTTTGGTGAGGGGGACAATAGGGGAGTGCCTTAGAGAGTCGGTCTTTATTTTCTTGTGTGAAGGGTTCATTGAAATCAGCTTGTGTTCGCGTTCCTGAATTGTTGCGGTAACAGGTTATGGCATGGCTTTTGGTAAAGGTCTCGATTTTGACGGTTGAAGGTTGAGTGAAATGGATTTCGGGGGATACTTGGGACTGGGTTCTTGTTTACAAGTTGACGCTTTTGGGGTTAAATGGACATGAGCTTCTTTAAGTTCTTTATTTAATGTATTTAGTTAATTGCACTACTTCTAAGTATTTGTCTTTACTGGGATCCTAGTGGATTTTTTTCTTCCTACTCTCCCGTTTAACCCACTTAGGTCGGAGAAAGCATGGAGTTCATCTTTTGTTGGCGTACTTGCCGTATAAATTGCCAATCTTACTCTAGATATAAATTGTTCCCGACCTAGGAAAACCAACTGAAATCTATAAATCAAATAAAAACAAGTAGTTTATATTGAAGTTATTCAAGGTTTTACGAAGAAAATGTGGAAATATTTTCCTCATATAAAACTAAAATATAAACTAATTGATTTCATGCACTTGTCATGTTAAAATTTATCATGTTTAAAAATTAAATTGTAATATTCAAAATTAAATTTGCTAAATTCAGAAAAATAATTAAACATCAACTTTTGAATTTCAGAATTATACTTGACAAAAGTTGTAGTATTTTGAAAGAAAGGAAATTTGTAAAAAAAATATTTACATTAAAAAATATAAAAATTGATAATAATATTATTTGAATTTTATAAAATTGAAATAAATTGTAAAAACATATTTACATGCAACATAATAAAAATAAATAATAATATTATTGGAAGTTTAGAAAAATGAAAGAAAAAAATGTAAAAAAAAAATATTTTCATTAAACAAAATAAAAATAAATAATAATAGTATTTGAATTTTATAAATTAAAAAACAATTGTAAAAAACATATTTAAATTAAACAAAATAGCAATTAATAATAATAATATTATTTGGGTTTTACAAAATTGAATAAAAAATTGTAAAAAAACATATTTGCATTAAATAAAATAAAAATTAATAATAATATTTTAATTATATGAAATTGAAAAACATTAAATTATTATATTATTCAAGTAGTAATATTTAAATGCATAATTATTATCGATGACATTTTTCATCAATAAAAAATAATTCAACAAAATCTTACAAAACCTGAAACAAAGCCGAGCGCGTGTTATTCGGCTAGTACATAAAATAGCGTGTCCGTTCCCTGACCAGGTTACATTTTAAGACAAGCAGCAACGTATCAGACTATCGAGTGTTATGATATTGATATGATTTAACTAAGATTATAGATTAATGAAGGCAGCGCATATGAAATTTACAGCGGGATTTCATAATTTTTTTCTCTTTTATTTTTGACGGCTTCATATCAAAATTTAGCGTTGACTCATTTCAGCATTATTTCACAGTCGCCAACACATTAATTAGAAGCATTCGAGGTTGGTGATGATATTAACTAGTATAACTGTGTTAAAAGAAATTTACGATTTTATTTTTTCTAGATGTAAATAATGTTATAAGGCTACCGATAGTCAAATAAAAAACATTATATTTTAGGTAAAACAAAAAGGCAGAAAAATGATGTGGAATATATTGAATTACGGAACGTGATATGAAATTCATCATATAATTGGCAGATTATTGGCGTATAGTTACTGCCAAATATAAAAGAGTCACCTAGGTGCTCAACTGCTGAGTTTTATTTGAAAAATCTAATCGATTATTATGTTTACAATTAAATGCTCCGCTGCGGACAGACGAAAATGGTATGAGGCAAGGACAATAGTTAATTTTTAAAGCTTAATTTATCACGCACACTCAGCCGATATAATATGCCTTTAATATTATTTATTGTAAACATCTAATATACCAATATGTGGGATAGTGCACTGTAACTTTTTAGGCGATAGATAACAACTAGGCCTGTGAACGGAACACATATTAAATAGATCTGGTCATGGTGTTGTCACATGCTCCAATAACCTATGAACGAAATGACAGCAAACATATAAATGCCGTGGTGCTTCGAAAAAAGATATGAGCATCATGATTGGCAAGGACATCTTTTGCTAACCAATATTGAGTACCCGGTCAGTATCGTACCAGTATTTATCTTTCTTGTTTCACTTAATAGAATATAACAGACAAAATACAGGTTAATAATTATAATCAGCGAATCCACCACAAAGGAAATTTACTAAGAAGCAACAACTCCACAGAACTAGGCTCGTTTACATATATAGTACATAATCACGAGGTTATGCGAGCACTTATATATACACCCTATATATATATATATATATATATATATACATGAATATAAATGATAATTTATTTCATTTTGACTACAAAATTGATTTTCTTTTACGAGAGCAGTTTTTTAGGAGCTCACGATCTTCAGGTCTCGAAATAAGAGTATGCCTGTTAGAATAAGTTTACAATTCCACAAAGTTATATAAAGGTGACAGACAATTTAAATAGAAATTGGATATGAATAGACATAGAAATAAAACAAAACAAACAAACAAAGCCCCCCCAAAAAAGTAAGAAAAAAAAGAAAAAGAGAAAGGAAAAGAAAAGAGAATATTAAGAGAAGCATGGGACATAATAAGGAAGTGGAAAGAGACGGAGAAAAAGCATACGACTTGGTAGGAGAATTGTCGGAGTATAAAAGCATGTATCTATGCTTTTTAACGCGTGTCAAGACTGTCTGTCTGGATGTGATTTTCGCGCGTAGAGGACCACGCAAGTGATAGATAAACCGATTCAAGTCAGTTGTCTATTGAACGGTGTATGGGGGGAAGTCACCCTCAATGGCGTACGGGTCGATAAAAGAGAGGGGGAAAGGGATAAACACACTTAAAGTGCTTATAATAATAATAAAATTGAAAATTAAAGAATTGAAAATTAAAGATTAAAAGTGTCGATATGCGGGTAAAAAATAAATATCATTTTTGACTACAGTAAGATATATTAGTAATATAAAAATTGTAAGAAATATATATATATATATATATATATATAAATATATACACATATATATATATATCATAAGAAATACATATATATATATATACATATATATATATATGCATATACATACAAAAATACATCCACATACATATATGTGTATATATGTCTACATAAATTTACAAACATACGTACATACATACATGCTCATACATACACATAGACATACACACCCAAGATGAATACACACACATATATACATATACATAAAAATATACACACATATACAGCTATCACCACATACACATGTATACATATATATACATACACATACAGACACATATATACACATACATACACATACATACATATACATACAACCATACATATCTTCATGCTCATACATACATACATATACATATATAGAGGCATACACATACATACACACCTACATATACACATATACATACATATACACACATATACATATGCATACATCCATATACATATATATACATATATACACCCATATACACAAATACACACAAACATAAATACATATATATCCACATACATATACATACATACACACATACATACATATATACACACATGTCTACATATACACACATATACATACCTACATAAAAATACAGACATACACATATACATATATATACACACATATACATACATATACATATACACATATACACCTATGTTCATACATAAATACATATACCAATACATCTACATATACATATGCATACATACATATACACACACACATACACACATACATTTATACAAACGTGCACATATACATATATTATAACAAAAATGATAATAGTAATAATAATGATAATAATCATAATGATAATAATAATAATAATAATAATAATAATAATAATAATAATAATAATAATAATAATAATAATAATAATAATAATAATAATAATAATAATAATAATAGGGTAGAATTGCTGGTTGTATTCAGAAATAATAAGGTAGAATAGGTAAATGGTTACTACTCCATAATTTTTTCTTGGGGATGTGATTACAATATAGTTGGGGAGAGATGGGTAGGGGGAGAACTTGATAATGTGTTAGAAGAGAGGGTAGAATGTGTTGGAGGGGATTTAAGATAGCGTAAGTGGAGAGTGAAGAGAATAGGGCGTAAATAGAAAGTATGTGGGTAAATAAAAGAAACCAAATGTGTAAATGATTAATATGGGATTTACAAAAGGTTTTAAGGTGGGGTATGGGGGTTACTAAGGAGGTAAATTGTACTATGCCGGCAATTGATTGAAGTCTCGTGTTTTCTGTTTAAAAGTTTATTTTTGTCCTTGAAACGGATAATTTCTAATTTTTCGTTTAAGCATAGATGACATGATGGGTAGAGTGACTTGCAAGTACTGTTTCTTTTTAAAGATTTTCCATTTAACTATAAGGATTTCATTTTTAATTTTAAGTTTATGATAATGTAAGGATAGTCCGGTTTGGCCGGGGTGGTTAGGGTTGTTGAAAGAGATGTTGTGATTATAAAATCTTTCTTTTAAATCATTTCCTGCTATTCCAATATAGAATTTAGTTTGGGATGGGGTTTGAGTTGAAGCGATAAATGCCTCATAGACTACTATATTTAAATAGCAGGAAATAATTTAAAAGAAAGATTTTATAATCACAACCTCTCTTTCAACAACCCTAACCACCCCGGCCAAATGTATATATGTGTTTATGTTTGTTCATATATATTTGTTATATATATATATATATATATATATATATATATATATATATATATATGTGTGTGTATGTGGATGTGTGTGTATGTATATGTATATATATATATAAATGTATATATATGTATTTCTTATCATACATATATATATGTGTGTGTATGTGTGTATATATTTATATATATAGATATATATATATATATATTTCTTATAATTTTTATATTACTAATATATCTCACTGTATTCAAAAATTATATTTATTTTTTACCCGCATATCGACACTTTTAATTTTTTTCAATTTTATTATTATTATTAGCACTTTAAGTATTTTTAACCCTTTCGCACTCTCCCTTATCCACCCTTACGCCATTGAGGGTTACTCCCCCCCCCACTGTTTAATGGGCAACTGACTTGAATCAGTTAACTTATCACTTGCGTGGTTTTCTACACGCGAAAATCACATCCAGACAGACAGTCTTGACACGCGTTAAAATGCATAGATACATGCTTTCATACTCCGACCCCTCTCCTACCAAGTCATATACTTTTTCTCCGTCTCTTTCCACTTCCTTATTATGTCCCATTTCCTTTTCTTTTCCTTTCTCTTTTTCTTTTTCTTCTTACTTGTATTTTTTTTTGTTTTGGTTTTGTTTGTTTGTTTGTTTTGTTTTATTTCTATTTCTATTCATATCCATTTTCTATTTAAATTGTCTGTCACCTTTATATAACTTTGTGGAATTGTAAACTTATTCTAACAGGCATAATCTTATTTCGATACCTGAAGATCGTGAGCTCCTAAAACTGCTCTCGTGAAACAAAATCAATTTTGTAGTCAAAATGAAATAAATTATCATTTATATTTATATTTCCGCTCTATATTTTTATTGAGCACTTTCATAAACCCGGTTCAATTCCCCTGGATTTATACCTTGTGGATTTATATCATACTCGGATTAAATATATATATATATATATATATATATATATATATATATATATATATATATATATATATATATATATATATATAAATACAAACATATATATATATATATATATATAAATACAAACATATATATATATGTATATATATATAAATATATACATATATATATATATTTATATATATATATATATATATATATATATATATATATATATATATAGGATCAAATATAAACCAAAGTTATGAGTTTAAGTAGATGGAACCTATTGTGAAGAGGATTAGCTCAATATACGAGATAGAGCAATTGTAGAGATAGAAGAAAAACGAGTCCAAATTTATTTCAAGTTTCAATTGTTCAATGCAAGGTGTATTCAGTAATAAACTAGTGTGTATATTCTTTCCTTAAGCCAAGGCTTTTCAAAGATCGAAATATTATCATCAGAGGAGAAATACAGATGGATAAGTTGGCTTTCGAAAAAAACAAAGTTCAAATATTTGAAAAATATGAAAATTATTATTAAAATAAATTTTAGTTAAAAAAACGCAATGAATGAAAAGAAAAATTCCGTTAAAAATATATGCAGATTGTCCGGGTGGTAAATCTCCGTTGAAAAGAAGTCAAATGAATTGTAGAATGTGAAGAAAACTCTTTGCGTGGGAGCAGTGTGGAGAAAGTGCTCAAAATATAGGTGAGTCCAGACGCACTTAAAGGGGATTGAAAAGGGAGAAATTGGCCATTTTTATATACTTCCAGGACCAAATAAGGCAGATGATATCTCGTTCCAAGTTTAAATCCAAATGAAACAAAAGGGCAAAATCGTTAAAGATTTGGGGTTAGTGGGAGGGGTTATGGGGTACGGGATTGTTTAAATAGCCGCTTTGAGAGTTGGGAGGAAATAAAAAAAGAAGGCAAAGGAACAGGAGGAAGGCTGGTATGGGGATGAAGTTAAAGTGACAGGGAGGTTGAGGGTGTGGGCGGGCGGTAGGATATATGTTTTTGAGGGTGGGATTAATCTGAAGCGGGATAGGAGTGTCGTGATTGTATTCTAAAAATAGAAATCAAATGAGTGAGCTTCTAACATTTCAGAGGTGACATGAGACAGCTAAAACGAATTAAATTGTGGTTACCGGTAAGGGTTTCTGGGGGTTTAAAAAGGGTTAAAATAGAATTAGTTAAAAGCATGGTAAAATAAATAGAAGTCCGAGAGAGAGTGAATGATTAAAATTAAATAAATTTAAAAAATTTAAAAGATCAAAAAAATTAAAAAAATTTAAAATTAAAATTTAAAATTTAAAAGGGGCTATGGAATAGTTAATTTAAAAAAAATTAGAATTCATTTTAAACCCAAATTAAGGGTTATATGAATAATTAGATGGGACATTAAATGACCAAGGAGAAAAGAGGGGGAAATAAATTAATGGGAAAAGAGTTAGTTAAATTAAAGATCAGGTCTATCCTACTCAGATATATTGAAAATTAGGAGAGGGGAACTGTGTAAGGGATAAGGATAGATTGTTCGAAACAGTTTGTTTCGATTACAAGTAATGGGGGTGGGATTAGGTTGGTCCAATCAAAACTTGAGTTCAGTGTCAGTTTTATAATCTATAGTTTAAATCGTGAGTGAGTTGTAACAGGGTGACAATTAACAATTACAGTTTAAAATTAAATTAGATATATAAGGGAAGCTAGCAAGGGGTTTCCAAGTAGATTGAAAATATGATTTGAGGTAAGGTAAGGTAAGCAGAAGAGAATATACCGATGGAAAATGGCTCGCGAGTAGTTAGAGGGATTAGGATTATTCAGAATAGGCCAAAATAAGTAGTGATGCAGATAGCCTGAATCAATCAATTAGTTAAAAAAATGTTCTCAAAGGGGGTATGGAGGCTATTAAGGAGATAGGATAGAAATGCTAGTAACAATTGAATTTATATAAGTGTTATGGGCCAGGGTTGGATTGAAAAATTAAGAAAACTTACATTTTGATGCTTGTGTGTTAGAGATCTAATAAGAATTATATGTGGATATAAATGGACCCAATTGGGGGAGGGGGATTCCAAGATCGTAGTTAAAAAGAGGACGAAAAAGTTACAGGGGAAGATGTTGCTATTAGGGGGAGTGCAATGTAAGGAGGATATAGTGGATGTGTGGGAGATAATAAGAAAGTGAGAATAAGAGGCCATGACGAAGTGTGTGAGTAGGTTTACGGATAGGAGAAAGGTGATAAATATAAGAGGTTGGGAGTGGAGCAGAAGTGAAAGGATAATAGGAGTTATATTGCAGATGAGGTAAATGTCTAGATATTAGATATGTTAATGATCGGTGGGAAGTAGGAGGAGTTATGTTAGTTCAATCTACTATAGGTGTTACGGGTAGATATAGTTGTTAGGTGCAGTGGGGAGGAAAACATTATTGGGAGGGTTAATTGGTGAGATTAGGGGCGTTAAGAATATAAGTTACAAACTTACCCTGGGATATAGTTTAGAGATTTGTCAGATGCTAAAAAATAGGGGGAGGTATTGGCTGGGAGGAGGAGTGTAAGAGGGGGTAATGAAATTAATGTATTTAAATTTTCGCTTGTGTCTGCAATTTGAAATAAGTTCATTTTTGGAGATAATAAGATTTAAGTGCTTGGGTGCAGTGGCTATCATAAAAGTTTCCAAGGTACATAGTTGGCAGAAGGAAGAACCAGGAGTATATGAGTTTGACTTTTTTAATATAGACCAACTTAGGGAGTAGGGGATCTTTTTGATGTTAAAACTTTTTATTAGGTTGGAAAGAGAAGTGCTAGTGGTACTATTATTGTTGTGTTTAAAAGAGTAGATATGGTTAGAGATTCTAGTCTTAATGGGGAAAGCACTCGCACCAATATAGGTATGACTTTTGTGGGGGGTTGTTGTTATATCATTTGTGTTGTTTATATTATTGGGGATGCTTACGATTTGTATGTTCAGATTCTGGTCGAGGTTTAAGTTAGGGTTATTGGTTGGGGAAAATGGGGTATCTTGGGGGATGAGGTCGGACTCATTATTAGTTAGTGGTAGGTGTTGGTCAGTGTAAAGTGTGTTATTTAGTGGAGGGGGTTGCTGATTGGGATGGTTGAGGGGAAAGGGGGGAGATTGAATGTTGGTATTATTTTGCATATTGGTATTAATTTGTGTAATGGTGTATTGTTTAACAGTACAGGAATATATAACGTTACTTTGTATGCAATCGCCGTTTAATGGGCATTCTCTAGATTTTTGGCAGTTGCAGTTATTAGTGGGGTGTATGGTAGGTGTTGTTTGTTGGGCAGATCTATCTTTTTTGTTGTTAGATGTGATGATGGTTTGTGCTATATTAGGCATTGTGGAGTAAGACATTTTAATAGAGTTCTTATTTAAAATAGTGCGATATTTATGTGGGTGCTTGAACGAGTTATCTGAAATTTTGAAGAATTCCTTAGCTATATTAGTTTTTACATTGCAATTATAGGGTAGGTTAAACCAAATATTATCCTTTCTTCTAATTTTATTTTTATTTTCACTGTGTTCTTGAGGGTTAGCCGTTTTAACTATATTAATAGTTTTAGTGTGTCTATTTACATATTTCTTAGGTTTCTTGGGTATCGTGGTGCTAGTTCGTTGTCTATCTTGTGTAGCCATTTTGTATGTAATAACATTTAAAGGTTTATTCCCCTTGATAGGGGGTTATTTTCATATTTAATTTTATCAGTGTATCCTGATTTAGGGAGTGCGTTATTATAAAAACTAGAATTTTGTTCGAAGATAGGTTTATTAGCTGAAAGTTTTGAAAGTCTATTTGAAATTGATAGGACTATTGAATTAATGGTAGATTTAGGGTGGTTAGAATGCTTATGTACGTAAAACAGGGTTAGATTAGGTTTGTGGTAAGGGTTAAATGATTCGGAGTTAAGTTCTAGTGTTAGGTCAAGGAAATTAGATATTCTTTTCTCGGGTTCTATAGTTATGGTTAATCCGAAGTTTTTAAAGAAATTGTGTAGGTTTTTTTGGTGTTGTTGTATTGTCTGGGTCTCTCCCTAGAAATAAAGAGCGCATCGTCTCTGTAAAGTCCACCGTGCAAGTGTCCGATTTCAAGCTTTAATTGTCTCAATAAATATAATCCTACTAGGTCAGAAACTTGGGCAGAGCTGAGGCTCCTATGGTGATATCAAAGTTGTTGGGGCTATCCTTCCTAGTCCAAAATGTATTGTCAAATTCTAAAAGGGATCTCCTGGCTAAAATTATTAGATTTTTTTCAGGGTCTGTGATATCCGAATTATTCTTAGCGAAAATAAGAGCTTTGTTTAGTAGGATAGGAGAAATGGACTGATAATAATTGTCAATGTCAAAGGTAATGAAGTTCAAGTTAGAATTAGATTTATCTTTGTGGTTTAAGAACCAGTTGGAGACCTCTCCAGATGATTGCTAGAGAGAGTATGCAATTTTAGCTTTTAATGTAGGAATGATTCTATCTAGGATATTTTTGCTAATAATGCCTATGTCAGATTTGGATGGACAGATTAGTCTAATGGAGGGGTTTTCATGAAAATGTATTTTGTGGTCTTTTAAGGTACATCTGGGTGTAGCAGGGGTGAAGATTTCAGCGTAATTCAAGATGTTAAAAGAAGTTAACAAGGATTTAGCACTAGTGTGTGGAAATTATAAATATATTTTAAGGGGGCAAATGGACCATTAAAAGAATAACAAAGGTGCATAGTTTAAAGGTGAGAGTTATGTAATTTATGAGAAAAATATTGTCGAAAGAGCGAAGTGTATACAGAGTCGATGGATCGAATACAAGGCGGATAAAAAGCAATTGGTGAGTGTGTGCGAGGGTTGGCCAATAATTGGAATAGAAGGGAAATAGGAATTAGAATGTTGAAGTAAAAACGGTTAAGGATTGGTGGATTGGAGGAGAATAATAGTTCTTAATTTACATTAAGTGTTATAGGTTAATAGAGTCATTAGGTGTACAGGGGAAGGTACGCCATGTTATTGGGATCGTTATTAATAAGGTTGGAAAAGTTAAGAATTAAGAAAGGTACAAACTATAGAAGTTAAGAATTGGTCTAATGTTAGAGAAGTCATAGTTGATTTAACTAACCCTATCACCCACCTTCTTTATCTTTTATATTTATATCTTTCCCCTACTTCTTCACTTGGCTTTGTCTCCAACCAGAGCTGCCGCTTTTCTGCGACGCGATCGAAGTCACTACTTAAATTCCCGACTGCCTGTGTTTTACATCCACCGCCTATTATCAACTTCTGAAAACCTAGTTTCATTCTTGGTCCACGGAAGTATTTTAAAATGGCCTTAATTCTCAAAATGAGATCTGAATAAGATGTTTAGTTCTATCTACGATTGAACTAAACATCTTTCTATTGGGTTTACTTCATTGTTGAACATCTTTAAACGCTGCCTTCAAGCAACCCCTTCTTTCAATCTTTTAATCTCCTTTCACCGGACACGTTATCTACGTACATTCACCAACTGAACTGACTTGCAATTTTTACACGATCTGTCTTACTCTCCATTACTTTATATTTTTTTCACATTTTGAATGTTGGCTTTTCCACTGCGAACTTATCCATCTTTGTAATTCCTCTGATAATCATTTTTTAAATTTTGAAAAGCCTTGGCTTAAGGAAAGACAAATAAACATGTAATTACTGAGTACACCTTGCATTGAACAATCGAAGTTGAAATAGATTTGTCATTCGTACATATGTATCTCTCTTCTTTCATTTATCTTTATATATATATTTATATATATATATATATATATATATTATAATATGAAATGAAATAATAAAATAAGGTGCCAATCAAATTACATTATATGTTTATTATATAATGTTTCACTAATTATAAGATATTAGTTGACGCTTATATCTTTTGTTGCATTACATTATATATATATATATATATATATATATATATATATTATAATATAAAATGAAGTAATAAAATAAGGTGTCAATCAAATTTCATTAGAATTCAAAGTTAAAGCAAAGTACCCTTAAGTCTTTAGCTCATGAGTTTTGAAAGATAATTCTTCTCTTCATAGGACCATTACCGCAGTTATACTACAACAGGTAATAAAATTAAGCTTTGCAAATATATAAAAATTATATACACAAATACATAAAAATACATAAAATCAAATATATCAACCCAAAAACATACTTTTTGTTGAATCTATACAATCCATCCAGGTCATACAAATTGAAAAACATAATGAAGATAGACATTCGGTGGGTTTACCGAGGATTACTCCAAGTTATATATAGCAGTCCATATACGTGAAATTGAAGGAGCTGACAAAGTTATCCAGTCGCGAAATGTGTCAATAATCGATGAAGTGAAAAGTATTCAATGTTAATGATAACTAAATCAAATAATATAGAGAGTTCAATAAACTCACTTAAAATTTTAAAATCCTTATATGGGCAACCCAAATCAAGTGAAAGTTCGTTGTTCAATTAGAAAGCCCGTTAAATCCGAATTGAGCAAAAATAAGACTGAATCCCGGTCGCGTCTTGCAAGCAGAGCGAACAAATAAGTAATATTCTCTCCCCAGCGATTCAACCAGACATGACAAATCCCTAACGAACAGAAGGCGATATTAAATTGTCTACATCTCTGAATGACTTTAATAGATCGGAAATTATGTCTGTGTTTTTATTAAAGGCGGCAAGCGAAACATCCTGTTTAGGCTCGCTTGATACACTTAACGAAGAAAGCAACATACAACCCCGCCATCCACCCCGCCAAGATTGGATACTACCTGTCTGGGTCAAGTAAAAGTATTCTATGTCAAAGGGGAAAGGGTCAAGAAGTTAAAAGAAAAAGAAAAGGGAGTTAGGAAATATTGGTCAGACTGTTACATCCAAAATTATTACTTAAAATCTAGCTTACAGTAAAAACCGATTTCACAAATCTCGCCCTATCAAATAATCTGGAATATTTATGAAATTAAAAATTACGAAGTTATTAAATTCCAATTATTTTAGAGTTTAATTTAAGATTTAATTTTATCAGAGTAGAAATTATTAAAGTGTTTAATAGTTTAATTTAAGATTCAATCCTATCAGCTCAGCAATTCTGATTCAAGGTTTAATTTTCCCCAATTAAAAAGTTTAACTTGATTTAAGGTTAAATTTTTCCTAATTAAGATTTAATTTTCCCAATTACGAAGTTTTCAAAATAATTAGAACTTAATAATTTAAATGTTTTATTTCAGATTTAATTTTATCAGATTAGGAAGTTTAATTTAAGGTTTAGTTTGCCCAATCAAAAAGTGTAATCTAAATTAGGGTTTAATTTTTCCTAATTAAGAAGTTGTAAATATATTTACGGTTTAATTTTTCCTCATTAAGAGGTTGTAAAGATATTTAGAAACTGAAAATTTAGGTATATAAACTTTTACAACCTCAGAGTTGAAATCCTTTAGGCAAAGAAGATTAAAACGGCCCTATCTCAGAGACTGGACACCCCCGGTCTCATTGCTCACCCAATCAGCTACGGAAAGACTGGTGGTGGTTTCCATATTGCATATCATAATTACCTTCCATGTCGACATTTGGAGACTAATCCATTCCTAGAGTTTATCAGATTTAAATGTTTAGGTGCAGTAGCAATCATTACGGCTTCAGAATTGCAAATACCACAAGATCTGGATCCTGGGTTGTAGGAGTTTGATTTTTTTAGGATGGACCATTTTATATTGTGTGGAATATTATTTGATCTTAAATTTTTAACTAAATTGGTCAGTCATGTTTTGTTGTTACCGATATCGTTATTAAAGGAGTAATTATGCATGGATTTGTGGGATTTAGTTAAATTTGTTGTGGCCCTAATATATGTGTGTATCTTAGGATTTACTCTTGTTCCTGCGCCATTTATATTCCTATTCACGGGTCTATTTCTATTTACTGTATTTTCATGATGTGGATTAGGTTGGTTAATTGATTGTATATTATTGTTATCGTTACCTTCCATTGCAAACTCATTATTGGTTTGCTGAGGTAGAGGATGGATATTAGAATTGCTAGGTCTAGAGGTATGGTGCAAATTAGGTGTAGTGCTCAATTTATGTGGTCTCTAGGATTCATTATAGAATTATGTTGTTCAGTTACAGTACAAGCATATACAATATCAGAATATGTGCATCTATTGTCCAGTGGGCAATCACTGGTGCGCCTACAGTGACATGTATTTATAGAGTTGGAATAATTAGAATTAGATTGGATATTTTATTATTATTTTGCTATTTGCTCAGAGAATTGTTTGGGCTATATTTGGCATAGTAGAGTATGAAATTTTAATTGAATTTTTATTAAGTATGGAACTATATTTATGTAGGTATTTAAAGCAGTTTTCAAATATTTTAAAGAATTCCTTCCGGATATTGGTTTTAACGTTATTATTGAAAGGTGGGTTAAACCAAATATTATTTTTCCTTCTAAGGCGTTTACGTGTAGTAAATGTAGGGCTATCTATATGTTGGTGATTTTCATCAGGTATGATAGAGTGCCTTAGCGGTCTTTGGTTATTTACATTTCTTTAGTTCGGCTCCTATTGCTAGTTGACATATTGTGTGTAATAATATGTACAGTTCTATCATTCTCTTTGTTTTTGTTATAAGTTATTTTTTTAGAATATCCAGAGTGGACAATTGTGAAACAGTGATTTCAGCCGACGCAATCTGTCTTTTTAGGGTGCACTAGCGAGAATGCTGGATCCTACGTAGAAATGAGGTAGAGTTACCACTAGTATATGTTCGGCCCAAATCGGTTATTTTGGCGAAGAGGGAGAATGGCGCCAAGGAGACTGAGATCGGTCCTTAGGTTGTCTGTAGCAATTATCCAGATACAATGGATGAGTTTGACCAGCTGAACAATTTGGTCATGGGTCTTTTAGATACTGATGGATATCAGCTCGCGGGGTGGTCGCGCGTGCAAACGCCCCCCCCCTAGAGAAAGAAAGGAAATAAGTCTTTTGCGATAACAGGAAAGAAGAAAAGGCCAAAAGGAGAATTGTAATTACCCGTGTCGTATTATGGCGAGAGCCTCCTCTCTCCCAATGATTGTTTTATCTAGATAGCGTCAGAAAGAACCGAAGACACAGAGAGAGAGGGAGAGAGACAGGGGGAGAGAGAGAGAGAGTATGAGTTATACGCTTTTCGTCTTTGTTATTTGAGGCGAAAAGGCGATCACAAAGGAGTTAGATCCGAGATTTCGTTCGGGACGGACGTGTTCTCGAGAGCTGAGACACGAGCCGGCGAGGCGAGGCGTTGTGCGAACAATCGCTCTCGCTTGGCATGGCATGGCCCATAGCATTCCCCCACCATCGTTTTCCAACAGAGATTAACGTCTCAATTAATACCAACAGTCGTAAGAGTCCACACACACCGTTTAGTAGACAAGTCACAACTTAATTAAGGCTTTGAAAAGGGAGTTTCACACACACACGGTTCTCCAGACATAGATTAAGTCCAGCTGTTTAACACTGGGAAATCGTAGAGATTCACACACGCACACAGAGAGTATGAAGACGGTATAGTTAGTAAACAAGCCATTATCGAAAAACAGACTTTGGGTTAAAGTTAAAAACCCACCGTTCATTTTTGTTAAATAATTATTGTTATGAAAAGACCTAGCCGTTTGTTGAGTTATGCTGTTGTCGATTTGTACTGTTCGCGCGACATTGATTCCACAGCGGACCAGCGAGGCAAACATCCCGATTAGAGGAGATTCGAGCCATCTTTCTTTTTACAGCGGCTACTGACGATCACTGGCCAAGGAAGGTGTTCCCGGTCTGGAAGGATTGTGGTGCGCCGAGGGACACCCGCCATATTGGCGCCGCGACCAGGATATAAAACACCTGTGCGCGAGTGGCCGACTACGATACCCACGAAGGAAGAAGAGTAAGAGGCGTGGGGTCTATGTTATACAATGCATTGTTATAAAATTGTGCGTTTTGGTTGAAAATGTTTTTATTGGCAAAAAGCTTAGATATTCTATTGCAAACAGACGGTACTATTGAATTAATTATAGCTTTCGGGTGGTTAGATAGTTTATGTACATAGAAAAGAGTTAGATTGGGTTTATGAAAAGGGCTATATTATCCGGCATTGAGGTTAAGGGTGATATCAAGGAAGTTGGAAGTTTTTCTCTAAGGATCAACAGTTATGGAAAGGCCGAAAATATTGAAAAAATCATGCAAATCTTCAAGTGTTTGCTATATCTTCTACGTCTATTTTTATGTATTTGTGTATATAATTTTTATATTTTTTCAAAGCTTAATGTCATTACCTGTAGTAGTATAACTGCGATAATAGTCCTCTGAAGAGTAGAATTATTATTGAAAACTCATGAGCTAAGGACTTAAGGATACTTTGCTTGAACTTTGAATTCTACTAAAATTTGATTGACACCTTATTTTATTACTTCATTTTATATTATAATGTTAATGCTCTATCCAGTATATTGAGCTTCAGTTTTTATCCGGATGTTTCACTAATTATAAGATATTAGTTGACGCCTATATCTTTTGTTGGATTGTTTCATATATATATATATATATATATATATATATATATATATATATATATATATATATATATATATATATATACATATATATATATATTTATAAATGTATATCTATCTATATATATATATCTATATATATATATATTTATATATATATGTATATATATACATCTCTCACCCTTTCTCTCTCTCTGCCTCCCTATATATATATATATATATATATATATATATGTATATATATATATATATATATATATATATATATAAATATATATATATATATATATATATATATATATAAGGTATGTGGTTATCGTTCAAGTTTCAAAGTATTGCATGGAAAGTTAATACAATTGAAATATAAGCCAAATTAGCAATACAAGATTATTTTTTTTCTTACATTAATCTTATCGATTACGGAATAAAATTCCTTCTTCAGGGGTGACCAGTATAGAGTCATTATTTTCTTTTTTTTCATCAAAAAACAAGAATAAAGAAACTTATTTCTTTGTTAATTTGATAAACGTCCTTGGTGATACGACGTCATCGCCGTGCTGTTATAAATGGCGGTTAGGATTCAAAAACCCGTGTCGAACGAGAAATGCGCTGGCACGCTGTCAAGTAAAGTGTGTGGTTATCGTTCAAGTTTCAAAGTATTGCATGGAAAGTTAATAAAATTGAAATATAAGCCAAATTAGCAATACAAGAAATATATATCTATCTATATATATATATATATCTATATATATATATTTATATATATATATATATGTATATATATATACATCTCTCTCCCTTTCTCTCTCTCTCTCCCTCCCTATATATATATATATATATATATATATATATATATATATATATATATATATATATATATAACATGTACACATCATAAAACGAGAGATTAACTAGTTTTGTTCGGATCCAGCAGCGTCTTTAGAAAAGTCAGATTTGAATTTGATTACAAAACAGTAACACATTGGAAACAGGTCGAATAATTTAATGTTTTGGCAAATGCATAATTATTTGAAAATGATGCAGTACGCGCGATAAAGAAGTTAATTGGGGAAACGATAGAGGACAAAGATTAAATGAAGAAAAGAAAAAGAAACGATGAAAACATAGATAAAATGCAGTAAAAATGAGTAATACTTAACCGAGATCCGAAATGGTTAATTTATGTGGTGTGCTACCGATAGTTTTTATTGATTTTTTATTTATGTATTGATGATGTGTATGGGTATATGTACGTGTGTATATTTATTTTTAGTTTTTTATTTATATATTGATTTTTTATTTATATATTGATTTTTTATTATATATATATATATATATATATATATATATATATATATATATATATATATATATATATATATACATATATATTTATTTACATATGTATTTTTATTTTTTTATTTACATATTTATATATGAATTTTTATTTTTTATTTATATATTGATTTTTTATTTATATTTTGATTTTTGATTTATATATTGATTTATTTATATTTTGATTTTTGATTTTTGATTTTTATTTTTATTTTTATTTTTATTTGTTTTATTTTTTTTATTTTTTTATTTTTATTTATATATTTATATTTTTATTTATGTTTTTATTTTTATTTACATTTTGATTTTCAATTCTTTATTTACATATAATTATTTTCTATTTATATATTGATTTTATTTATATATTGAATTTTTTATTTATATATTGATTTTTTTATTTTATTTTATTTATATATAGATTTTTTTTTTTTATTTATATATTGATTTTTTATTTATATATTGATTTTGATTTATATATTGATTTTTCATTTATATATTGATATTTTATTATACATTGATTGATTTTTTTATGTATATATTGATTTTTATTTATGTATTCATATATTTATCTATATTTATATTTTTATTTTGAATAAATATTTATTAATTGAAATGATCGAAATGTATATATACATATACATTTTTTATATAATAATAAATAGTTACCTCCCCTTATTAGATAATTTAATTAATTAGAGTTGCGTACCCTTTATTATGTTCTACATATAAAAATAATATATATAAATATAAAAATAATATTTTATTATTATTAATTTAATTTAATTTTATTTTATTTTATTTTTCCCTCCTTTCTTTCTTTCTTTCTCTCTTTTCTTTCTTTCTTCTTTCCTTCTCGTGCTTCACTTCTAAATATAGAATCTCTTAACGGCTTTTTCTGACCTAAGCGTTCTCGTCGGCCCTTCATTTCAAAATTCTGTGTACATAGCGTTTCATAACGGTTATAAGTGTTTTTTGAAGAAATTATATCATTTACTATTTCAGACTATGCTGAAGAAGACGGAATCGGGAATTCAACACGTTTCCTGTCAGAAACCACTGGTCCATGCCTGATTTAAATCTGTATTTAAATATATATATATATATATATATATATATATATATATATATATATATATATATATATATGGGAAAATGAAATATATATATATATATATATATATATATATATATATATAAAAGTCTATTCCTCCTAAACTAATAAACATTTGCTTCCAAGCGCCAAACTGCAATATTAAAGTTTCATGCAAAACGAGTTCTAGCGAGGTTGGCTTCTGAATTTATATAAGTTTTTAAAAATGTTTACAGAATACTGATTGCAAAGGATTCACTAAATGCCAATTGCTATTAAACATTCCTCCACGAAGACAATGCCACACTTTTCATAGTTTAATTGTTCTTAATGGCTTAAATAATTGGGGTGCTGCATCTACCTGTTTTTTTTATCTTATTTCTTCTGTATTGTATGTCAAACGACTACAAATGTTTATATATTCATTAAACGACACGTAGTATTTAACCGAAAAGTATTAGTTACTACTTTCGCCATGCTATTAGTGTAAAAGTGAATAGGATATTCTAATCGGGATTCGAACTCGGTTCGTTCGATTACTAATCCAGACAGAGAGCTATTACAGAGAGCCATTTAGAGTTACTGATGATGTCTAGTACAGATATCAGTGTGAATAGGTTATGGTTGGCTTTCACATGATGATGTATTATATTCGGCTAAGAGTTCAGGCCAGTTGGACAACTGCCACCGTAGCTGGCGCAACCACTGCAGTTGCAACGACTTGCATTACGCAAGGGAGAACTTCTACTTCCTTCCCCATGAAAACCAAGTTAATTAATCTTATTTACTACTTCGAAGATTTCTGATAAGAACCCAATTATCTTGGAATAGTTGATAGAAACGACGCATATTGTACGAGCCCATATTGACTTCCGGAATATTTCTTATTTACGACGTTTGAAAGTTGGCTGATATCACTACAAGTTCTACGAAGGAAGCTAAAGTAGCATGTTAACACCAACGACATGTTACAATACTGTAACTACGTCCATTTCACAATCAGCGACGGAACAATGAGATAACGAACTTCATTCTTGACAATACTTTTATAGAATTTCTTCTAGCCAAGTTGATATTTGTGTTTAAATCGTATCAGAAAGTTTTTTCGTGATTTGTGTGCATGTAAACATCAGTTGACATCTCATTTCGGAAATGTAAACATAGGGCGATATATATCTATATATATATATATATATATATATATATAACAATATCCATATATTTTAGCATTTCCTTATGATGAACAAAATAACTAATAAGCATACATTTCTAAATAAGAGGTTATTTCCTACGTATAGTAAACAGAAGATATGAAATAATATGTTATGTCTATCATCGCTTCTTCCTCGCGACTTGTTTCGGCATAAAGAAAAATAGTTCGGGCTGAAAACCGAAAATGGAAGTGTTCGACTTGTCTCCAACTGCTCACACCGACATATGTTGCTTCCATGAGTGCTCTCCATGAAATGTATAGCATC
This sequence comes from Sepiola atlantica, assembly GCA_963556195.1. Lineage (NCBI taxonomy): Eukaryota > Metazoa > Mollusca > Cephalopoda > Sepiida > Sepiolidae > Sepiola > Sepiola atlantica. The sequence continues at coordinate 5,929,821 of OY744522.1, forward strand.
TCCAAGATTATCTGTTTCAGGAAGTGTCGTGTTATATTACATCCGTATGGGTTTCCATACGTGCTCCCGGAGCCGCAAGTCGTTAGCTGACGTGTATAAAACTGGCCATATCTGCCACCATTTTGTATTCCTCTTTTTAGTTGAATAAAGCTTGGCTTCCAAAGAACACGTGTTTTTTATTACAATTTATTCAACTAAAAAAACTTCTTTTTAAGTCAACCAAGATACTAAAATGGATGTGACATGGAAACCAAAATGCCTAGACATTGATCCCAGTCTACCGACAGCTGCCAAGGAATACCAACACTGGTGTGCAATATTAAGTAATTCCCTTGAGGATTATTAAGATAGAATACCAAACAAATACAGGGCCCTGTTAAACTGTGTGAGCTTTAATGTTTATGAATTTATCGAGACATGTACGAACTTTGATGCTGCTATAGCAAAGCTTGACAACTTGTTTATTAAAACAGCGAATGAAGTCTTCGCAAGACATATACTAGCAACCAGACGGCAGAAACGATGGACGAATTTTTCCGAGAGTTGAGGAAACTAAAAAGAAATTGCAACTTCCGCGACCACAGTGCAAAGGAGTGTGGCGACGAGGCAATACGTGACGCATTCATTTCTGGAATATCCTGGCCTTCAATACGACAGCGGCTCCTGGAAAATAAAACGCTGGACCTTCTGACGGCATACAGCCAAGCGTAATAGCGATGCGTATGCAACTCCGGATACCTACCTGGCTACGGTCGTGGACCCAGGATCACTATGGGTATGTGAATGTAGTTGTTCTAGTCCTCTTGTCTTTGGTAAGCCTGACGGAATCCATGCCCATATATTGTTCATACAACCTAATAAATAAATATATGCTCCAAGAAAGGACATTATGCCCGCGTGTGCAAATCTAAGTTTTCAAGTTCAGTGGCAACATTGGTCGGTTCTCACTTACTGACCGCATTTTCAAACATACCACAAGGACTCGCGCAAGCTTCAACGCATGCGACTATTAACGGGACAAGATTAAGTGCTCTCCTGGTTTATTGCAGTACTGACAGCTATTTTAACGAAAGAATTGTGCAGGAACTAAAACTAAAAGTGTATCCGTCCAATAAAGACATTTCTATGGCTCAGAAAACCTTGAATACTCGTTCCAAGGGCTATGTTGTTGTTAATCTCGCTCTCGATCTTAATAACCAGTTGTACGTTGCTACACGGCTTGGTATTCTGAAGAATCTGTGTTCAGACTTAATACTTGGCCAGGATTTCTTGCGTCAACATCAAAGTGTAACTTTCAAATACGGCGGGCCCCGTCCCGAGTTAACTTTGGATAGAGCTCCCCCCTCTGTGCATTAGCTGCAGCAAAAATAGAAGAGCCGTCTCTTTTTTCAAAATGTATCTTCAAACTAAAAACCAATAGCTGCCAAATTAAGACGTTTTAGCAAGGACAATCAGATATTCATTGCAGAGGAAGTTAATCATCTACTCTCTGAGGGCATAATCGAAACCAGCATATCACCATGGCGAGCCCAAGTAGTGGTAGCGAAGAAACCCACCCACCGACATAAAAAGCGGATGTGTGCTGATTATTCACAAACAATTAACCAACAACACAGAATTAGATACCTACCCATTGCTAAGGATAGACGACATGGTGAATGATGTAGCAGACAAATCTCAACGACGGTCGAACACGCCCAAGAAACTATTTTTAGTAGATACCGGAACAACACTCGCAAGGGACTCTGGATTAGTGCACACCGCCTTCTTCCCCAACGTCTTCTTCTTCCACGTCTTCTTCTTCTTTAAAAGCGTCGCCGTCGTCTTCCGTTGATTACGTTTTTCCCTTTGCCCATATTGCCTCCAGCGACCCGCTTTTATTTCAAACCGAACTCTCGTGTGCGCGAGAGAACACGAGATTTCACGTGATCACCTGGTAATATTAAGCCACCAACGCCATCTTGCCATTTTTGGGGCGGTCCAGCCCTGCAAAGCGCGCACCGAGACCGTTTCACAGGTAATCCCATGCTTTCGCAATTTCTTACACAAATGATCTTGCAAAATACAAGGTATTCTCCACTTTTGATCTTAAAAGTGCCTACCACCAAGTGCCGCTGAATGAGGCTGATAAAAAGTATACCGCGTTTGAGGCAAATGGTTGCTTGTATCAGTTTTGTAGAATTCCGTTTGGAGTTACAAATGGGGTCGCTGCCTTCCAACGGGCTATGGACAGTATAAGTAAAGAGGAGAACCTGCGTGGTACTTTCCCGTACCTTGACAATGTAATAATTGCAGAACATACTTAGGAGGAACATGATGAAAGTGTAAAGCAGTTCCTAGAAACTGTCGGTCGGAGAAACCTTACTCTTAACCGTAAAGTCCGTGCCTTCTATTAACGTGCTCGGGTACTGTGTTGGGAATGGTGTCATCAAGCTCATTAAAGGAGCTTCATCCATCCGAGAACTTAAAATCACTTAAAAGGGTAATTGGAATGTTTGCGTACTATGCAAAATGAATACATGAATTTTCTAACAAAATTGAACCGCTACAAAAATGCCAGCAAATTCCCATTGGAAGAGAAGGCCTTGAAATCATTCAACTTGCTTAAAATAGAATTAGAAAAGGCTACTCTGCAGACGGTGGATGAAAACTTGCCCTGTGAGGTAGAGTGTGATGTGTCCGATGTTGCGATTTCCGCCGTTCTTAATCAAGGAGGACGACCGGTGGCGTTTATGTCTAGAACACTACAGGGGAGTGAACTAAAATACCACATCGTAGAATAAGAAGCGACTGCAATTATTGAGGCAGTGCGTAAATGGAGCCATTATATGGCACGAAGCAACTTTACTTTGATTACCGATCAACGGTCAGTAGCCTTTATGTTTGACAGTAAAAGACGTACGAAAATTAAGAATGCAAAACTCCAGGAATGGAGACTGGAACTTGTCGCATTCAGCTACACTATCAAGTATCGCCCTGGTAAAGATAATGTGTTCCCTGACATATTTTCCCGGGCATACACTTGTTCAACCTTTAATACATCTACACTTGCTGATCTCCACAATGGACTGTGTCATCCGGGGATAACTCGACTGCTTCATTTTGTAAGAGCAAGGAATCTCCACTTTTCTACAGAAGAGGTAAAGAAGATGTGTGTATCTTGTAAGATTTGCGCAGAGCTTAAACCTCAATTACATCGCTTACCAAAAGGAACTATTATAAAAGCAACAAAACCTATAGAACGACTTAGTGTTGATTTCAAAGGTCCTCTTCCTAGTGTATCGACTAATTGTTATTTATTAATTATAGTTGATGAATACTCTCGTTTCCCTTTTGTTTTTCCATGCATGCAGCAACAGTGATCACATGTTTAGATTTGCTATTTAGCCTATGTGGAATGCCAAGTTATATACATTCTGATCGAGGCACATCTTTCATGTCCAAGGAGCTGAAATCTTATCTCTCCCAGAAATGAGTTGCCAATAGTAATACCACTCCTTATCATCCAACCGGAAACGGACAAGTAGAGAGAATTAATGTCATTATATGGAAAGCGATTCGTTTAGCTCTTAGATCGCGTAACCTGTCTGAAAAGCATTGGGAACTTGTACTTGCCGAGGTGCTCTACTCACAGAGATCGTTGTTGTGTACGGCAACTAACGCCACACCGCATGAACGTTTCTTCACATTCCTACGCCATTCCACCCATGGAAACTTGCTTTCCTCTTGGCTAATGAAACCTGGACCCGTACTGCTAAGAAGGATTGTAAGAAACAAAAACGAACCTTATGTAAACCAAGTTGAGCTCCTTAACAGTAACCCGACCTATGCACACATTAGGTACCCAGATGGGCGAACCTCTACTGTTTCTGTTCGTGACTTAGCACCTTGTCCCGAAGCCCAGACAATTGTAAGGTATTCTATTGAGGAACAAGAGAGAAGGAACCACTTTGTACAGGATAATATACAATGCCATAATGGAGCCTATGACACGTTGGCCCAACCTGAACTAAGGCGATCCAGTCAGGTACAAAAGACATGTCATAACGGTGCCTATGATGATACATTGGCCCAGCCTGAACTAAGGCGATCCAGTCGGATACCAAAACCTCCCAATCGATACGGAGATTGGTGTGAGTAGCAAGTAAAAAAAATGTTCATTTCTTGTTTAACTTTTTTAGTGATACTTAATTCGTGCATAAATTTATTAAGAATAAAATAATATAAAAAAGACTTCGAACAAGTTCATTTCTTGTTTTACTTTTTTAGTAATACTTACAAAAAAAGAAAAGGTTAAACTTTAATTATTGAAGACACTTTTTTTCTTTCTAGCAAGGAAGAATGTTATATATCATTCGTATGGGCTTCCATACGTGCTCCCGGAGCCGGAAGTTGTTAGCTGACGTGTATGAAACTGGCCATATCTGCCACCATTTTATATTCCTCTTTTTAGTTGAATAAAGCTTGGCTTCCAAGTAACACGTGTTTTTTATTACATGTCGCTACATTTCTGTTTGCATACCAAACGCCGCAAGAATCTGCGTAAGAAGCCTTGGCCTCCGCCATGGGGTATGTTACAACAAACACTGTATGAATTTCTGGGAACGTCTCTTAGTCTTTGCCTCAATAGCGCTAGATATTTTTCCCACAAAAGCAAATACATCATTGTCCGGTGATGTGAAAGCTAACATCTTCTTCTTCTCTGAATCTCAAGATTGGCACAGAACCGATACCGACTAATACCCTCGTCAATGCAAACCTACAGCCGATTTGAAGAAGGCTGTCAATTCAAGATTGCCGTTTTTCAGGCGTTTGACTCTGCTTTGGAGGATAATGTCGCATTGTCGAACAATGAGGTGTCAGAGGCGCTAAAAGTAAAATCACCTCTATCACCACCAGATACCAGGACTTTATCTGCCCCTAATAAACCATCTGTACCAGTCAGTGTGGATTGTGATGACGTCTAACCAGCACTATACTCCTTCGCTCCAAACAGTAGCGGTGGAATGTATGGACTTCGACGTAGACATTTGAGAGATTTGACATCGTCTCGTGCTTGCACTGTTCAGTTTGTGAAACAACTATCTCTGGTGATATTCTATTTTCTTCTATTTTCGACAAATTTAACGTGTTAAGAAAGAAAGCCGAACTACGAATTGTTACCGTCGGAAACACTCTTCGTCGTATCGCTCCAAAGTAGCCATACATCCTGTGATCTCCATACTGGCCAAGGAGCTGTCCCTTATCCAACTCGGTGCTCTACTTCTTTTAGAAAGCGAAGCTGCAGCGCATGTTATAAGGGCATTCATCTTGGGCAGACAACAATGGAAGCGTGAAGAACGCTTTCAACTAAATCCGACTGGACCACCTTCTCAAAACCCGTCTCCGTCGTACCCCTGCGTTTCATCTTTTGGCACTCGCTCACCTATACCAGTTCCAGCACTCTTGTTATAGCAGACACAACCCTCGCATCACAGTGTGATATACAGCACTGTGAGAGTCAACAATATCGCTAGTTAAGTTACTACATCATTGCACATCTTGTATATCAACCATGCAATATTTGCAGGCAGTTGGGCGGAGGTTGTTGAGAACCCCTCTATAATTATCCCAGCTATTTGCTGCAATCGGGCTTTATGTAATCCTGCCAAGTTTGATCTCGAATGTTCGGATGTTCTGCGGATCCTTTTTGTTGGTCATCTCACTAGAGTCTTAGATGTGGGTAAGCATCAACAATCAGGACGAACTTATAATACTTAGCTCTCTAATCTTCAAACAATTAACTAACTTGGCCAACATGTCATTTTAACTCCTCCTGATTGATAAGCATCCTGTGCGCAACGACTTATTTATTGTCTTTACATAGTGCATCATGTTAACAGTTTTCTGTCGACGTGAGCAGGTTGCATTCCGTAGGTCGGGACTCAGCAATGCCATCTGAAACATACATTTTTATGGTGTACGCTGGCGCCAGGCTACCCTTTTTATATCTTTTGTTTTACTTGGTCTTAGATTAAAACCCGGATTATGCTTCATCAATCTGTGCAAGTCGGGATCAGGTTAGAGTATTCTACGTGAATCATCCGCATCTTCTTTCGACAAACTGATCCATGACCTTTCCGTCAACTTGTATCGAATCCCGAAGGACATCTCGAAACCAACATCGTCGGAATTGCCTTCAGCTACAAGTTCGTCACACGGTAATGCGTGACCAACATTATTGTCATCATCGGCGGGAACCTTGTTGATGACGATTGTCTTAGATTCGTTGTAGCACTGCGTACAGGTTCTAGAATTTGCAGCACCCACAGGTGATGTTGTGGTCAGTCGGTGGACACATATCGACTCCACACACTTTTGTGAAGTAGGAGCGCCGGCATATTTTCTTAGCACAGCGCTCTCAATAACATCGTTCGATATGCACTAGAGATCAGTGGCTTCCCGTCGATCCTCGAACCAGTTGGTCTCGACAGAAGGGGATGGCAAACGACTCGATTGCCGGACGGTTATCCCTTTGCAAACAGTAAGTCACGCATATGGGATGCGAGTTTTGTCGACATTAGCGCCCTCGTCAGTAATAGAATCTATAACAACCCTTGGACATGAAGCAGCAAGCGGTAAAAATATGCCGGTCTCCCTGACAGATTAGTGTTTCAACCGATTGCAGTGAAGGCGAGTGGAGTGATAAACTCCGCCATCGGCGGTTTCCTCGGCAGTATTGGTCCGTTAATGACGCGCTACGCCGGGGACAATTGTCAATTGGCTTGGCTTTACGAGCGCCTATCTATTGTCATCATTCGTGGAAACGATTTGAGCCTGCTCTCTGTGGGGAACCTGAAGGGCGCTTACCTGCAAAACGTCCGCGTTTTTGTCTGTCCTGTGCGCTGCGGATGAAGGAAAACAATTCAACCTGTCATCCGTGAACCTTTATTACGTACGGTTCACGCGAAGTCTCGCGAAGGCACATTGCACGCATGCAAATTAGGTGTGCCTCAGCCTAATAAAAGCAGGTCTTTTACCTTCTTCAACGAAACGGTGCGAAGTAAGTGCACGTGAGTGTCTCGAAAAGTTGTCTTTGTTTCTTCAAGAGCGTTTGTATTTTTTCGTTACTTTGTTATTTCTTGTTGCCAGATTGGACTTGTTACCTGTTATTTTTTTACCGTTATTGCTGTTGTTGTTATTGGAACTTTTTTGTGGGGTTGCATTTAAAAAAAAAAATGTTTTCCTGTCATCAGTTTGTTAATGATTAGTGCGACGGCTACTCGTAGCCCGAAGCCTGCCGACAAGGATTTTACCGAGGAGCGGAAGGGGCCAGCTGAGGCTACTCCTGAAAGTTCAAACTAGAGTAAGCCTCCGAAAATTGTTATTAATGTTGCAGAATTTGTGGAAAACGCGAAAAAGTGCCTACATTTAGTTACGGAATCTGGACTATTGATTGATATTCCCAAATTAGCGGAAATCTGGAAAAAAAGCATTGTCATGTTCGTTGTAGACAGAAAGTCTAAAAAAGTTATAAGAGTGACCCCGGAATTAATTTGCAAACTTCTGGCAACTGCAGGCTACCGCCTTCAACGAATCATCCGTTGTAAGGGATACAACACCTGGAATACCCTCTTCCCAAATGAGGAAACTTGCATTCAACTTGCACAGAAAGAAATAATCACCCAAGAATTCATTCTCAGGATGGAATACATGGAGAAAAGACGCACAGCCATATCGATATTCAACGTACCTTTTCACGTGGACGGTGAGCACTTAGGTGTATTCCTGCTAAAATACGGCGACATAAAAGCAGTAACCTGGGATGTGCACTCAGGTGTATGGAATTTCGAGATTTTTTTTAGACAAGACAGCATTTGACAGCATACCGTATTATATAAAAGTAGGTGAGGAAAAGCTTCCTATAATTGTGGCACGAAGAAAGCCCGTTGTTTGGGCATGTGAAGAGATTGGTAACCTCACGATCGGATGCCCCCAAAGAAGACTAACAATAATAAAAACTAGAGTGGAACAACATTTAGGGATTCCTCTGATCCAAAGAGTGGGGATGCCGTTGAAATCCCCCCCACCGAAGTCAACAACAGAAGACCACCCTGTATTCCCAGATCTCACTCAACTCGACGAAAGAGAGAAAAACGAATGGGTATTGGTCCAGTGGAAAAACGCCCGGTCGGAAAACCCTGGACCAGATGAGGGAAGACGAGATGCTCGCAAAGGATCAAGGAAAGGATTAATATATCGAACCCTCCCCTAAAGCAAAAACTACAGCTACACTGTCTAAGCCTCGTTCACCCCAAAAACCAATGCCCCCAACGATAACTGCTCCATTGAAAGAGATAGAGTACAAACTGACCCCTTAAGCCCCATTAAGAAAAGTCATTCAGCCCCCTCTCCTAAACCTTCACCTTTCGTCTCCCCCCAAACCACCCCCAAAAGAACTCTCCCTGCATCCCCTGTAAAACAGCTCCGTCCTGTCTCACCCTTTCTACAACACCGCAACACTACTCCTTGTCACTCCCTAATGAAAGACGATATGCCACCTCCCCGCCATCTCAAAGCCAACAAAGGCAAAGAAGCCCGTCTTAAGAAAAACAAAGGAAGATCAAAACAGCATTTCTGCCCGGAAAAGACGTGTGTGTGATAAGTGCGGTGCAAGAAGACACAGCTAAACACCACAAGATGTGCGATTTGAAAGTGCTACTTGCTTTTAAAAAAGTGAACAATAATTCTGTAGAAGATCCCCTCAGCTTCCCTGAGGCTAAAAAATTCTTATTGTAATAAGGAAGCGAGGGGAAGCTAAGGGTATATGGCAAATGATTGGAGAAGCAAACGAAAGTTTGGAAATATCGCCGCCTATGGCTATCTTAAAAGATAACAAGCTGAACATTTAAGCAGAGATTGTGTTGGGAGGGCCCTTGTTATTTTGCACCCATCTCTTTAAGAATAGCTAAATTAACATATCCCTCGGATGTGGGCAGCATCTCCCAGGACGTGCAGCTCTCTTCTCAGATGGCTAAACAGTCTTTTGGGAGAGCCGTCGGCATCCTGATCCCATTGATGTTCGTTTCTGAAACCCAACCCTAAGATACATTCAATAGCTCTCTTTCTAGCTAGTGTAAATGTCCGTGGGCTGAGGACTGACTCTCGTAAATTTCGAGTTGCTAAAATTTTTTCAGCATCTTGGAGTGAATATATGTTGTATACAGGAACCCCATTTAATTCCAGGTGACCATTTGGGTGCGCTGGCGAGGAGTATTCACCTCCATATAGCGTACTTTGATTCTCACTCAAGGGGTGTTTCTTGGCTAGTAAATAAGTCTTTAGATGCGTCGTGTGACCCTTGTTTCCTGGATTGTTTTTTTCATTGTATATATTTTCATTTATTGTTTTGTACTTATTGTTTTATCATTTCCTCCCCCGTTCCATATATGTAAATATGGGTTTTTACTAGGTTATTCATGGAGTGATTTCTTTTGGTGATTAAGAAGGATGTAAAGTACAAATGTAGTATTTTGGTGATCGACGGTCCTAAATGAAACTAGCTAGGTTAGAAAGTGAGAAAGTAAGAATTGGACCGCACCTTTCCCCTTCCCTTTTTCGGCCTTGTGCCACATATTGTAAATGGTTCTCATTTATAAATCAATATTAAGTAATCTAATCGAAGCTTACGACATCGCAACTTGAAAGATATCATATATTTACAGAGCTTGAGCATCGGTAACTTGAACAAAATAATCTATTTACAAAGCTTAAGATCGGCCCCTTGAAAAAGTCATCTATTTACAACGCTTATGAATCCATAACTTGAACAAAGTTATTATCTACAAAGCTAAGGAATCCGCAACTTTAGCAAAGTAATCAATTTACAAAGCTTACGAGTCCGCAACTTAAACAAAGTCATCTATTTAATAAGTGTAAGAATCCGCATTTTGACCAAAGTCATCGATTTACAAAGCTTGAGTATCGGTAACTTGAACAAAGTCATCTAGTAAAAAAGCTTAAGAATCCGCACCTTAAACGAAGTAATCTATTAACAAAGCTTCAGAGTCCGCAACTTGAACAAAGTGATCTATTTACAAAGGCTTTAAATCCGTTACTTGAACATGTTATCTATTTACAAAGCTCAAAAATCCGAAACTTGAACAAAGTCATCTATTTACAATACTTAAGAATGTGCAATTTTGACAAAATAATCTATTTACAGAGTTTAAGACTCCGCCATTTGAACAAAGTCATATATTAACAAAGCTTACAAATCGGCAACTTAAACAAAGTAACTAATTTACAAAGCTTAAGAATCTGAAACTCAAACATTATCATCTATTTACAAAGATTAAGAGTCTTCATCTTGAACAAAGTAATCTATTTACAAAGCTTAAGAATCCGCAACTTAGACAAAGTCATGTATTTACAAAGCTTAACGATCCGCAACATAAAAATAGTAATCTCCTTACAAAGCTTCAGAATCAGCAACTTGAAAAACTCATCGATTTACAAAGCTTAAGAATCTCCCACTAGAAAATGTTCATCGATTTACAAAGCTTAAGAATCCGCAACTTTAACAAAGTAAACTATTCACAAAGCTTAACAATCCGTAACTTGTATGAAGTCATCTATTAGCAAAGATTAATAATCAACCACTTGAACAAACTCATCTATTTTCAAAGATCAAGAATCCGCGACATAAACAAAGTAATCCATTATCAAAGCTTCAGTATCAGCAACTTGAAAAAAATCATCAATTTACAACACTGAAGAATCCGAAAGTAGATAAAAGTAATTTATTTACAAAGCTTAAGAATCGGCAACTTTAACAAAGTCATCTATTTAAATAGCTTAAGAATCGGCACCTTAAACAAAGTCATCTATTCAAATAGCTTAAGAATCGGCACCTTAAACAAAGCTATCTATTCAAATAGCTTAAGAATCGGAACCTTAAACAAAGTCATCTATTCAAATAGCTGAAGAATCCGCAACTTGAACAAAGTCATCTATTTACAAAGCTTAAAGATGGGCAACTTGAACAAAGTAATTAATTTACAAAGCTTTATAATCAGTTACTTGAAACAAGTCATCTATTTACAATACCTGAGACTGTGCAACTTGTACAAAGTCATCAAGTACAAATCTCAGGAAGCCGTAACTATTTACAAAGCTTACGAGTCTGAAACTAGAACAAATTAATCTGTTTGCTATGCTTTAGAATCCAACTTTAAACAATACCATCTATTCTCAAAGCTTCAGAATCCGCAACTTTAACTAAGTCATCTATTTACAATTCTTTAGAATCCGACTTTAAACAATATCATCTATACTCAAAGCTTAAGAATACGCAACTTGAACAAAGTAATCTATTTACAATGCTTTGGAATCCGATTTTATACAACATCATCTATTCTCACAGCCTAAGAATCGACAACTTGAACAAAGTCATCTATTTACAATGCTTAGAATCCGACTTTAAACAATACCATCTATTATCAAAGCTTAAGAATCGGCAACTTGAACAAAGTCATACATTTACAATACTTTAGAATCCGACTGTAAACAATATCATCTATTGTCAAAGCTTAATGATGACGAACTTGAACAAAGTACTATTTACAATGCTTTGGAATCCGATTTTATACAACATCATCTATTCTCACAGCCTAAGAATCGGCAACTTGAACAAAGTCATCTATTTACAATGCTTTAGAATCCGACTTTAAACAATACCATCTATTATCAAAGCTTAAGAATCGGCAACTTGAACAAAGTCATACATTTACAATACTTTAGAATCCGACTGTAAACAATATCATCTATTGTCAAAGCTTAATGATGACGAACTTGAAAAAAGTACTATTTACAATGCTTTAGAATCCGACTTTAAACATTATCATCTATTCTCAAAGCTAAAGATTCCGCAACTTTAACAAAGTCATCTATTTACAATGCTTTAGTATAACACTTTAAACAATATCATCTATTCTCAAAGCTTAGGAATCGGCAACTTAGACAAAGTCATCTATTCACAATGCTTTAGAATCTGACTTATAACAATATCATCTATACTTAAAGCTTAAGAATCGGAAACTTAAACAAAGTAATCTATTTACAATGCTTTAGAATCCGACTTTAAAGAATATCACTTATTCTCAAAGCTTAAGGATCGGAAACTTGAACAAAGTCATCTATTTACATTGCTTTAGAATCTGACTTTAAGCAATATCATCTATTGTCAAAGCTTAATGATGACGAACTTGAACAAAGTACTATTTACAATGCTTTAAAATCCGACTTTAAACATTACTATCTATTCTCAAAGCTTAAGAATCCGCAACTTGAACAAAGTCATCTATTTACACCGCGGTAGAATCCGACTTTAAACAATATCATCTATTCTCAAAGCTTAAGAATCGGAAACTTGACCAAAGTCATCTATTTACAATGCTTTAGAATCCGACTTGAAACAATATCATCTTTTTTCAAAGCTTAAGAATCCGAAACTTGAACAAAGTAATCTATTTACAATGCTTTAGTGTCCGACTTTTAACAATATCATCTATTCTCGAAGCTTAGGAATCGGATACTTGAACAAATACATCTATTTACAATGCATAGAATCCAGCTTTTACCAAAATCATCTATTCTTCAAAATTAAGATTCCGCAACTTCAACAATATCATGTAGCTACAATGCTTTAGAATCCGACTTTAAACAATATCATCTATTCTCAAACCTTAAGAATTGGCAACTTGAACAAAGTTATCTATTTACAATGCTTTAGAATCCGACTTTAAACAATATACTCTACTCTCTAAGCTCAAGAATTCGCAACTTGAACAATGTCATCTATTTACAATGCTTTAGAATCCGACTTTAAACGATATCATCTATTCTCAAAGCTTAAGAATCCGCAACTTTAACGAAGTAATCAGTTTAAAATGATTTAGAATCCGACTTTAAACAATATCATCTATTCTCAAAGCTCAAGAATCCGCAACTTGAACAAATCCTTCTATTTACGATGCTTAAGAATCCGATATTAACCAATAACACTTATTCTCAAAGCTTAAAAATCCGCAACTTAAACAAAGGCATCAATTTACAATGCTTTAGAATCCGACTTTAAACAATATCATCTATTCTCAAAGTTTAAGAATCCGAAACTTGAACAAAGTCATCTATTTACAATGCTTGAGAATCCGACTGTTTACAATATCATCTATTCTCAAAGCTTAAAAATCCGTCACTTGAACAAAGTCATCTATTTACAATGCTTTAGAATTCGACTTTAAACGATATCATCTATTCTCAAAGCTTCAGAATCGGAAACTTGAACAAAGTCATCTATTTACAATGCTTTAGAATCCGACTTTAAACAATATAATCTAGTCTCAAAGCTTAAGGATCGGCAACTTGAACAAAGTCATCTATTTACAATGCTTTAAAATCCGACTTTAAACAATATAATCTAGTCTCCAAGCTAAAGAATCGGCAACTTGAACAAAGTCATCTATTTACAATGCTTTAGAATCCGACTTTAAACAAATTATCTATTCTCAAATCTTAAGAATCGGCAACTTGAACAAAGTCATCTATTTACAATGCTTTAGAATCCGACTTCAAACAATATCATCTATTCTTAAACTTTAAGAATTGGCAACTTGAACAAAGTCATCTATTTACAATGCTTTAGAATCCGACTTATACAATATCATATATTCTCAAAGCTTAAGAATTGGCAACTTAAACACAGTCATCTATTTACAATGCTTTAGAATCCGACTTTAAACAATATCATATATTCTCAAAGCTTAACAATCCGCAACTTGAACAAAGTCATCTACTTACAATGATTTAGAATCCGACTTTAAACAATATCATCTATTGTCAAAGCTAAAGAATCCGTAACTTTAACAAGGTCCTCTATTAACGATGCTTTAGAATCCGATATTAACCAATAACACTTATTCTCTAAGCTTGAAAATCCGCAACTTGAACAAAGTCTTCTATTTGCTATGCTTTAGAATCCGACTTAAAACAATATAATCTATTCTCATAGCTTAAGAATCCGAAACTGGCCCAAAGTCATCTATTTACAATACTTGACAATCCGACTGTTAAATATATCATCTATTCTAAAAGCTTAAGAATCCGTCACTTGAACAAAGTCATCTATTTACAATGCTTTAGAATCCGACTTTAAACAATATCATCTATTCTCAAAGCTTCAGAATCGGCAACTTGAACAAAGTCATCTATTTACAATGCTTTAGAATCCGACTTTAAACAATATCATCTATTCTCAAAGCTTAAGAATCGGTAACTTGAACAAAGTCAGCTATTTACAATGCTTTAGAATCCGACTTGAAACAATATAATCTAGTCTCAAAGCTTAAGGATCGGCAACTTGAACAAAGTCATCTATTTACAATGCTTTAGAATCCGACTTTAAACAATATAATCTAGTCTCAAAGCTTAAGAATCGGAAACTTGAACAAAGGAATCTATTTACAATGCTTTAGAATCCGACTTAAAACAAATTATCTATTCTCAAATCTTAAGAATCGGCAACTTGAACAACGTCATCTACTTACAATGCTTTAGAATCCGACTTCAAACAATATCATCTATTCTCAAAGCTTAATAATCCAGAACTTGAACAAAGTCATCTATTTACAATTCTTTAGAATCCGACTTATAAAAATATCATCTATTCTCAAAGCTAAACAATCCGCAACTTGAAAAAAGTCAGCTATTTCAAATGCTTTAGAATCCGACTTTAAACAGTATAATCTAATCTTAAAGCTTAACAATCCGCAACTTGAACAAAGTCATCTATTTACAATGCTTTAGAATCTGACTTTAAACGATATCATCTATTCTCAATGCTTAAAAATCAGCAACTTCTACGAGGTTATCTATTTACAATGCTTTAGAATCCGATATGCACTAATATCATCTATGTCAAACCTAAAGAATCCGCAACTTGAACAAAGTCATCTATTTACAATGCTTGAGACTTTGACTTTAAAAAATATCATCTATTCTCAAAGCTTAATAATAGACAACTCGAACAAAGTCATCTATTTACAATGCATTAGAATCCGACTTAAAACAATATCATCTATTCTCAAACCTTAAGAATTGGCAACTTGAACAAAGTTATCTATTTACAATGCTTTAGAATCCGACTTTAAACAATATCATCTACTCTCTAAGCTCAAGAATTCGCAACTTGAACAATGTCATCTATTTACAATGCTTTAGAATCCGACTTTAAACGATATCATCTATTCTCAAAGCTTAAGAATCCGCAACTTTAACGAAGTCATCTATTTAAAATGATTTAGAATCCGACTTTAAACAATATCATCTATTCTCAAAGCTTAAGAATCCGCAACTTGAACAAATCCTTCTATTTACGATGCTTTAGAATCCGATATTAACCAATAACACTTATTCTCAAAGCTTAAAAATCCGCAACTTAAACAAAGGCATCTATTTACAATGCTTTAGAATCCGACTTTAAACAATATCATCTATTCTCAAAGTTTAAGAATCCGAAACTTGAACAAAGTCATCTATTTACAATGCTTGAGAATCCGACTGTTTACAATATCATCTATTCTCAAAGCTTAAAAATCCGTCACTTGAACAAAGTCATCTATTTACAATGCTTTAGAATTCGACTTTAAACGATATCATCTATTCTCAAAGCTTCAGAATCGGAAACTTGAACAAAGTCATCTATTTACAATGCTTTAGAATCCGACTTTAAACAATATAATCTAGTCTCAAAGCTTAAGGATCGGCAACTTGAACAAAGTCATCTATTTACAATGCTTTAAAATCCGACTTTAAACAATATAATCTATCTCCAAGCTAAAGAATCGGCAACTTGAACAAAGTCATCTATTTACAATGCTTTAGAATCCGACTTTAAACAAATTATCTATTCTAAAATCTTAAGAATCGGCAACTTGAACAAAGTCATCTATTTACAATGCTTTAGAATCCGACTTCAAACAATATCATCTATTCTTAAACTTTAAGAATTGGCAACTTGAACAAAGTCATCTATTTACAATGCTTTAGAATCCGACTTTAAACAATATCATCTCTTCTCAAAGCTTAAGGACCGGCAACTTGAACAAAGTCATCTATTTACAATGCTTTTGAATCCAACTTGAAACCATATCATCTATTCTCAAAGCTTCAGACTTCGAAACATTAACAAAGTCATCTATTTACAATGCTGTAGGATCCGATTTTAAACGATACCATCTATTCCCAAACCTTTGGAATCGGCAACTTGAACAAAGTCATTTATTTACAATGCTTTAGGATCCGACTTTAAACGATATCATCTATTTTCAAATTTTTAGAATCGGCAACTTGAACAAAGTCATCTATTTACAATACTTTAGAATCCGACTTTAAACAGTATCATCTATTTTCAAACCTTAAGAATCGGCAACTTGAACAAAGTCATCTATTTACTATGTTTTAGAATATGACTTTAAACAATATAATCTATTTTTAAACATTAAGAATCCGCAACTGTAACAAAGTCATCTATTTACAATGCTTTAGAATCCGACTCTAAAAGATAACATCTATTTTCAACCTTACGAATCGGCAACTTGTACTAAGTTATCTATTTACAATGCTTTAGAATCTGACTTTAAACCATATCATCTATTTTCAAAGCTTTAGAATCGGCAACTTGAACATAGTCATCTGTTTACAATGCTGATGAATCCAACTTTTAACAATATCCTCAATTTTCAAAGCTTAATAATCCGCAACTTAACAAAGTCATCTATTTACAATGCTTTAGAATCCGACTTTAAACAATATCACCTATTTTAAAACTTCAACAATCGGCAACTTGAACAAAGTCATCTATTTACACTGCTTTAGAATCCGACTTTAAACAATATCATCGATTTTCAAACATTAAGAATTCGCAACTGTAACAAAGTCATCTATTTACGATGCTTTAGAATCTGAGTTTAAACGATATCATCTATTTCAAAACCTACAAAATCGGCCACTAGAACTAAGTCATCTATTTACAATGCTTTAGAATCCGACTTTAAACGATATAAGCTATTTTCAACTGTACGAATCGGCAACTTGAAATAAGTCATCTATTTACAATGCTTTAGAATCTGACTTTAAACGATATCATGTATTTTCAAAGCTTTAGATTCGGCAACTGGAACTAGTCATCTATTTACAATGCTTGTGAATCCAACTTTAAACAATATTATCAATTTTCAAACCTGGATAATCCGCAACTTAACAAAGTCATGTATTTACAATGCTTTAGAATCCGATTTTAAACAATATCAACTATTTTCAAACATTAAGAATCGGTAACTTGAACAAAGTCATCTATTTACAATGATTTAGAATCCGACTTTAAACAATATCATCTATTTTCAAACCTTAGGAATCGGCAACTTGAACAAAGTCATCTATTTACAATGCTTTTGAATCCGAGTTTAAACGATATCACTTATTTTCAAACCTTAAGAATTCGCAACTGTAACAAAGTCATCTATTTACTTTAGAATCCGACTTTAAACGATATCATCTATTTTAAAACCTACAGAATCGGCCACTAGAACTAAGTCATCAATTCACAAGGCTTTAGAATCCGACTTTAAACGATATCATCTATTTTAAAACCTTTAGCATCGGCAATATGAACTAAGTCATCTATTTACAATGCTTAAGAATCCGACTTTAAACGATATCATCTATTTTCAAACTTTATGAATCGACAACTTGAACAAAGTCATTTATTTACAATTCTTTAGAATCTGACTTGAAACGATATCATTTATTTTCAAACCTTAAGAATCGGCAACTTGTACTAAGTCATCTATTTACAATGCTTTAGAATCCGACTTTAAACAATCTAATCTATTTTCAAACCTTAAGAATCCGCAACTTGAACAAAGTAATCTATTTACAATGCTTTAGAATCCGACTTTGAACGATATCATCCGTTTTCAACCCTTAAGAATCGGCAACTTGAACAAAGTCATCTATTTACAATGCTTTAGAATCCGACTTAAAACAATATCATCTATTTTCAAACCTTAAGAATCGGCAACTTGAACAAAGTCATCTATTTACAATGCTTTAAAACTCGACTTTACACGATATCATTTATTTTCAAACATTAAGCATCGCAATATGAACTAAGTCATCTAATTGGAATTCTTTAGGATCCTACTTTAAACGATATAATTTATTCAAAAACCTTTGGAATCGGCAACTTGAACAAAGTCATCTATTTACAATGCTTTAGAATCCGATTTTAAACGAAATCATCTACTTTCAAACTTTAAGAATCGGCAACTTGAACAAAGTCATCTATTTACAATGCTTTAGAATCTTACTGTAAACAATATCATCTATTATAAAACCTTAAGAATTGGCAACGTAAAAAAAATTCATCTATTTACAATGCTTTAGAATCCGACTTTAAACGATATCATCTATTTTTACACCTTAGGAATCGGCAACTTGAACGAAGTCATCTATTTACAATGCTTTAGAATCCGACTTTAAACACTATCACCATTTCTCAAAGGTTAATAATCCGCAACTTGAACAAAGTCTTCTATTTACAATGCTTTAGAATCCGACTTTAAACGATATCATCTATTTTGAAACATTTAGAATCGCCAACTCGAACAAAGTAATCTATTTACAATGCATTAGAATCCGACTTTAAACGATATAATCAATTTTAAAACCTGAGCAGTCCGCAACTTGAACAAAGTAATCTATTTACAATGCTTTAGAATCCGACTTTAAACGATAACATCTATTTTCACACTATAAGAATCGGCAAATTGAACAAAGTCTTCTATTTACAATGCTTTAGAATCCGATTTGAAACGATATCATCTATTTTCAAACCTTAAGAGTCTGCAACTTGAACACAGTAATCTATTTACAATGCTTTATAATCCGACTTTAAACGATATCATCTATTTTCAAACATTAAGAATTCTAACTTGAACAAAGTCATTGAATTACAATGCTTTAGAATCCGAATTTAAACAATATCATCTATTTTCAAACCTTAAGAATTCGCAACAAGAACAAAGTCATCTATTTACGATTCTCTAGAATCCGAGTTTAACGATATCATCTATTTTCAAACCACTAGAATCGGCAACTAGAACTAAGTCATCTATTTACAATGTTTTAGAATCCGATTTTAAACGATATAATCTATTTTCAAACTTTAAGAATCGACAACTTGAACAAAGTCATCTAGTTACAATGCTTTAGAATCCGTCTTTAAACGATATCATCTATTTTCAAACCTTATGAATCGGCAACTTTAACAAAGTCATCTATTTACAATGCTTTAGAATCCGACTTTAAACGATATCATCTATTTTGAAAACTTAAGAATCGGCAACTTGAACAAAGTCATCTATTTAAAATGATTTAGAAGCCGACGTTAAGCAATATCATCTATTTTCAAACCTTAAGAATCCGCAACTTGAACAAAGTCATCTATTTACGATTCTTTAGAATCCGACTTTAAACGATATCATTTATTTTCAAACATCATGAATCCGCAACTTGAACAAAGTCAAAGATTTACAATGCATTAGAATCCGACTTTAAACGATATCATCGATTTTTGAACCTTAAGAATCCGCAACTTAGACAAAGTCCCCTATTTACAATGCTTTAGAATCAAACTTTAAACAATATCATCCATTTTCAAACATTAAGAATCCGCAACTTAAACAAATTCATCTATTTACAATGCTTTAGAATCCGACTTTAAGCGATATGATCAATTTTCAAACCTTGACAATCCGCAAATTGAACAAAGTCATCTATTTCAGATGCTTTAGAATCCGACTTTAAACAATATCAATGATTTTCAAACCTTGAGAATCCTCAACTTGAACAAAGTCATCTATTTACAATGCTTTAGAATCCGACTTGAAACGATATTATCTATTTTTAAATCTTAAGAATCTGCAACTTGAACAAAGTCACTTATTTACAATGCTTTAGTATCCGACATTAAACGATATCATCTACTTTCAAACCTTGAGAATCCTAAACTTGAACAAAGTCATCTATTTACAATGCTTTAGAATCCGACTTTAAACGATATCATCTATTTTCAAACATTAAGAATCCGCAACTTGAACAAAGTCATCTATTTACAATGCTTTAGAATCCGACTTTACACGATATAGTCCATTTTCAAACATCAAGAATCCGCAACTTGAACAAAGTCAAAGATTTACAATGCTTTAGAATCCAACTTGAAACGATATAATCTATTTTACAACCTTAAGAGTCCGCCACTGAACAAAGTCATCTATTTACACTTCTTTAGAATCCGACTTTAAACAATATCATCTATTTTAAAACCTTAACAATCGGAAACTTGAACAAAGTCATCTATTTACAATGATTTAGAATCCGACTTTAAACGATATAATCTATTTTACAACTTTAAGAATCTGCAACTTGAACAAAGTCATCTATTTACAATGCTTTAGAATCCGACTTTAAACGATATCATCTATTTTCAAACCTTAAGAATCGGGATCTTGTATAAAGTCATCTATTTACAATGCTTTAGAAACCGAATTTAAACGATATCATCCATTTTAAAACCTTAAGATTCCGCAACTTAAACAAAGTCATCTATTTACAATGCTTTAGTATCCGACATTAAACGATATCATCTATTTTTAGACATTAACAACTATAAACTTGAACAACGTCATCTATTTACAATGCTTTAGAATCCGACTTGAAATGATATCATCTATTTTCAAACCTTGAGAATCCGGAACTGGAACAAAGTCATCTATTTACAATGCTTTAGAATCCGACTTTAAACGATATCATCTATTTTCAAACATAAGGAATCCGCAACTTAAACAAAGTCATCTATTTACAATGCTTTAGTATCCGACATTAAACGATATTATCTACTTTCCAACCTTGTGAATCCTCAACTTGAACAAAGTCATCTATTAACAATGCCTTAGAATCCGACTTTCCGCGATATAATCTATTTTCAAACCTTGACAATCGGCAACTTGAACAAAGTCATCTATTTACAATGCTTTAGAATCCGACTTTAAACGATGTCATCTATTTTAAAACATAAACAATCCGCAACTTGAACAAAGTCATCTATTTACAATGTTCTATAATTTGACTTGAAACATTATCATCTATTTTAAACCCTTAAGAATCCGCAACTTGAACAAAGTCATCTATTTACAATCCTTTAGAATCCGAATTTAAACAATATCATCTATTTTCAAACCTTTAGAATCGGCAACTTGAACAAAGTCATCTATTTACAATGCTTTAGAATCCGACTTTAAACGATATCATCTATTTTCACACCTTC
This sequence comes from Sepiola atlantica, assembly GCA_963556195.1. NCBI lineage: Eukaryota > Metazoa > Mollusca > Cephalopoda > Sepiida > Sepiolidae > Sepiola > Sepiola atlantica. Next base: position 5,951,245 of record OY744522.1, read on the forward strand.
AGAGTCCGCAACTTGAACAAGTCATCTATTTACAATGCTTAAGAATCCGACTTTAAACGATATCATCTATTTTCAAACCTCAAGAATCCGCAAGTTGAATAAAGTCCTCTATTTACAATGCTTTAGAATCCGTCTTTAAAAGATATAATCTATTTTCAAACCTTAAGAATCAGAAACTTGAACAAAGTCATCTATTTACAATGTTTTAGAATCCGACTTTAAACGATATCATCTATTTTCCAACCTCAAGAAACCGCCACTTGAACAAAGTCATCTATTTACAATGCTTCGGAATCCGACTTAAAACGATATCATCTATTTTCAAACCTTAAAAATCCGCAACTTGAACAAAGCTATCTATTTATAATGCTTTATAATCCGACTTTAAATGATATCATCTATTTTCAAACCTTAAGAATACGTCACTTGAACATAATAATCTATTTACAATGCTTTAGTATCCGACATTAAACGATATCATCTAGTTTTAAACCTTAAGAACTCGCAACTTGAACAAAGTCATCTATTTACAATAATTTAGAATCCGATTTAAACGATATCTTCTATTTCGGAACCTTAAGAATCAGCAACTTGAACAAAGTCATCCATTTACAGTGCTTTAGAATCCGACTTTAAACCATATCATCTATTTTCCAAGCTTAAGAATCGGCAACTTGAACAAGTCATCTATTTACAATGCTTTAGAATCCGACTTTAAACGATATCATCAATTTTCTACACCTTAATAATCGGCACCTTGAACAAAGTCATCTATTTACAATGCTTTAGAATCCGATTTGATACGATATCATCTATTTTCAAACCTTAAGAGTCTGCAACTTGAACAAAGTAATCTATTTACAATGCTTTAGAATCCGACTTTAAACGATAACATCTATTTTCACACTATAAGAATCGGCAAATTGAACAAAGTCTTCTATTTACAATGCTTTAGAATCCGATTTGAAACGATATCATCTATTTTCAAACCTTAAGAGTCTGCAACTTGAACACAGTAATCTATTTACAATGCTTTATAATCCGACTTTAAACGATATCATCTATTTTCAAACATTAAGAATTCTAACTTGAACAAAGTCATTGAATTACAATGCTTTAGAATCCGAATTTAAACAATATCATCTATTTTCAAACCTTAAGAATTCGCAACAAGAACAAAGTCATCTATTTACGATTCTCTAGAATCCGAGTTTAACGATATCATCTATTTTCAAACCACTAGAATCGGCAACTAGAACTAAGTCATCTATTTACAATGTTTTAGAATCCGATTTTAAACGATATAATCTATTTTCAAACGTTAAGAATCGACAACTTGAACAAAGTCATCTAGTTACAATGCTTTAGAATCCGTCTTTAAACGATATCATCTATTTTCAAACCTTATGAATCGGCAACTTTAACAAAGTCATCTATTTACAATGCTTTAGAATCCGACTTTAAACGATATCATCTATTTTGAAAACTTAAGAATCGGCAACTTGAACAAAGTCATCTATTTAAAATGATTTAGAAGCCGACGTTAAGCAATATCATCTATTTTCAAACCTTAAGAATCCGCAACTTGAACAAAGTCATCTATTTATGATTCTTTAGAATCCGACTTCAAACGATATCATTTATTTTCAAACATCATGAATCCGCAACTTGAACAAAGTCAAAGATTTACAATGCATTAGAATCCGACTTTAAACGATATCATCGATTTTTGAACCTTAAGAATCCGCAACTTAGACAAAGTCCCCTATTTACAATGCTTTAGAATCAAACTTTAAACAATATCATCCATTTTCAAACATTAAGAATCCGCAACTTAAACAAATTCATCTATTTACAATGCTTTAGAATCCGACTTTAAGCGATATGATCAATTTTCAAACCTTGACAATCCGCAAATTGAACAAAGTCATCTATTTCAGATGCTTTAGAATCCGACTTTAAACAATATTAATGATTTTCAAACCTTGAGAATCCTCAACTTGAACAAAGTCATCTATTTACAATGCTTTAGAATCCGACTTGAAACGATATTATCTATTTTTAAATCTTAAGAATCTGCAACTTGAACAAAGTCACTTATTTACAATGCTTTAGTATCCGACATTAAACGATATCATCTACTTTCAAACCTTGAGAATCCTAAACTTGAACAAAGTCATCTATTTACAATGCTTTAGAATCCGACTTTAAACGATATCATCTATTTTCAAACATTAAGAATCCGCAACTTGAACAAAGTCATCTATTTACAATGCTTTAGAATCCGACTTTACACGATATAATCCATTTTCAAACATCAAGAATCCGCAACTTGAACAAAGTCAAAGATTTACAATGCTTTAGAATCCAACTTGAAACGATATAATCTATTTTACAACCTTAAGAGTCCGCCACTGAACAAAGTCATCGATTTACAATTCTTTAGAATCCGACTTTAAACAATATCATCTATTTTAAAACCTTAACAATCGGAAACTTGAACAAAGTCATCTATTTACAATGATTTAGAATCCGACTTTAAACGATATAATCTATTTTACAACTTTAAGAATCTGCAACTTGAACAAAGTCATCTATTTACAATGCTTTAGAATCCGACTTGAAACGATATCATCTATTTTCAAACATTAAGAATCGGAAACTTGACCAAAGTCATCTATTTACAATGCTTTAGAATCCGACTTCAAACGGTATGATCTATTTTCGAACCTGAAGAATCCGCAACTTGAACAAAGTCATCTATATACAATGCTTTAGAATCCGACTTTAAACGATATCATCTATTTTCAAACCTTAAGAATCGGGATCTTGTATAAAGTCATCTATTTACAATGCTTTAGAAACCGAATTTAAACGATATCATCTATTTGAAAACCTTAAGATTCCGCAACTTAAACAAAGTCATCTATTTACAATGCTTTAGTATCCGACATTAAACGATATCATCTATTTTTAGACATTAACAACTATAAACTTGAACAACGTCATCTATTTACAATGCTTTAGAATCCGACTTGAAATGATATCATCTATTTTCAAACCTTAAGAATCCGGAACTGGAACAAAGTCATCTATTTACAATGCTTTAGAATCCGACTTTAAACGATATCATCTATTTTCAAACCTTAAGATTCCGCAACTTAAACAAAGTCATCTATTTACAATGCTTTAGTATCCGACATTAAACGATATTATCTACTTTCCAACCTTGTGAATCCTCAACTTGAACAAAGTCATCTATTAACAATGCCTTAGAATCCGACTTTCCGCGATATAATCTATTTTCAAACCGTTACAATCGGCAACTTGAACAAAGTCATCTATTTACAATGCTTTAGAATCCGACTTTAAACGATGTCATCTATTTTAAAACATAAACAATCCGCAACTTGAACAAAGTCATCTATTTACAATGTTCTATAATTTGACTTGAAACATTATCATCTATTTTAAACCCTTAAGAATCCGCAACTTGAACAAAGTCATCTATTTACAATCCTTTAGAATCCGAATTTAAACAATATCATCTATTTTCAAACCTTTAGAATCGGCAACTTGAACAAAGTCATCTATTTACAATGCTTTAGAATCCGACTTTAAACGATATCATCTATTTTCACACTTTCAGAGTCCGCAACTTGAACAAGTCATCTATTTACAATGCTTAAGAATCCGACTTTAAACGATATCATCTATTTTCAAACCTCAAGAATCCGCAAGTTGAATAAAGTCCTCTATTTACAATGCTTTAGAATCCGTCTTTAAAAGATATAATCTATTTTCAAACCTTAAGAATCAGAAACTTGAACGAAGTCATCTATTTACAAGGTTTTAGAATCCGACTTAAAACGATATCATCTATTTTCCAACCTCAAGAATCCGCCACTTGAACAAAGTCATCTATTTACAATGCTTTATAATCCGACTTTAAATGATATCATCTATTTTCAAACCTTAAGAATACGTAACTTGAACATAATAATCTATTTACAATGCTTTAGTATCCGACATTAAACGATATCATCTAGTTTTAAACCTTAAGAATCAGCAACTTGAACAAAGTCATCCATTTACAGTGCTTTAGAATCCGACTTTAAACCATATCATCTATTTTCCAAGCTTAAGAATCGGCAACTTGAACAAGTCATCTATTTACAATGCTTTAGAATCCGACTTTAAACGATATCATCAATTTTCACACCTTAATAATCGGCACCTTGAACAAAGTCATCTATTTACAATGCTTTAGAATCCGATTTGATACGATATCGTCTATTTTCAAACCTTAAGAGTCTGCAACTTGAACAAAGTAATCTATTTACAATGCTTTAGAATCCGACTTTAAACGATATCATCTATTTTCAAACATTAAGAATCCGCAACTTGAACAAAGTAATCTACTTACAATGCTTTAGAATCCGACTTTAAACGATATCATCTATTTTCAAACCTTAAGAATCCGCAACTTGAACAAAGTCATCTATTTACAATGCTTTAGAATCCGACTTTAAACGATATCATCTATTTTCAAACCTTAAAAATCCGCAACTTGAACAAAGTCATCTATTTACAATGCTTTAGAATCCGACTTAAAACATTATCATCTATTTTCAAACCTTGAAGATTATCAACCTGAACAAAGTCATCTATTTACAATGCTTTTGACTCCAACTTTAAACGACATTATCTATTTTCAAACCTAAAGAATCCGCAACTTGAACAGAGGCATCTATTTACAATGATTTAGAATCCGACTTAAAACGATATCATCTATTTTCAAACCTTAAGAATCGGCCACTTGAACAAAGTCATCTATTTACAATGCTGTAGAATCCGACCTTAAACGATATCATCTATTTTCAAACCTAAAGAATCCGCAACTTGAACACAGTCATCTATTTACAATGCTTTAGAATCCGACTTTAAACGATATCATCTATTTCGGAACCTTAAGAATCGGCAACTTGAAAAAAGTCATCTATTTACAATGCTTTAGAATCCGACTTTAAACGATATCATGTATTTTCAAACCACAAGAATCGGTAACCTGAATAAAGTCCTCTATTTACAATGCTGTAGAATCCGTCTTTAAAAGATATAATCTATTTTCAAACCTTAAGAGTCTGCAACTTGAACAAAGTAATCTATTTACAATGCTTTAGAATCCGACTTTAAACGATATCATCTATTTTCAAACATTAAGAATCGGCAACTTGAACAAAGCTATCTACTTACAATGCTTTAGAATCCGACTTTAAACGATATCATCTATTTTAAAACCTTAAGAATCCGCAACTTGAACAAAGTCATCTATTTACAATGCTTTAGAATCCGACTTTAAACGATATCATCTATTTTCAAACCTTAAAAATCCGCAACTTGAACAAAGTCATCTATTTACAATGCTTTAGAATCCGACTTTAAACATTATCATCTATTTTCAAACCTTGAAGATCCTCAACCTAAACAAAGTCATCTATTTACAATGCTTTTGACTCCCACTTTAAACGACATTATCTATTTTCAAACCTAAAGAATCCGCAACTTGAACACAGGCATCTATTTACAATGCTTTAGAATCCGACTTAAAACGATATCATCTATTTTCAAACCTTAAGAATCGGCCACTTGAACAAAGTCATCTATTTACAATGCTGTAGAATCCGACCTTAAACGATATCATCTATTTTCAAACCTAAAGAATCCGCAACTTGAACACAGTCATCTATTTACAATGCTTTAGAATCCGACTTTAAACGATATCATCTATTTCAGAACCTTAAGAATCGGCAACTTGAAAAAAGTAATCTATTTACAATGCTTTAGAATCCGACTTTAAACGATATCATGTATTTTCAAACCACAAGAATCGGTAACCTGAATAAAGTCCTCTATTTACAATGCTGTAGAATCCGTCTTTAAAAGATATAATCTATTTTCAAACCTTAAGAATCAGAAACTTGAACAAAGTCATCTATTTACAATGCTTTAGAATCCGACTTTAAACGATATCCTCTATTTTTAAACCTAAAGAATCGCAACTTGAACAAAGTCATCTATTTATAATGCTTTGGAATCCGACTTAAACAATATCATCTATTTTCAAACCTTGAAGATCCTCAACTTGAACAAAGTCATCTATTTACAATGCTTTATAATCCGACTTTAAACGATATCATCTATTTTCAAACCTTAAGAATCCGCAACTTGAACAAAGTCATCTATTTACAATGCTTTAGAATCCGACTTAAAACAATATCATCTATTTTCAAACCTTGAAGATCCTCAACTTGAACAAAGTCATCTATTTCCAATGCTTTATAATCCGACTTTCAACGATATCATCTATTTTCAAACATTAAGTATCCGCAACTTGAAAAAAGTCATCTATTTACAATGCTTTAGAATCCGACTTTAAACGATATCATCTATTTTCAAACAGTAAGGATCCGCAACAGTAACAAAGTAATCTATTTACAATGCTTTAGAATCCGACTTTAAACGATATCATCTATTTTAAAACATCAAGGATCCGGAACTTGAACAAAGTCATCTATTTACAATGTTTTAGAATCCGACTTTAAACGATATAATCGATTTTCAAACATTTAGAATCCGCAACTTGAACAAAGTCATCTATTTACAATGCTTTAGAATCCGACTTAAAACATTATCATCTATTTTCAAACCTTGAAGATTATCAACCTGAACAAAGTCATCTATTTACAATGCTTTTGACTCCCACTTTAAACGACATTATCTATTTTCAAACCTAAAGAATCCGCAACTTGAACACAGGCATCTATTTACAATGCTTTAGAATCCGACTTAAAACGATATCATCTATTTTCAAACCTTAAGAATCGGCCACTTGAACAAAGTCATCTATTTACAATGCTGTAGAATGCGACCTTAAACGATATCATCTATTTTCAAACCTAAAGAATCCGCAACTTGAACACAGTCATCTATTTACAATGCTTTAGAATCCGACTTTAAACGATATCATCTATTTCAGAACCTTAAGAATCGGCAACTTGAAAAAAGTAATCTATTTACAATGCTTTAGAATCCGACTTTAAACGATATCATGTATTTTCAAACCACAAGAATCGGTAACCTGAATAAAGTCCTCTATTTACAATGCTGTAGAATCCGTCTTTAAAAGATATAATCTATTTTCAAACCTTAAGAATCAGAAACTTGAACAAAGTCATCTATTTACAATGCTTTAGAATCCGACTTTAAACGATATCATCTATTTTTAAACCTAAAGAATCGCAACTTGAACAAAGTCATCTATTTATAATGCTTTGGAATCCGACTTAAACAATATCATCTATTTTCAAACCTTGAAGATCCTCAACTTGAACAAAGTCATCTATTTACAATGCTTTATAATCCGACTTTAAACGATATCATCTATTTTCAAACCTTAAGAATCCGCAACTTGAACAAAGTCATCTATTAACAATGCTTTAGAATCCGACTTAAAACAATATCATCTATTTTCAAACCTTGAAGATCCTCAACTTGAACAAAGTCATCTATTTCCAATGCTTTATAATCCGACTTTCAACGATATCATCTATTTTCAAACATTAAGTATCCGCAACTTGAAAACAGTCATCTATTTACAATGCTGTAGAATCCGACTTTAAACGATATCATCTATTTTCAAACAGTAAGGATCCGCAACAGTAACAAATAATCTATTTACAATGCTTTAGAATCCGACTTTAAACGATATCATCTATTTTAAAACATCAAGGATCCGGAACTTGAACAAAGTCATCTATTTACAATGTTTAAGAATCCGACTTTAAACGATATAATCGATTTACAAACATTTAGAATCCGCAACTTGAACAAAGTCATCTATTTACAATGCTTTAGAATCCGACTTAAAACATTATCATCTATTTTCAAACCTTGAAGATTATCAACCTGAACAAAGTCATCTATTTACAATGCTTTTGACTCCCACTTTAAACGACATTATCTATTTTCAAACCTAAAGAATCCGCAACTTGAACACAGGCATCTATTTACAATGCTTTAGAATCCGACTTAAAACGATATCATCTATTTTCAAACCTTAAGAATCGGCCACTTGAACAAAGTCATCTATTTACAATGCTGTAGAATCCGACCTTAAACGATATCATCTATTTTCAAACCTAAAGAATCCGCAACTTGAACACAGTCATCTATTTACAATGCTTTAGAATCCGACTTTAAACGATATAATCTATTTCGGAACCTTAAGAATCGGCAACTTGAAAAAAGTCATCTATTTACAATGCTTTAGAATCCGACTTTAAACGATATCATGTATTTTCAAACCACGAGAATCGGTAACCTGAATAAAGTCCTCTATTTACAATGCTGTAGAATCCGTCTTTAAAAGATATAATCTATTTTCAAACCTTAAGAGTCTGCAACTTGAACAAAGTAATCTATTTACAATGCTTTAGAATCCGACTTTAAACGATATCATCTATTTTCAAACCTTAAGAATCCGCAACTTGAACAAAGTCATCTATTTACAATGCTTTAGAATCCGACTTAAAACAATATCATCTATTTTCAAACCTTGAAGATCCTCAACTTGAACAAAGTCATCTATTTCCAATGCTTTATAATCCGACTTTCAACGATATCATCTATTTTCAAACATTAAGTATCCGCAACTTGAAAAAAGTCATCTATTTACAATGCTTTAGAATCCGACTTTAAACGATATCATCTATTTTCAAACAGTAAGGATCCGCAACAGTAACAAAGTAATCTATTTACAATGCTTTAGAATCCGACTTTAAACGATATCATCTATTTTAAAACATCAAGGATCCGGAACTTGAACAAAGTCATCTATTTACAATGTTTTAGAATCCGACTTTAAACGATATAATCGATTTTCAAACATTTAGAATCCGCAACTTGAACAAAGTCATCTATTTACAATGCTTTAGAATCCGACTTAAAACATTATCATCTATTTTCAAACCTTGAAGATTATCAACCTGAACAAAGTCATCTATTTACAATGCTTTTGACTCCCACTTTAAACGACATTATCTATTTTCAAACCTAAAGAATCCGCAACTTGAACACAGGCATCTATTTACAATGCTTTAGAATCCGACTTAAAACGATATCATCTATTTTCAAACCTTAAGAATCGGCCACTTGAACAAAGTCATCTATTTACAATGCTGTAGAATGCGACCTTAAACGATATCATCTATTTTCAAACCTAAAGAATCCGCAACTTGAACACAGTCATCTATTTACAATGCTTTAGAATCCGACTTTAAACGATATCATCTATTTCAGAACCTTAAGAATCGGCAACTTGAAAAAAGTAATCTATTTACAATGCTTTAGAATCCGACTTTAAACGATATCATGTATTTTCAAACCACAAGAATCGGTAACCTGAATAAAGTCCTCTATTTACAATGCTGTAGAATCCGTCTTTAAAAGATATAATCTATTTTCAAACCTTAAGAATCAGAAACTTGAACAAAGTCATCTATTTACAATGCTTTAGAATCCGACTTTAAACGATATCATCTATTTTTAAACCTAAAGAATCGCAACTTGAACAAAGTCATCTATTTATAATGCTTTGGAATCCGACTTAAACAATATCATCTATTTTCAAACCTTGAAGATCCTCAACTTGAACAAAGTCATCTATTTACAATGCTTTATAATCCGACTTTAAACGATATCATCTATTTTCAAACCTTAAGAATCCGCAACTTGAACAAAGTCATCTATTAACAATGCTTTAGAATCCGACTTAAAACAATATCATCTATTTTCAAACCTTGAAGATCCTCAACTTGAACAAAGTCATCTATTTCCAATGCTTTATAATCCGACTTTCAACGATATCATCTATTTTCAAACATTAAGTATCCGCAACTTGAAAACAGTCATCTATTTACAATGCTGTAGAATCCGACTTTAAACGATATCATCTATTTTCAAACAGTAAGGATCCGCAACAGTAACAAATAATCTATTTACAATGCTTTAGAATCCGACTTTAAACGATATCATCTATTTTAAAACATCAAGGATCCGGAACTTGAACAAAGTCATCTATTTACAATGTTTAAGAATCCGACTTTAAACGATATAATCGATTTACAAACATTTAGAATCCGCAACTTGAACAAAGTCATCTATTTACAATGCTTTAGAATCCGACTTAAAACATTATCATCTATTTTCAAACCTTGAAGATTATCAACCTGAACAAAGTCATCTATTTACAATGCTTTTGACTCCCACTTTAAACGACATTATCTATTTTCAAACCTAAAGAATCCGCAACTTGAACACAGGCATCTATTTACAATGCTTTAGAATCCGACTTAAAACGATATCATCTATTTTCAAACCTTAAGAATCGGCCACTTGAACAAAGTCATCTATTTACAATGCTGTAGAATCCGACCTTAAACGATATCATCTATTTTCAAACCTAAAGAATCCGCAACTTGAACACAGTCATCTATTTACAATGCTTTAGAATCCGACTTTAAACGATATAATCTATTTCGGAACCTTAAGAATCGGCAACTTGAAAAAAGTCATCTATTTACAATGCTTTAGAATCCGACTTTAAACGATATCATGTATTTTCAAACCACGAGAATCGGTAACCTGAATAAAGTCCTCTATTTACAATGCTGTAGAATCCGTCTTTAAAAGATATAATCTATTTTCAAACCTTAAGAGTCTGCAACTTGAACAAAGTAATCTATTTACAATGCTTTAGAATCCGACTTTAAACGATATCATCTATTTTCAAACATTAAGAATCGGCAACTTGAACAAAGTCATCTACTTACAATGCTTTAGAATCCGACTTTAAACGATATCATCTATTTTCAAACCTTAAGAATCCGCAACTTGAACAAAGTCATCTATTTACAATGCTTTAGAATCCGACTTTAAACGATATCATCTATTTTCAAACCTTAAAAATCCGCAACTTGAACAAAGTCATCTATTTACAATGCTTTAGAATCCGACTTTAAACATTATCATCTATTTTCAAACCTTAAGATCCTCAACCTAAACAAAGTCATCTATTTACAATGCTTTTGACTCCCACTTTAAACGACATTATCTATTTTCAAACCTAAAGAATCCGCAACTTGAACACAGGCATCGATTTACAATGCTTTAGAATCCGACTTAAAACGATATCATCTATTTTCAAACCTTAAGAATCGGCCACTTGAACAAAGTCATCTATTTACAATGCTGTAGAATCCGACCTTAAACGATATCATCTATTTTCAAACCTAAAGAATCCGCAACTTGAACACAGTCATCTATTTACAATGCTTTAGAATCCGACTTTAAACGATATCATCTATTTCGGAACCTTAAGAATCGGCAACTTGAAAAAAGTCATCTATTTACAATGCTTTAGAATCCGACTTTAAACGATATCATGTATTTTCAAACCACAAGAATCGGTAACCTGAATAAAGTCCTCTATTTACAATGCTGTAGAATCCGTCTTTAAAAGATATAATCTATTTTCAAACCTTAAGAATCAGAAACTTGAACAAAGTCATCTATTTACAATGCTTTAGAATCCGACTTTAAACGATATCATCTATTTTTAAACCTAAAGAATCGCAACTTGAACAAAGTCATCTATTTATAATGCTTTGGAATCCGACTTAAACAATATCATCTATTTTCAAACCTTGAAGATCCTCAACTTGAACAAAGTCATCTATTTACAATGCTTTATAATCCGACTTTAAACGATATCATCTATTTTCAAACCTTAAGAATCCGCAACTTGAACAAAGTCATCTATTTACAATGCTTTAGAATCCGACTTAAAACAATATCATCTATTTTCAAACCTTGAAGATCCTCAACTTGAACAAAGTCATCTATTTCCAATGCTTTATAATCCGACTTTCAACGATATCATCTATTTTCAAACATTAAGTATCCGCAACTTGAAAAAAGTCATCTATTTACAATGCTTTAGAATCCGACTTTAAACGATATCATCTATTTTCTAACAGTAAGGATCCGCAACAGTAACAAAGTAATCTATTTACAATGCTTTAGAATCCGACTTTAAACGATATCATCTATTTTAAAACATCAAGGATCCGCAACTTGAACAAAGTCATCTATTTACAATGTTTTAGAATCCGACTTTAAACGATATAATCGATTTTCAAACATTTAGAATCCGAAACTTTAACAAAGTCATCTATTTACAATGCTTTAGAATCCAACTTTAAACGATATAATCTATTTTCAAACCTTAAGAATCGGCAACTTGAACAAAGTCATCTATTTACAATGCTTTAGAATCCGACTTTAAACGATATCATCTATTTTCAAACTTTAAGAATCCGCAACTTAAAAAAAGTCATCTATGTACAATGCTTTAGTATCCGACATTAAACGATATCATCTACTTTTAAACCTAAACAACTCGCAACTTGAACAAAGCTATCTTTTTACAATGCTTTAGAATCCGACTTTAAACGATATCATCTATTTCGAATCCTTAAGAATCGGCAACTTGAACAAAGTCATCTATTTACAATGCTGTAGAATCGAACTTTAAACGATATCATCTATTTTCAAACCTTGAGAGTCCGCAACTTGAACAAAGTCATCTAGTTACAATGCTTTAGAATCCGACTTTTAACGATATCATCTATTTTCAAACCTTCAGAATCCACCAACTTTGAAAAGTCAACAATTTACAATGCTTTAGAATCCGACTTTAAACGATATCATCTATTTTCAAACGTGAGCAGTCCGCAAATTGAACAAAGTAATCTATTTGCAATGCTTTAGAATCCGACTTTAAACGATATCATCTATTTTCCTACCTTAAGAATCGGCAAATTGAACAAAGTCATCTATTTACAATGCTTTAGAATCCGATTTGAAACGATATCATCTAGTTTTAAACCTTAAGAACTCGCAACTTGAACAAAGTCATCTATTTACAATGCTTTAGAATCCGACTTTAAACGATATCCTCTATTCCGGAACCTTAAGAATCAGCAACTTGAACAAAGTCATCTATTTACAGTGCTTTAGAATCCGACTTTAAACCATATCATCTATTTTCAAAGCTTAAGAATCGGCAACTTGAACAAGTCATCTATTTACAATGCTTTAGAATCCGACTTTAAACGATATCATCTATTTTCAAACCTTAAGAATCCGCAACTTGAACAAAGTCATCTATTTACAATGCTTTAGAATCCGACTTTAAACGATATCATCTATTTTCAAACAGTAAGGATCCGCAACAGTAACAAAGTAATCTATTTACAATGCTTTAGAATCCGACTTTAAACGATATCATCTATTTTCCAAGCTTAAGAATCCGCAACTTGAACAAAGTCATCTATTTACAATGCTTTAGCATCCGACTTTAAACGATATCATCTATTTTCAAACCTTAAAAATCCGCAACTTGAACAAAGTCATCTATTTACAATGCTTTAGAATCCGACTTTAAACAATATCATCTATTTTCAAACCTTGAAGATCCTCAACCTGATCAAAGGCATCTATTTACAATGCTTTTGACTCCCACTTTAAACGACATTATCTATTTTCAAACCTAAAGAATCCGCAACTTAAACACAGGCATCTATTTACAATGCTTTAGAATCCTACTTAAAACGATATCATCGATTTTCAAACCTTAAGGATCGGCCACTTGAACAAAGTCACCTATTTACAATGCTGTAGAATCCGACTTTAAACGATATCATCTATTTTCAAACCTAAAGAATCCGCAACTTGAACAAAGTCATCTATTTACAATGCTTTAGAATCCGACTTTAAACGATATCATCTATTTCGGAACCTTAAGAATCGGCAACTTGAAAAAAGTCATCTATTTACAATGCTTTAGAATCCGACTTTAAACGATATCATCTATTTTCAAACCTCAAGAATCGGTAACCTGAATAAAGTCCTCTATTTACAATGCTGTAGAATCCGTCTTTAAAAGATATCATCTATTTTCAAACCTTAATAATCAGAAACTTGAACAAAGTCATCTATTTAAAATGCTTTAGAATCCGACTTTAAACGATATCATCTATTTTCAAACCTTAAGAATCAGAAACTTGAACAAAGTCATCTATTTACAATGCTTTAGAATCCGACTTTAAACGATATCATCTATTTTTAAACCTACAGAATCGCAACCTGAACAAAGTCATCTATTTACAATGCTTGTGAATCCGACTTTAAACGATATCATCTATTTTCAAAGCTTCAGAATCGGCAACTTGAACAAAGTCATCTATTTACAATGCTTTAGAATCCGACTTAAAACAATACCATCTATTTTCAAACCTTGAAGATCCTCAACTTGAACAAAGTCATCTATTTCCAATGCTTTATAATCCGACTTTCAACGATATCATCTATTTTCAAACATTAAGTATCCGCAACTTGAAAAAAGTCATCTATTTACAATGCTTTAGAATCCGACTTTAAACGATATCATCTATTTTAAAACATCAAGGATCCGCAACTTGAACAAAGTCATCTATTTACAATGTTTTAGAATCCGACTTTAAACGATATAATCGATTTTCAAACATTTAGAATCCGCAACTTGAACAAAGTCATCTATTTACAATGCTTTAGAATCCAACTTTAAACGATATAATCTATTTTCAAACCTTGAGAATCGGCAACTTGAACAAAGTAATCTATTTACAATGCTTTAGAATCCGACTTTAAACGATATCATTTATTTTAAAACTTTAAGAATCCGCAACTTAAAAAAAGTCATCTATGTACAATGCTTTAGTATCCGACATTAAACGATATCATCTACTTTTAAACCTAAACAACTCGCAACTTGAACAAAGCTATCTTTTTACAATGCTTTAGAATCCGACTTTAAACGATATCATCTATTTTGAATCCTTAAGAATCGGCAACTTGAACAAAGTCATCTATTTACAATGCTGTAGAATCGAACTTTAAACGATATCATCTATTTTCAAACCTTAAGAGTCCGCAACTTGAACAAAGTCATCTAGTTACAATGCTTTAGAATCCGACTTTTAACGATATCATCTATTTTCAAACCTTAAGAATCCACCAACTTTGAAAAGTCAACAATTTACAATGCTTTAGAATCCGACTTTAAACGATATCATCTATTTTCAAACGTGAGCAGTCCGCAAATTGAACAAAGTAATCTATTTGCAATGCTTTAGAATCCGACTTTAAACGATATCATCTATTTTCCTACCTTAAGAATCGGCAAATTGAACAAAGTCATCTATTTACAATGCTTTAGAATCCGATTTGAAACGATATCATCTAGTTTTAAACCTTAAGAACTCGCAACTTGAACAAAGTCATCTATTTACAATGCTTTAGAATCCGACTTTAAACGATATCCTCTATTCCGGAACCTTAAGAATCAGCAACTTGAACAAAGTCATCTATTTACAGTGCTTTAGAATCCGACTTTAAACCATATCATCTATTTTCAAAGCTTAAGAATCGGCAACCTTAACAAGTCATCTATTTACAATGCTTTAGAATCCGACTTTAAACGATATCATCTATTTTCAAACCTTAAGAATCCGCAACTTGAACAAAGTCATCTATTTACAATGCTTTAGAATCCGACTTTAAACGATATCATCTATTTTCAAACAGTAAGGATCCGCAACAGTAACAAAGTAATCTATTTACAATGCTTTAGAATCCGACTTTAAACGATATCATCTATTTTCCAAGCTTAAGAATCCGCAACTTGAACAAAGTCATCTATTTACAATGCTTTAGAATCCGACTTTAAACGATATCATCTATTTTCAAACCTTAAAAATCCGCAACTTGAACAAAGTCATCTATTTACAATGCTTTAGAATCCGACTTTAAACAATATCATCTATTTTCAAACCTTGAAGATCCTCAACCTGATCAAAGTCATCTATTTACAATGCTTTTGACTCCCACTTTAAACGACATTATCTATTTTCAAACCTAAAGAATCCGCAACTTAAACACAGGCATCTATTTACAATGCTTTAGAATCCTACTTAAAACGATATCATCGATTTTCAAACCTTAAGAATCGGCCACTTGAACAAAGTCATCTATTTACAATGCTGTAGAATCCGACTTTAAACGATATCATCTATTTTCAAACCTAAAGAATCCGCAACTTGAACAAAGTCATCTATTTACAATGCTTTAGAATCCGACTTTAAACGATATCATCTATTTCGGAACCTTAAGAATCGGCAACTTGAAAAAAGTCATCTATTTACAATGCTTTAGAATCCGACTTTAAACGATATCATCTATTTTCAAACCTCAAGAATCGGTAACCTGAATAAAGTCCTCTATTTACAATGCTGTAGAATCCGTCTTTAAAAGATATCATCTATTTTCAAACCTTAAGAATCAGAAACTTGAACAAAGTCATCTATTTAAAATGCTTTAGAATCCGACTTTAAACGATATCATCTATTTTCAAACCTTAAGAATCAGAAACTTGAACAAAGTCATCTATTTACAATGCTTTAGAATCCGACTTTAAACGATATCATCTATTTTTAAACCTAAAGAATCGCAACCTGAACAAAGTCATCTATTTACAATGCTTTGGAATCCGACTTTAAACGATATCATCTATTTTCAAAGCTTCAGAATCGGCAACTTGAACAAAGTCATCTATTTACAATGCTTTAGAATCCGACTTTAAACGATATCATCTATTTTCAAACCTTAAGAATCGGCAACTTGAACAAAGTCATCTATTTACAATGCTGTAGAATCCGACTTTAAACGATATCATCTATTTTCAAACCTAAAGAATCCGCAACTTAAACAAAGTCATCTATTTACAATGCTTTAGAATCCGACTTTAAACGATATCATCTATTTCGGAACCTTAAGAATCGGCAACTTGAAAAAAGTCATCTATTTACAATGCTTTAGAATCCGACTTTAAACGATATCATCTATTTTCAAACCTCAAGAATCGGTAACCTGAATAAAGTCCTCTATTTACAATGCTGTAGAATCCGTCTTTAAAAGATATCATCTATTTTCAAACCTTAAGAATCAGAAACTTGAACAAAGTCATCTATTTACAATGCTTTAGAATCCGACTTTAAACGATATCATCTATTTTCAAACCTTAAGAATCCGCAACTTGAACAAAGTCATCTATTTACAATGCTTTAGAATCCGACTTTAAACGATATCATCTATTTTCAAACAGTAAGGATCCGCAACAGTAACAAAGTAATCTATTTACAATGCTTTAGAATCCGACTTTAAACGATATCATCTATTTTCCAAGCTTAAGAATCCGCAACTTGAACAAAGTCATCTATTTACAATGCTTTAGAATCCGACTTTAAACGATATCATCTATTTTCAAACCTTAAAAATCCGCAACTTGAACAAAGTCATCTATTTACAATGCTTTAGAATCCGACTTTAAACAATATCATCTATTTTCAAACCTTGAAGATCCTCAACCTGATCAAAGTCATCTATTTACAATGCTTTTGACTCCCACTTTAAACGACATTATCTATTTTCAAACCTAAAGAATCCGCAACTTAAACACAGGCATCTATTTACAATGCTTTAGAATCCTACTTAAAACGATATCATCGATTTTCAAACCTTAAGAATCGGCCACTTGAACAAAGTCATCTATTTACAATGCTGTAGAATCCGACTTTAAACGATATCATCTATTTTCAAACCTAAAGAATCCGCAACTTGAACAAAGTCATCTATTTACAATGCTTTAGAATCCGACTTTAAACGATATCATCTATTTCGGAACCTTAAGAATCGGCAACTTGAAAAAAGTCATCTATTTACAATGCTTTAGAATCCGACTTTAAACGATATCATCTATTTTCAAACCTCAAGAATCGGTAACCTGAATAAAGTCCTCTATTTACAATGCTGTAGAATCCGTCTTTAAAAGATATCATCTATTTTCAAACCTTAAGAATCAGAAACTTGAACAAAGTCATCTATTTAAAATGCTTTAGAATCCGACTTTAAACGATATCATCTATTTTCAAACCTTAAGAATCAGAAACTTGAACAAAGTCATCTATTTACAATGCTTTAGAATCCGACTTTAAACGATATCATCTATTTTTAAACCTAAAGAATCGCAACCTGAACAAAGTCATCTATTTACAATGCTTTGGAATCCGACTTTAAACGATATCATCTATTTTCAAAGCTTCAGAATCGGCAACTTGAACAAAGTCATCTATTTACAATGCTTTAGAATCCGACTTTAAACGATATCATCTATTTTCAAACCTTAAGAATCGGCAACTTGAACAAAGTCATCTATTTACAATGCTGTAGAATCCGACTTTAAACGATATCATCTATTTTCAAACCTAAAGAATCCGCAACTTAAACAAAGTCATCTATTTACAATGCTTTAGAATCCGACTTTAAACGATATCATCTATTTCGGAACCTTAAGAATCGGCAACTTGAAAAAAGTCATCTATTTACAATGCTTTAGAATCCGACTTTAAACGATATCATCTATTTTCAAACCTCAAGAATCAGTAACCTGAATAAAGTCCTCTATTTACAATGCTGTAGAAATCGTCTTTAAAAGATATCATCTATTTTCAAACCTTAAGAATCAGAAACTTGAACAAAGTCATCTATTTACAATGCTTTAGAATCCGACTTTAAACGATATCATCTATTTTCAAACCTTAAGAATCAGAAACTTGAACAAAGTCATCTATTTACAATGCTTTAGAATCCGACTTTAAACGATATCATCTATTTTTAAACCTAAAGAATCGCAACCTTAACAAAGTCATCTATTTACAATGCTTTGGAATCCGACTTTAAACGATATCATCTATTTTCAAAGCTTCAGAATCGGCAACTTGAACAAAGTCATCTATTTACAATGCTTTAGAATCCGACTTTAACCGATATCATCTATTTTCAAACCTTAAGAATCGGCAACTTGAACAAAGTCATCTATTTACAATGCTTTAGAATCCGACTTTAAACGATATCATATATTTTCAAACATAAAGAATCCGCAACTTGAACAAAGTCATCTATTTACAATGTTCTATAATTTGACTTGAAACATTATCATCTATTTTAAACCCTTAAGAATCCGCAACTTGAACAAAGTCATCTATTTACAATCCTTTAGAATCCGAATTTAAACAATATCATCTATTTTCAAACCTTTAGAATCGGCAACTTGAACAAAGTCATCTATTTACAATGCTTTAGAATCCGACTTTAAACGATATCATCTATTTTCAAACCTTCAGAGTCCGCAACTTGAACAAGTCATCTATTTACAATGCTTAAGAATCCGACTTTAAACGATATCATCTATTTTCAAACCTCAAGAATCCGCAAGTTGAATAAAGTCCTCTATTTACAATGCTTTAGAATCCGTCTTTAAAAGATATCATCTATTTTCAAACCTTAAGAATCAGAAACTTGAACAAAGTCATCTATTTACAAGGTTTTAGAATCCGACTTTAAACGATATCATCTATTTTCCAACCTTAAGAATCCGCCACTTGAACAAAGTCATCTATTTACAATAATTTAGAATACGATTTAAACTTCTATTTCGGAACCTAAAGAATCAGCAACTTGAACCAAGTCATCTATTTACAGTGCTTTAGAATCCGACTTTAAACCATATCATCTATTTTCAAAGCTTAAGAATCGGCAACTTCAACAAAGTCATCTATTTACAATGCTTTAGAATTACACTTTCAACGATATCATCTATTTTCAAACCTTAAGAATCCGCAACTTGAACAAAGTCATCTATTTACAATGCTTTAGAATCCCACTTTAAACGATATCATCAATTTTCACACCTTAATAATCGGCACCTTGAACAAAGTCATCTATTTACAATGCTTTAGAATCCGATTTGATACGATATCATCTATTTTCAAACCTTAAGAGTCTGCAACTTGAACAAAGTAATCTATTTACAATGCTTTAGAATCCGACTTTAAACGATATCATCTATTTTCAAACATTAAGAATCGGCAACTTGAACAAAGTCATCTACTTACAATGCTTTAGAATCCGACTTTAAACGATATCATCTATTTTCAAACCTTAAGAATCCGCAACTTGAACAAAGTCATCTATTTACAATGCTTTAGAATCCGACTTTAAACGATATCATCTATTTTCAAACCTTAAAAATCCGCAACTTGAACAAAGTCATCTATTTACAATGCTTTAGAATCCGACTTTAAACAATATCATCTATTTTCAAACCTTGAAGATCCTCAACCTGAACAAAGTCATCTATTTACAATGCTTTTGACTCCCACTTTAAACGACATTATCTATTTTGAAACCTTAAGAATCCGCAACTTGAACACAGGCATCTATTTACAATGCTTTAGAATCCGACTTTAAACGATATCATCTATTTTCAAACCTTAAGAGTCCGCAACTTGAACAAAGTCATCTATTTACAATGCTTTAGAATCCGACTTAAAACGATATCATCTATTTTCAAACCCAAAGAATCCGCAACTTGAACAAAGTCATCAATTTACAATGCTTTAGAATTCGACTTTAAACGATATCATCTATTTTCCAACCTTAAGAATCCACCAACTTCGAAAAGTCAACTATTTACAATGCTTTAGAATCCGACTTTAAACGATATCATCTATTTTCAAACGTGAGCAGTCCGCAAATTGAACAAAGTAATCTATTTGCAATGCTTTAGAATCCGACTTTAAACGATATCATCTATTTTCCTACCTTAAGAATCTGCAAATGTAACAAAGTCATATATTTACAATGCTTTAGAATCCGATTTGAAACGATATAATCTATTTTCAAACCTTAAGAATCGCCAACTTGAACAAAGTCATCTATTTACAATGCTTTAGAATCCGACGTTAAACGATATTATCTATTTTCAAACATTAAGAATCGGCAACTTGAACAAAGTCATCTACTTAAAATGCTTTAGAATTCGACTTTAAACGATATTATCTATTTTCAAACCTTAAGAATCCGCAACTTGAACGAAGTCATCTATTTACAATGCTTTAGAATCCGACTTTAAACGATATCATCTATTTTCAAACCTTAAGAATCCGCAACTTGAACAAAGTCATCTATTTACAATGCTTTAGAATCCGACTTAAAACAATATCATTTATTTTCAAACCTTGAAGATCCTCACGTTGAAAAAAGTCATCTATTTACAATTCTTTAGGATCCGACTTGAAACGATATACTCTATTTTCAAACTATAAGAGTCCGCAACTTGAACAAAGTCATCTATTTACAATGCTTTAGAATCCGACTTTAAACGATATCATCTATTTTCAAATCTTAAGAATCCGCAACTTGAACAAAGTAATCTATTTACAATGATTTAGAATCCGACTTTAAACGATATAATCTATTTTCAAACTTTAAGAATCCGCAACTTGAACAAAGTCATCTATTTACAATGCTTTAGAATCTAGCTTGAAACGATATCATCTATTTTCAAACCTTAAGAATCCGGAACTGGAACAAAGTCATCTATTTACAATGCTTTAGAATCCGACTTTAAACGATATCCTCTATTCCGGAACCTTAAGAATCAGCAACTTGAACAAAGTCATCTATTTACAGTGCTTTAGAATCCGACTTTAAACCATATCATCTATTTTCAAAGCTTAAGAATCGGCAACTTGAACAAGTCATCTATTTACTATGCTTTAGAATCCGACTTTAAACGATATCATCTATTTTCAAACCTTAAGAATCCGCAACTTGAACAAAGTCATCTATTTACAATGCTTTAGAATCCGACTTTAAACGATATCATCTATTTTCAAACAGTAAGGATCCGCAACAGTAACAAAGTAATCTATTTACAATGCTTTAGAATCCGACTTTAAACGATATCATCTATTTTCCAAGCTTAAGAATCCGCAACTTGAACAAAGTCATCTATTTACAATGCTTTAGAATCCGACTTTAAACGATATCATCTATTTTCAAACCTTAAAAATCCGCAACTTGAACAAAGTCATCTATTTACAATGCTTTAGAATCCGACTTTAAACAATATCATCTATTTTCAAACCTTGAAGATCCTCAACCTGATCAAAGTCATCTATTTACAATGCTTTTGACTCCCACTTTAAACGACATTATCTATTTTCAAACCTAAAGAATCCGCAACTTAAACACAGGCATCTATTTACAATGCTTTAGAATCCTACATAAAACGATATCATCGATTTTCAAACCTTAAGAATCGGCCACTTGAACAAAGTCATCTATTTACAATGCTGTAGAATCCGACTTTAAACGATATCATCTATTTTCAAACCTAAAGAATCCGCAACTTGAACAAAGTCATCTATTTACAATGCTTTAGAATCCGACTTTAAACGATATCA
Source organism: Sepiola atlantica (assembly GCA_963556195.1). Taxonomy (NCBI): domain Eukaryota; kingdom Metazoa; phylum Mollusca; class Cephalopoda; order Sepiida; family Sepiolidae; genus Sepiola; species Sepiola atlantica. Next base: position 5,973,771 of record OY744522.1, read on the forward strand.
TCTATTTCGGAACCTTAAGAATCGGCAACTTGAAAAAAGTCATCTATTTACAATGCTTTAGAATCCGACTTTAAACGATATCATCTATTTTCAAACCTCAAGAATCGGTAACCTGAATAAAGTCCTCTATTTACAATGCTGTAGAATCCGTCTTTAAAAGATATCATCTATTTTCAAACCTTAAGAATCAGAAACTTGAACAAAGTCATCTATTTAAAATGCTTTAGAATCCGACTTTAAACGATATCATCTATTTTCAAACCTTAAGAATCAGAAACTTGAACAAAGTCATCTATTTACAATGCTTTAGAATCCGACTTTAAACGATATCATCTATTTTTAAACGTAAAGAATCGCAACCTGAACAAAGTCATCTATTTACAATGCTTTGGAATCTGACTTTAAACGATATCATCTATTTTCAAAGCTTCAGAATCGGCAACTTGAACAAAGTCATCTATTTACAATGCTTTAGAATCCGACTTTAAACGATATCATCTATTTTCAAACCTTAAGAATCGGCAACTTGAACAAAGTCATCTATTTACAATGCTGTAGAATCCGACTTTAAACGATATCATCTATTTTCAAACCTAAAGAATCCGCAACTTGAACAAAGTCATCTATTTACAATGCTTTAGAATCCGACTTTAAACGATATCATCTATTTCGGAACCTTAAGAATCGGCAACTTGAAAAAAGTCATCTATTTACAATGCTTTAGAATCCGACTTTAAACGATATCATCTATTTTCAAACCTCAAGAATCGGTAACCTGAATAAAGTCCTCTATTTACAATGCTGTAGAATCCGTCTTTAAAAGATATCATCTATTTTCAAACCTTAAGAATCAGAAACTTGAACAAAGTCATCTATTTACAATGCTTTAGAATCCGACTTTAAACGATATCATCTATTTTCAAACCTTAAGAATCAGAAACTTGAACAAAGTCATCTATTTACAATGCTTTAGAATCCGACTTTAAACGATATCATCTATTTTTAAACCTAAAGAATCGCAACCTTAACAAAGTCATCTATTTACAATGCTTTGGAATCCGACTTTAAACGATATCATCTATTTTCAAAGCTTCAGAATCGGCAACTTGAACAAAGTCATCTATTTACAATGCTTTAGAATCCGACTTAAACCGATACCATCTATTTTCAAACCTTAAGAATCGGCAACTTGAACAAAGTCATCTATTTACAATGCTTTAGAATCCGACTTTAAACGATATCATATATTTTCAAACATAAAGAATCCGCAACTTGAACAAAGTCATCTATTTACAATGTTCTATAATTTGACTTGAAACATTATCATCTATTTTAAACCCTTAAGAATCCGCAACTTGAACAAAGTCATCTATTTACAATCCTTTAGAATCCGAATTTAAACAATATCATCTATTTTCAAACCTTTAGAATCGGCAACTTGAACAAAGTCATCTATTTACAATGCTTTAGAATCCGACTTTAAACGATATCATCTATTTTCAAACCTTCAGAGTCCGCAACTTGAACAAGTCATCTATTTACAATGCTTAAGAATCCGACTTTAAACGATATCATCTATTTTCACACCTCAAGAATCCGCAAGTTGAATAAAGTCCTCTATTTACAATGCTTTAGAATCCGTCTTTAAAAGATATCATCTATTTTCAAACCTTAAGAATCAGAAACTTGAACAAAGTCATCTATTTACAAGGTTTTAGAATCCGACTTTAAACGATATCATCTATTTTCCAACCTTTAGAATCCGCCACTTGAACAAAGTCATCTATTTACAATAATTTAGAATACGATTTAAACTTCTATTTCGGAACCTAAAGAATCAGATACTTGAACCAAGTCATCCATTTACAGTGCTTTAGAATCCGACTTTAAACCATATCATCCATTTTCAAAGCTTAAGAATCGGCAACTTCAACAAAGTCATCTATTTACAATGCTTTAGAATTACACTTTCAACGATATCATCTATTTTCAAACCTTAAGAATCCGCAACTTGAACAAAGTCATCTATTTACAATGCTTTAGAACCCTACTTTAAACGATATCATCAATTTTCACACCTTAATAATCGGCACCTTGAACAAAGTCATCTATTTACAATGCTTTAGAATCCGATTTGATACGATATCATCTATTTTCAAACCTTAAGAGTCTGCAACTTGAACAAAGTAATCTATTTACAATGCTTTAGAATCCGACTTTAAACGATATCATCTATTTTCAAACATTAAGAATCGGCAACTTGAACAAAGTCATCTACTTACAATGCTTTAGAATCCGACTTTAAACGATATCATCTATTTTCAAACCGTAAGAATCCGCAACTTGAACAAAGTCATCTATTTACAATGCTTTAGAATCCGACTTTAAACGATATCATCTATTTTCAAACCTTAAAAATCCGCAACTTGAACAAAGTCATCTATTTACAATGCTTTAGAATCCGACTTTAAACTATATCATCTATTTTAAAACCTTGAAGATCCTCAACCTGAACAAAGTCATCTATTTACAATGCTTTTGACTCCCACTTTAAACGACATTATCTATTTTCAAACCTTAAGAATCCGCAACTTTAACACAGGCATCTATTTACAATGCTTTAGAATCCGACTTAAAACGATATCATCTATTTTCAAACCTTAAGAATCGGCCACTTGAACAAAGTCATCTATTTACAATGCTGTAGAATCCGACCTTAAACGATATCATCTATTTTCAAACCTAAAGAATCCGCAACTTGAACACAGTCATCTATTTACAATGCTTTAGAATCCGACTTTACACGATATCATCTATTTCGGAACCTTAAGAATCGGCAACTTGAAAAAAGTCATCTATTTACAATGCTTTAGAATCCGACTTTAAACGATATCATGTATTTTCAAACCTCAAGAATCGGTAACCTGAATAAAGTCCTCTATTTACTATGCTGTAGAATCCGTCTTTAAAAGATATCATCTATTTTCAAACCTTAAGAATCAGAAACTTGAACAAAGTCATCTATTTACAATGCTTTAGAATCCGACTTTAAACGATATCATCTATTTTTAAACCTAAAGAATCGCAACTTGAACAAAGTCATCTATTTATAATGCTTTGGAATCCGACTTAAAACAATATCATCTATTTTCAAACCTTGAAGATCCTCAACTTGAACAAAGTCATCTATTTACAATGCTTTATAATCCGACTTTCAACGATATCATCTATTTTCAAATCTGAAGAATCCGCAACTTGAACAAAGTCATCTATTTACAATGCTTTAGAATCCGACTTAAAACAATATCATCTATTTTCAAACCTTGAAGATCCGCAACTTGAACAAAGTCATCTATTTCCAATGCTTTATAATCCGACTTTAAACGATATCATCTATTTTCAAACATAAAGTATCCGCAACTTGAAAAAAGTCATCTATTTACAATGCTTTAGAATCCGACTTAAAACGATATCATCTATTTTAAACCCTTAAGAATCGGCAACTTGAACAAAGTCATCTATTTACAATGCTTTAGAATCGACCTTTAAACGATATCATCTATTTTCAACGCTTAAGAGTCCGCAACTTGAACAAAGTCATCTATTTACAATGCTTTAGAATCCGACTTTAAACGATATCATCTATTTTCAAACCCTTAGAATCCGCAACTGGAACAAAGTCATCTCTTTACAATGCTTTAGAATCCGACTTTAAACGATATCATCTATTTTCAAACGCTAAGAATCCACCAACTTGAACAAAGTCATCTATTTACAATGCTTTAGAATCCGACTTTAAACAATATCATCTATTTTCAAACCTTGAAGATCCTCAACCTGAACAAAGTCATCTATTTACAATGCTTTTGACTCCCACTTTAAACGACATTATCTATTTTCAAACCTTAAGAATCCGCAACTTTAACACAGGCATCTATTTACAATGCTTTAGAATCCGACTTAAAACGATATCATCTATTTTCAAACCTTAAGAATCGGCCACTTGAACAAAGTCATCTATTTACAATGCTGTAGAATCCGACCTTAAACGATATCATCTATTTTCAAACCTAAAGAATCCGCAACTTGAACACAGTCATCTATTTACAATGCTTTAGAATCCGACTTTACACGATATCATCTATTTCGGAACCTTAAGAATCGGCAACTTGAAAAAAGTCATCTATTTACAATGCTTTAGAATCCGACTTTAAACGATATCATGTATTTTCAAACCTCAAGAATCGGTAACCTGAATAAAGTCCTCTATTTACAATGCTGTAGAATCCGTCTTTAAAAGATATCATCTATTTTCAAACCTTAAGAATCAGAAACTTGAACAAAGTCATCTATTTACAATGCTTTAGAATCCGACTTTAAACGATATCATCTATTTTTAAACCTAAAGAATCGCAACTTGAACAAAGTCATCTATTTATAATGCTTTGGAATCCGACTTAAAACAATATCATCTATTTTCAAACCTTGAAGATCCTCAACTTGAACAAAGTCATCTATTTACAATGCTTTATAATCCGACTTTCAACGATATCATCTATTTTCAAATCTGAAGAATCCGCAACTTGAACAAAGTCATCTATTTACAATGCTTTAGAATCCGACTTAAAACAATATCATCTATTTTACAACCTTGAAGATCCGCAACTTGAACAAAGTCATCTATTTCCAATGCTTTATAATCCGACTTTAAACGATATCATCTATTTTCAAACATAAAGTATCCGCAACTTGAAAAAAGTCATCTATTTACAATGCTTTAGAATCCGACTTAAAACGATATCATCTATTTTAAACCCTTAAGAATCGGCAACTTGAACAAAGTCATCTATTTACAATGCTTTAGAATCGACCTTTAAACGATATCATCTATTTTCAACGCTTAAGAGTCCGCAACTTGAACAAAGTCATCTATTTACAATGCTTTAGAATCCGACTTTAAACGATATCATCTATTTTCAAACCCTTAGGATCCGCAACTGGAACAAAGTCATCTCTTTACAATGCTTTAGAATCCGACTTTAAACGATATCATCTATTTTCAAACGCTAAGAATCCACCAACTTGAACAAAGTCATCTATTTACAATGCTTTAGAATCCGAGTTTAAACGATATCATCTATTTTCAAACCTTAGCAGTCCGCAACTTGAACAAAGTAATCTATTTACAATGCTTTAGAATCCAACTTTAAACGATAACATCTATTTTCACACCTTAAGAATCGGCAACTTGAACAAAGTTATCTATTTACAATTCTTTAAAATCTGATTTCAAACGATATCATCTATTTTCAAACCTTAAGAGTCTGCAACTTGAACAAAGTAATCTATTTACTATGCTTTAGAATCCGACTTTAAACGATATCATCTATTTTAAAACATCAAGAATCCGCAACTTGAACAAAGTCATCTATTTACAATGTTTTAGAATCCGACTTTAAACGATATAATCAATTTTCAAACATTAAGAATCCGCAACTTGAAGAAAGTCATCTATTTACAATGCTTTCGAATCCAACTTTAAACGATATAATCTCTTTTCAAACCTTAAGAATCGGCAACTTGAACAAAGTCATCTATTTACAATGCTTTAGAATCCGACTTTAAACGATATAATCTATTTTCAAACTTTAAGAATCCGCAACTTAAAAAAAGTCATCTATGTACAATGCTTTAGTATCCGACATTAAACGATATCATCTACTTTTAAACCTAAACAACTCGCAACTTGAACAAAGCTATCTTTTTACAATGCTTTAGAATCCGACTTTAAACGATATCATCTATTTTGAATCCTTAAGAATCGGCAACTTGAACAAAGTCATCTATTTACAATGCTGTAGAATCGAACTTTAAACGATATCATCTATTTTCAAACCTTAAGAGTCCGCAACTTGAACAAAGTCATCTATTTACAATGCTTTAGAATCCGACTTAAAACGATATCATCTATTTTCAAACCCAAAGAATCCGCAACTTGAACAAAGTCATCAATTTACAATGCTTTAGAATTCGACTTTAAACGATATCATCTATTTTCCAACCTTAAGAATCCACCAACTTTGAAAAGTCAACTATTTACAATGCTTTAGAATCCGACTTTAAACGATATCATCTATTTTCAAACGTGAGCAGTCCGCAAATTGAACAAAGTAATCTATTTGCAATGCTTTAGAATCCGACTTTAAACGATATCATCTATTTTCCTACCTTAAGAATCTGCAAATGTAACAAAGTCATCTATTTACAATGCTTTAGAATCCGATTTGAAACGATATAATCTATTTTCAAACCTTAAGAATCGCCAACTTGAACAAAGTCATCTATTTACAATGCTTTAGAATCCGACGTTAAACGATATCATCTATTTTCAAACATTAAAAATCGGCAACTTGAACAAAGTCATCTACTTAAAATGCTTTAGAATTCGACTTTAAACGATATTATCTATTTTCAAACTTTAAGAATCCGCAACTTGAACAAAGTCATCTATTTACAATGCTTTAGAATCTAGCTTGAAACGATATTATCTATTTTCAAACTTTAAGAATCCGCAACTTGAACAAAGTCATCTATTTACAATGCTTTAGAATCCGACTTTACACGATATCATCTATTTTCAAACATTAAGTATCCGCAACTTGAACAAAGTCATCTATTTACAATGCTTTAGTATCTGACATTAAACGATATCATCACCTTTTAAACCTTAACAACTCGCAACTTGAACACAGTCATCTAGTTACAATGCTTTAGAATCCGACTTTAAACGATATCATCTATTTTCAATCCTTAAGAATCGGCAACTGGACAAAGTCATCTATTTACAATGCTTTAGAATCGAACTTTAAACGATATCATCTATTTTCAAACCTTAAGAATCGGCAACTTGAACAAAGTCGTCTATTAACAGTGCTTTAGAATCCGACTTTAACCGATATCATCTATTTTCAAAGCTTGCGAATCGGCGACTTGAACAAGGTAATCTATTTACAATGCTTTAGTATTCGACATTAAACGATATCATCTATTTTAAACCTTAACAACTCGCAACTTTAACAAAGTCCTCTATTTACAATGCTTTAGAATCCGACTTTAAACGATATCATCTATTTTCAGTCCTTAAGAATCGGCAACTTGAACAAAGTCATCTATTTACAATGCTTTAGAATCGACCTTTAAACGATATCATCTATTTTCAACGCTTAAGAGTCCGCAACTTGAACAAAGTCATCTATTTACAATGCTTTAGAATCCGACTTTAAACGATATCATCTATTTTCAAACCCTTAGGATCCGCAACTGGAACAAAGTCATCTATTTACAATGCTTTAGAATCCGACTTTAAACGATATCATCTATTTTCAAACGCCAAGAATCCACCAACTTGAACAAAGTCATCTATTTACAATGCTTTAGAATCCGACTTTAAACGATATCATCTATTTTCAAACCTTAGCAGTCCGCAACTTGAACAAAGTAATCTATTTACAATGCTTTAGAATCCGACTTTAAACGATAACATCTATTTTCACACCTTAAGAATCGGCAACTTGAACAAAGTCATCTATTTACAATTCTTTAAAATCTGATTTGAAACGATATCATCTATTTTCAAACCTTAAGAGTCTGCAACTTGGACAAAGTAATCTATTTACTATGCTTTAGAATCCGACTTTAAAAGATATCATCTATTTTCAAACATAAAGATTCGGCAACGTGAACAAAGTCATCTACTTACAATTCTTTTAGAATCCGACTTTAAACGATATCATCTATTTTCAAACCTTAAGAATCCGAAACTTGAACAAAGTCACCTATTTACAATGCTTAAGAATCCGACTTTAAACGATATCATCTATTTTCAAACCTGAAGAATTCGGAACTTGAACAAAGTCATTTATTTACAATGCTTTAGAATCCGATTTTAAACGATATCATCTATTTTCAAACCTTAAGAGTCCGCAACTTTAACAAAGTCATCTATTTACAATGCTTTAGAATCCGATTTTAAACGATATCATCTATTTTCAAACCTTAAGAATCCGCAACTTGTACAAAGTCATCTATTTACAATGCTGTAGAATCCGACTTTAAACGATATCATCTATTTTCTAACCTTAAGAATGCGCAACTGTAATAAAGTCATCTACTTACAATGCTTTAGAATCGTACTTTAAACAATATCATCTATTTTAGTCCGCCACTTGAACAAAGTCATCTATTTACTATGCTTTAGAATCCGACTTTAAACGATATTATCTATTTTTAAACCCTCAGAATCCGCAACTTGAACAAAGTCATCTATTTACAATGCTTTAGAATCCGACTTTAAACTATATCATCTATTTTCAAACATTAAGAATCCGCAACTTGAACAAAGTCATCTATTTACAATGCTGTAGAATCCGACTTTAAACGATTTCATCACATTTCAAACATTAACAATCGGCCACTTGAACAAAGTCATCTATTTACAATGCTGTAGAATCCGACTTTAAACGATATCATCTGTTTTCAACCGTATAGAATCCGCAACTTAACAAAGTCATCTATTTACAATGGTTTGCAATCCGATCTTAAACGATTACATCTATTTTCAAACCTTCAGAGTCCGCAACTTTAACAAAGTGATCTATTTACAATGCTTTAGAATCCGACTTTAAACTATATCATCTATTTTCAAACATTAAGAATCCGCAACTTGAACAAAGTCATCTATTTACAATGCTTTATAATCCGACTTTAACCGATATCATCTATTTTAAAACCTTAAGAATCTGCAACTTGAACAAAGTCATCTATTTACTATGCTTTAGAATCCGACTTTAAACGATATCATCTATTTAAAAACTTTAAGAATCGGCAACTTGAACAAAGTCATCTATTTACAATGCTTTAGAATCCGACTTTAACCGATATCATCTATTTTAAAACCTTGAAAATAACAACTTCAACAAAGTCATCTATTTACAATGCTTTAGAATCCGACTTGAAACGATATTATCTATGTTCAAACCATAAGAGTCCGCAACTTTAACAAAGTCATCTATTTACAATGCTTTAGAATCCGACTTTTAACGATATCATCTATTTTCAAATCTTAAGAATCCGCAACTTGCACAAAGTCATCTATTTACAATGATTTAGAATCCGACTTTAAACGATATAATCTATTTTCAAACTTTAAGAATCGGCAACTTGAACAAAGTCATCTACTTACAATGATTTAGAATCCGACTTTAAACGATATCATCTATTTTCAAACCTTAACAACTACCAACTTGAACAAAGTCATCTATTTACAATGCTTTAGAGTCCGACTTTAAACGATATCATCTATTTTCAAACCTTAGCAGTCTGCAACTTGAACAAAGTAATCTATTTACAATGCTTTAGAATCCGACTTAAAACGATAACATCTATTTTCACACCTTAAGAATCGGCAACTTGAACAAAGTCATCTATTTACAATTCTTTAAAATCTTATTTGAAACAATATCATCTATTTTAAAATCTTAAGAGTCTGCAACTTGAACAAAGTAATCTATTTACAATGCTTTAGAATCCGACTTTAAACGATATCATCTATTTTCAATCCTTAAGAATCGGCAACTTTAACAAAGTCATCTATTGACAATGCTTTAGAATCGACCTTTAAACGATATGATCTATTTTCAACGCTTAAGAGTCCGCAACTTGAACAAAGTCATCTATTTACAATGCTTTAGAATCCGACTTAAAACGATATCATCTATTTTCAAACCCTTAGAATCCGCAACTGGAACAAAGTCATCTATTTACAATGCTTTAGAATTCGACTTTAAACGATAACATCTATTTTCACACCTTAAGAATCGGCAACTTGAACAAAGTCATCTATTTACAATTCTTTAAAATCTGATTTGAAACGATATCATCTATTTTAAAACCTTAAGAGTCTGCAACTGAAACAAAGTAATCTATTTACAATGCTTTAGAATCCGATTTTAAACGATATCATCTATTTTCAAACATAAAGAATCGGCAACGTGAACAAAGTCATCTACTTACAATGCTTTAGAATCCGACTTTAAACGATATCAGCTATTTTCAAACCTTAAGAATCCGCAACTTGAACAAAGTCATCTATTTACAATGCTTAAGAATCCGACTATAAACGATATCATCTATTTAAAAACCTTAAGAATCCGCAACTTGAACAAAGTCATCTATTTACAATGCTTCAGAATCCGACTTTAAACGATATACTCTATTTTCAAACCTTAAGAATCCGGAACTTGAACAAAGTCATCTATTTACAATGCTTTAGAATCCGATTTTAAAAAATATCATCTATTTTCAAACCTTAAGAGTCCGCAACTTTAACAAAGTCATCTATTTACAATGCTTTAGAATCCGATTTTAAACGATATCATCTATTTTCAAACCTTAAGAATCCGCAACTTGAACAAAGTCATCTATTTAAAATGCTTTAGAATCCGACTTTAAACGATATCATCTATTTTCCAACCTTAAGAATCCGCAACTTGAACAAAGTCATCTATTTACAATGCTTTAGAATCCGACTTGAAACGATATCATCTATTTTCTAACCTTAAGAATCCGCAACTGTAATAAAGTCATCTACTTACAATGCTTTAGAATCGTACTTTAGACAATATCATCTATTTTATTCCGCCACTTGAACAAAGTCATCTATTTACAATGCTTTAGAATCCGACTTTAAACGATATTATCTATTTTTAAACCCTCAGAATCCGCAACTTGAACAAAGTCATCTATTTACAATGGTTTGCAATCCGATCTTAAACTATTACATCTATTTTCAAACCTTCAGAGGCCGCAACTGTAACAAAGTGATCTATTTACAATGCTTTAGAATCCGACTTTAAACTATATCATCTATTTTCAAACATTAAGAATCCGCAACTTGAACAAAGTCATCTATTTACAATGCTTTAGAATCCGACTTTAACCGATATCATCTATTTTCAAATCTTAAGAATCCGCAACTTGAACAAAGTCATCTATTTACAATGATTTAGAATCCGACTTTAAACGATATAATCTATTTTCAAACTTTAAGAATCGGCAACTTGAACAAAGTCATCTACTTACAATGCATTAGAATCCGACTTTAAACGATATCATCTATTTTATAACCTTAACAACTCGCAACTTGAACAAAGTCATCTATTTACAATGCTTTAGAATCCGACTTTAAACGATATCATCTATTTTCAAACCTTAGCAGTCCGCAACTTGAACAAAGTAATCTATTTACAATTCTTTAAAATCTGATTTGAAACGATATCATCTATTTTCAAACCTTAAGAGTCTTCAACTGGAACAAAGTCATCTATTTACAATGCTTTAGAATCCGTCTTTAAAAGATATCATCTATTTTCAAACATAAAGAATCGGCAACGCGAACAAAGTCATCTACTTACAATGCTTTAGAATCCGACTTTAAACGATATCATCTAGTTTCAAACCTTAAGAATCCGCAACTTGAACAAAGTCATCTATTTACAATGCTGTAGAATCCGACTATAAACGATATCATCTATTTTAAAACCTTAAGAATCCGCAACTTGAACAAAGTCATCTATTTACAATGCTCCAGAATCCGACTTTAAACGATATACTCTATTTTAAAACCTTAAGAATCCGGAACTTGAACAAAGTCATCTATTTACAATGGTTTGCAATCCGATCTTAAACGACTACATCTATTTTCAAACCTTCAGAGTCCGCAACTTTAACAAAGTGATCTATTTACAATGCTTTAGAATCCGACTTTAAACTATATCATCTATTTTCGAACATTAAGAATCCGCAACTTGAACAAAGTCATCTATTTACAATGCTTTAGAATCCGACTTTAACCGATATCATCTATTTTAAAACCTTAAGAATCTGCAACTTGAACAAAGTCATCTATTTACTATGCTTTAGAATCCGACTTTAAACGATATCATCTATTTTCAAACATTAAGAATCCGCAACTTGAACAAAGTCATCTATTTACAATGCTGTAGAATCCGACTTTAAACGATTTCATCACATTTCAAACATTAACAATCGGCCACTTGAACAAAGTCATCTATTTACAATGCTGTAGAATCCGACTTTAAACGATATCATCTGTTTTCAACAGTTAAGAATCCGCAACTTAACAAAGTCATCTATTTACAATGGTTTGCAATCCGATCTTAAACGATTACATCTATTTTCAAACCTTCAGAGTCCGCAACTTTAACAAAGTGATCTATTTACAATGCTTTAGAATCCGACTTTAAACTATATCATCTATTTTCAAACATTAAGAATCCGCAACTTGAACAAAGTCATCTATTTACAATGCTTTAGAATCCGACTTTAACCGATATCATCTATTTTAAAACCTTAAGAATCTGCAACTTGAACAAAGTCATCTATTTACTATGCTTTAGAATCCGACTTTAAACGATATCATCTATTTAAAAACTTTAAGAATCGGCAACTTGAACAAAGTCATCTATTTACAATGCTTTAGAATCCGACTTTAAACGATATCATCTATTTTAAAACCTTGAAAATAACAACTTCAACAAAGTCATCTATTTACAATGCTTTAGAATCCGACTTGAAACGATATTATCTATGTTCAAACCATAAGAGTCCGCAACTTTAACAAAGTCATCTATTTACAATGCTTTAGAATCCGACTTTTAACGATATCATCTATTGTCAAATCTTAAGAATCCGCAACTTGCACAAAGTCATCTATTTACAATGATTTAGAATCTGACTTTAAACGATATAATCTATTTTCAAACTTTAAGAATCGGCAACTTGAACAAAGTCATCTACTTACAATGATTTAGAATCCGACTTTAAACGATATCATCTATTTTCAAACCTTAACAACTCGCAACTTGAACAAAGTGATCTATTTACAATGCTTTAGAGTCCGACTTTAAACGATATCATCTATTTTCAAACCTTAGCAGTCTGCAACTTGAACAAAGTAATCTATTTACAATGCTTTAGAATCCGACTTAAAACGACAACATCTATTTTCACACCTTAAGAATCGGCAACTTGAACAAAGTCATCTATTTACAATTCTTTAAAATCTGATTTGAAACGATATCATCTATTTTAAAACCTTAAGAGTCTGCAACTGAAACAAAGTAATCTATTTACAATGCTTTAGAATCCGATTTTAAACGATATCATCTATTTTCAAACATAAAGAATCGGCAACGTGAACAAAGTCATCTACTTACAATGCTTTAGAATCCGACTTTAAACAATATCAGCTATTTTCAAACATTAAGAATCCGCAACTTGAACAAAGTCATCTATTTACAATGCTTTAGAATCCGACTTTAACCGATATCATCTATTTTCACACCTTAAGAATCGGCAACTTGAACACAGTCATATATTTACTATGCTTTAGAATCCGACTTTAAACGATATCATCTATTTAAAAACTTTAAGAATCGGCAACTTGAACAAAGTCATCTATTTACAATGCTTTAGAATCCGACTTTAACCGATATCATCTATTTTAAAACCTTGATAATAACAACTTGAACAAAGTCATCTATTTACAATGCTTTAGAATCCGACTAGAAACGATATCATCTGTGTTCAAACCATAAGAGTCCGCAACTTGAACAAAGTCATCTATTTACAATGATTTAGAATCCGACATTTAACGATATCATCTATTTTCCAATCTTAAGAATCCGCAACTTGAACAAAGTCATCTATTTACAATGATTTAGAATCCGACTTTAAACGATATCATCTATTTTCAAACCTTAGCAGTCCGCAACTTGAACAAAGTAATCTATTTACAATGCTTTAGAATCCGACTTTAAACGATAACATCTATTTTCACACCTTAAGAATCGGCAACTTGAACAAAGTCATCTATTTACAATTCTTTAAAATCTGATTTGAAACGATATCATCTATTTTCAAACCTTAAGAGTCTTCAACTGGAACAAAGTCATCTATTTACAATGCTTTAGAATCCGTCTTTAAAAGATATCATCTATTTTCAAACATAAAGAATCGGCAACGCGAACAAAGTCATCTACTTACAATGCTTTAGAATCCGACTTTAAACGATATCATCTAGTTTCAAACCTTAAGAATCCGCAACTTGAACAAAGTCATCTATTTACAATGCTGTAGAATCCGACTATAAACGATATCATCTATTTTAAAACCTTAAGAATCCGCAACTTGAACAAAGTCATCTATTTACAATGCTCCAGAATCCGACTTTAAACGATATACTCTATTTTAAAACCTTAAGAATCCGGAACTTGAACAAAGTCATCTATTTACAATGCTTTAGAATCCGATTTTAAACGATATCATCTATTTTCAAACCTTAAGAGTCCGCAACTTTAACAAAGTCATCTATTTACAATGCTTTAGAATCCGATTTTAAACGATATCATCTATTTTCAAACCTTAAGAATCCGCAACTTGAACCAAAGTCATCTATTTACAATGCTTTAGAATCCGATTTTGAACGATATCATCTATTTTCAAACCTTAAGAATCCGCAACTTGAACAAAGTCATCTATTTACAATGCTTTAGAATCCGACTTTAAACGATATCATGTATTTTCAAATCTTAAAAATCCGCAACTTGAACAAAGTCATCTATTTACAATGATTTAGAATCAGACCTTAAACGATATAATCTATTTTCCAACTTTAAGAATCGGCAACTTGAACAAAGTCATCTATTTACAATGCTTTAGAATCCAACCTGAAACGATATCATCTATTTTAAAACCTTAAGAATCCGGAACTGCAACAAAGTCATCTATTTACAATGCATTAGAATCCGACTTTGAACGATATCATCTATTTTCAAACATTAAGTATCCGCCACTTGGACAAAGTCATCTATTTACAATGCTTTAGAATCCGACTTAAACGATATCATCTACTTTTAAACCTAAACAACTCGCCACTTGAACACAGTCATCTAGTAACAATGCTTTAGAATCCGACTTCAAACGATATCATCTATTTTCAATCCTTAATAATCGGCAACTTGAACAAAGTCATCTATTTACAATGCTTTGGAATCCGACTTTAAGGTATATAATCAATGTTGAAACCTAAACCATCCGCAACTTGAACAAAGTCATCTATTTACAATGCTTTATAATCCGACTTTAAATGATATCATCTATGTTCAAACCTTAAGAATACGTAACTTGAACATAGTAATCTATTAACAATGCTTTAGTATACGACATTAAACGATACCATCTAGTTTTAAACCTTAAAAACTCGCAACTTGAACAAAGTCATCTATTTACAATGCTTTAGAATCCGACTTTAAACGATATCATCTATTTTCAAACCTTAAGAATCCGCAACTTGAACAAAGTCATCTATTTACAATGCTTTAGAATCCGACTTTAAACGATATAATCTATTTTCAAACTATCAGAGTCCGCAACTTGAACAAAGTCATTTATTTACAATGCTTTAGAATCCGACTTTAAACGATATCATCTATTTTCAATCCTTAAGGATCGGCAACTTGAACAAAGTCATCTATTTACAATGCTTTAGAATCCGACTTTAAACGATATCATCTATTTTAAAAGCTTAAGAATCGGCAACTTGAACAAAGTCATCAATTTACAATGCTTTAGAATCGAACTTTAAACGATTCCATCTATTTTCAAACCTTAAGAATCGGCAACTTGAACAAAGTCATGTATTTACAGTGCTTTAGAATCCGACTTTAAACGATATAATCTATTTTCAAAGCTTGAGAATCGGCGACTTGAACAAGTCATCTATTTACAATGCTTTAGAATCCGAGTTTAAACGATATCATCTATTTTAAAACCTTAAGAATCGGCAACTTGAACAAAGTCATCGATTTACAATGCTTTAGAATCCGACTTTAAACGATATAATCTATTTTCAAACCTAAAAAATCCGCAACTTCAACAAAGTCATCTATTTACAATGCTTTGGAATCCGACTTTAAGCGATATAATCTATGTCTAAACCTTAAAAATCCGCAACTTGAACAAAGTCATCTATTTACACAGCTTTATAATCCGACTTTAAATGATATCATCTATTTTCAAACTTTAAGAATACGTAACTTGAACATAGTAATCTATTTACAATGCTGTAGTATCCGAGATTAAACGATATTATCTAGTTTTAAACCTTAAGAACTCGCAACTTGAACAAAGTCATCTATTTACAATACTTTAGAATCCGACTATAAACGATATAATCTATATTACAACCTTAAGAATCCGCAACTTGAACAAAGTCATCTATTTACAATGCTTTTGAATCCGACTTTAAACGATATCATCTATTTTCAAACCTTAAGAATCCGCTACATGAACAAAGTCATCTATTTATAATGCTTTAGAATGCGACTTTAAACAATATCATCTATTTTTAAGCCTTAAGAATCCGCAACTGTAATAAAGTCATCTACTTACAATGCTTTAGAATCGTAATTTAAACAATATCATCTATTTTCCAACCTTAAGAGTCCGACACTTGAACAAAGTCATCTATTTACAATGGTTTGGAATCCGATCTTAAACGATATCATCTATTTGCCACCATAAAGAATCCGTAACTTGAACACAGTCATCTATTTACAATGTTTTAGAATTCGACTTTAAACAATATCATCTATTTTCAAACCTAAAGAATCCGCAACTAAAACAAAGTCATCTATTAACAATGCTTTAGAATCCGACTTTAAACGATATAATCTATTTTCAAACTATCAGAGTCCGCAACTTTAACAATGTCATCTATTTACAATGCTTTAGAATCCGACTTTAACCGATATCATCTATTTTAAAACCTCAAGAATCCGCGACTTGAACAAGGTCATCTATTTACAATGCTTTAGAATCCGACATTAAAATATATCATCTAAAACTCGCAACTTGAACAAAGTCATCTATTTACAATGCTTTAGAATCCGACTTTAAACGATATCATCTATTTTCGAACCTTAAGAATCGGAAACTTGAACAAAGTAATCTATTTACAGTTCTTTAGAATCCGACTTTAAACGATATCATCTATTTTCAAACCTTAAGAATCCGCAACTTGAACAAAGTCATCTATTTACAATGCTTTGGAATCCGACGGTAAACGATATCATCTATTTTGAAAGCTTAAGAATCGGCAACTTGAACAAAGTCATCTATTTACAATGCTTTAGAATCCGACTTTAAACGATATCATCTATTTTCAAACCTAAAGAATCCGCAACTTGAACAAGGTCATCTATTTTCAATGCTTTGGAATCCGACTTTAAACGATATCCTCTATTTTCAAACCTTCAGAATTCGCAACTTGAACAAGTTATCTATTTACAATGCTTAAGAATCCGACTTTAACCGGTATCATCTATTTTCAAACTTCAAGAATCCGCAACTTGAACAAAGTCCTTTATTTACAATGCTTTAGAATCCGACTTCAACCAATATCCTTAATTTTCAAACCTCAAGAATCCGCAACTTGAACAAAGTCATCTATTTACGATGCTTTAGAATCCGACTTTAAACAATATCATCTATTTTCAAACATCAAGAATCCGCAACATTAACAAAGTCAAAGATTTACAATGCATTAGAATCCGACTTTAAACGATATCATCGATTTTTAAACCTTAAGAATCCGCAACTTAGACAAAGTCATCTATTAACAATGCTTTAGAATCCAACTTTAAACAATATCATCTATTTTCAAACATTAAGAATCCGCAACTTAAACAAATTCATCTATTTACAATGCTTAAGAATTCGACTATAAACGATATCTTCTATTTAAAAACCTTAAGAATCCGCAACTTGAACAAAGTCATCTATTTACAATGCTTCAGAATCCGACTTTAAACGATATACTCTATTTTCAAACCTTAAGAATCCGGAACTTGAACAAAGTCATCTATTTACAATGCTTTAGAATCCGATTTTAAAAAATATCATCTATTTTCAAACCTTAAGAGTTCGCAACTTTAACAAAGTCATCAATTTACAATGCTTTAGAATCCGATTTGCAACGATATCATCTATTTTCAAACGTTAAGAATCCGCAACTGGAACAAAGTCATCTATTTACAATGCTTTAGAATCCGACTTTAAACGATATCATCTTTTTTCAAACCTTAGCAGTCCGCAACTTGAACAAAGTAATCTATTTACAATGCTTTAGAATCCGACTTTAAACGATAACATCTATTTTCACACCTTAAGAATCGGCAACTTGAACAAAGTCATCTATTTACAATTCTTTAAAATCTGATTTGAAACGATATCATCTATTTTTAAACTTTAAGAGTCTGCAACTTGAACAAAGTAATCTATTTACTATGCTTTAGAATCCGACTTTAAAAGATATCATCTATTTTCAAACATAAAGATTCGGCAACGTGAACAAAGTCATTTACTTACAATGCTTTAGAATCCGACTTTAAACGATATCATCTATTTTCCAACCTTAAGAATCCGCAACTTGAACAAAGTCATCTATTTACAATGCTTAAGAATCCGACTATAAACGATATCATCTATTTTAAAACCTTAAGAATCCGCAACTTGAACAAAGTCATCTATTTACAATGCTTCAGAATCCGACTTTAAACGATATCATCTATTTTCAAACCTTAAGAATCCGCAACTTGAACAAAGTCATCTATTTACAATGCTGTAGAATCCGACTATAAACGATATCATCTATTTTAAAACCTTAAGAATCCGCAACTTGAACAAAGTAATCTATTTGCAATGCTCCAGAATCCGACTTTAAACGATATACTCTATTTTAAAACCTTAAGAATCCGGAACTTGAACAAAGTCATCTATTTACAATGCTTTAGAATCCGATTTTAAACGATATCATCTATTTTCAAACCTTAAGAGTCCGCAACTTTAACAAAGTCATCTATTTACAATGCTTTAGAATCCGACTTTAAACGATATCATCTATTTTCAAACCTTAAGAATCCGCAACTTGAACCAAAGTCATCTATTTACAATGCTTTAGAATCCGATTTTGAACGATATCATCTATTTTCAAACCTTAAGAATCCGCAACTTGAACAAAGTCATCTATTGACAATGCTTTAGAATCCGACTTTAAACGATATCATCTATTTTCCAACCTTAAGAATCGGCAACTTGAACAAAGTCATCTATTTACAATGCTTTAGAATGCGACTTTAAACATTATTATCTATTTTAAAATCTAAAGAATCCGCAACTGTAATAAAGTCATCTACTTACAATGCTTTAGAATCGTACTTTAAACAATATCATCTATTTTTGTCCGCCACTTGAACAAAGTCATCTATTTACTATGCTTTAGAATCCGACTTCAAACGATATCATCTATTTTCAAATCTTAAAAATCCGCAACTTGAACAAAGTCATCTATTTACAATGATTTAGAATCAGACCTTAAACGATATAATCTATTTTCCAACTTTAAGAATCGGCAACTTGAACAAAGTCATCTATTTACAATGCTTTAGAATCCAACCTGAAACGATATCATCTATTTTAAAACCTTAAGAATCC
Source organism: Sepiola atlantica (assembly GCA_963556195.1). Classification (NCBI taxonomy): domain Eukaryota; kingdom Metazoa; phylum Mollusca; class Cephalopoda; order Sepiida; family Sepiolidae; genus Sepiola; species Sepiola atlantica. The sequence goes on from OY744522.1 coordinate 5,993,403, forward strand.
GGAACTGCAACAAAGTCATCTATTTACAATGCATTAGTATCCGACTTTAAACGATATCATCTATTTTCAAACATTAAGTATCCGCCACTTGGACAAAGTCATCTATTTACAATGCTTTAGAATCCGACTTAAACGATATCATCTACTTTTAAACCTAAACAACTCGCAACTTGAACACAGTCATCTAGTAACAATGCTTTAGAATCCGACTTTAAACGATATCATCTATTTGCAATTGTTAATAATCGGCTACTTGAACAAAGTCATCTATTTACAATGCTTTGGAATCCGACTTTAAGCGATATAATCAATGTTGAAACCTAAACCATCCGCAACTTGAACAAAGTCATCTATTTACAATGCTTTATAATCCGACTTTAAATGATATCATCTATGTTCAAACCTTAAGAATACGTAACTTGAACATAGTAATCTATTTACAATGCTTTAGTATACGACATTAAACGATACCATCTAGTTTTAAACCTTAAGAACTCGCAACTTGAACAAAGTCATCTATTTACAATGCTTTAGAATCCGACTTTAAACGATATCATCTATTTTCAAACCTTAAGAATCCGCAACTTGAACAAAGTCATCTATTTACAATGCTTTAGAATCCGACTTTAAACGATATCATCTATTATCAAACCTTAAGAATCCGCAACTTGAACAAAGTCATCTATTTACAATGCTTTAGAATCCGACTTCAAACGATATCATCTATTTTCAAACCTTAAGAATCCGCAACTTGAACAAAGTCATCTATTTACAATGCTTTAGAATCCGACTTTAAACGATATAATCTATTTTCAAACTATCAGAGTCCGCAACTTGAACAAAGTCATTTATTTACAATGCTTTAGAATCCGACTTTAACCGATATCATCTATTTTCAATCCTTAAGGATCGGCAACTTGAACAAAGTCATCTATTTACAATGCTTTAGAATCCGACTTTAAACGATATCATCTATTTTCCAACCTTAAGAATCGGCAACTTGAACAAAGTCATCTATTTACAATGCTTTAGAATCGAACTTTAAACGATATCATCTATTTTCAAACCTTAAGAATCGGCAACTTGAACAAAGTCATGTATTTACAGTGCTTTAGAATCCGACTTTAAACGATATAATCTATTTTCAAAGCTTGAGAATCGGCGACTTGAACAAGTCATCTATTTACAATGCTTTAGAATCCGAGTTTAAACGATATCATCTATTTTAAAACCTTAAGAATCGGCAACTTGAACAAAGTCATCTATTTACAATGCTTTGGAATCCGACTTTAAACGATATCATCTATTTTCAAAGCTTAAGAATCGGCAACTTGAACAAAGTCATCGATTTACAATGCTTTAGAATCCGACTTTAAACGATATAATCTATTTTCAAACCTAAAAAATCCGCAACTTCAACAAAGTCATCTATTTACAATGCTTTGGAATCCGACTTTAAGCGATATAATCTATGTCTAAACCTAAAAAATCCGCAACTTGAACAAAGTCATCTATTTACACAGTTTTATAATCTGACTTTACATGATATCATCTATTTTCAAACTTTAAGAATACGTAACTTGAACATAGTAATCTATTTACAATGCTGTAGTATCCGACATTAAACGATATCATCTAGTTTTAAACCTTAAGAACTCGCAACTTGAACAAAGTCATCTATTTACAATGCTTTAGAATCCGACTATAAACAGTATAATCTATATTAAAACCTTAAGAATCCGCAACTTGAACAAAGTCATCTATTTACAATGCTTTAGAATCTGACTTTAAACGATATCATCTATTTTCAAACCTTAAGAATCCGACACTTGAACAAAGTCATCTATTTACAATGCTTTAGAATCCGACTTTAAACGATATCATCTATTTTCAAACCTTAAGAATCCGCAACTTGAACAAAGTCATCTATTTACAATGCTTTTGAATCCGACTTTAAACGATATCATCTATTTTCAAACCTTAAGAATCCGCAACATGAACAAAGTCATCTATTTATAATGCTTTAGAATGCGACTTTAAACAATATCATCTATTTTTAAGCCTTAAGAATCCGCAACTGTAATAAAGTCATCTACTTACAATGCTTTAGAATCGTAATTTAAACAATATCATCTATTTTCCAACCTTAAGAGTCCGACACTTGAACAAAGTCATCTATTTAAAATGCTTTAGAATCAGACTTTAAACGATATCATCTATTTTCAAACCTTAAGAATCCGCAACTTGAACAAAGTCATCTATTTACAATGCTTTAGAATCCGACTGTAAACGATATCATCTATTTTCAAATCTTAAGAATCCGCAACTTAACAAAGTCATCTATTTACAATGCTTTAGAATCCGACTTTAAACGATAACATCTATTTTCACACCTTAAGAATCCGCAACTTGAGCAAAGTCATCTATTTACAATGCTTTAGAATCCGACTTTAAACTATGTCATCTATTTTCAAACATCAAGAATCCGCAACTTGAACAAAGTCATCTATTTACAATGCTTTAGAATCCGACTGTAAACGATATCATCTATTTTCAAATCTTAAGAATCCGCAACTTAACAAAGTCATCTATTTACAATGGTTTGGAATCCGATCTTAAACGATATCATCTATTTGCCACCATAAAGAATCCGTAACTTGAACACAGTCATCTATTTACAATGTTTTAGAATTCGACTTTAAACAATATCATCTATTTTCAAACCTAAAGAATCCGAAACTAAAACAAAGTCATCTATTAACAATGCTTTAGAATCCGACTTTAAACGATATAATCTATTTTCAAACTATCAGAGTCCGCAACTTTAACAATGTCATCTATTTACAATGCTTTAGAATCCGACTTTAACCGATATCATCTATTTTAAAACCTCAAGAATCCGCGACTTGAACAAGGTCATCTATTTACAATGCTTTAGAATCCGACATTAAAATATATCATCTAAAACTCGCAACTTGCACAAAGTCATCTATTTACAATGCTTTAGCATCCGACTTTAAACGATATCATCTATTTTCGAACCTTAAGAATCGGAAACTTGAACAAAGTAATCTATTTACAGTTCTTTAGAATCCGACTTTAAACGATATCATCTATTTTCAAAGCTTGAGAATCGGCGACTGGAACAAGTCATCTATTTACAGTCCATTTGAATACGACTTTAAACGATATCATCTATTTTAAAACCTTAAGAAGCGGCAACTTGAACAAAGTCATCTATTTACAATGCTTTGGAATCCGACGGTAAACGATATCATCTATTTTGAAAGCTTAAGAATCGGCAACTTGAACAAAGTCATCTATTTACAATGCTTTAGAATCCGACTTTAAACGATATCATCTATTTTCAAACCTAAAGAATCCGCAACTTGAACAAGGTCATCTATTTTCAATGCTTTGGAATCCGACTTTAAACGATATCCTCTATTTTCAAACCTTCAGAATTCGCAACTTGAACAAGTTATCTATTTACAATGCTTAAGAATCCGACTTTAACCGGTATCATCTATTTTCAAACTTCAAGAATCCGCAACTTGAACAAAGTCCTTTATTTACAATGCTTTAGAATCCGACTTCAACCAATATCCTTAATTTTCAAACCTCAAGATTCCGCAACTGTAACAAAGTCATCTATTTCCGATGCTTTAGAATCCGACTTTAAACAATATCATCTATTTTCAAACATCAAGAATCCGCAACATGAACAAAGTCAAAGATTTACAATGCATTAGAATCCGACTTTAAACGATATCATCGATTTTTAAACCTTAAGAATCCGCAACTTAGACAAAGTCATCTATTAACAATGCTTTAGAATCCAACTTTAAACAATATCATCTATTTTCAAACATTAAGAATCCGCAACTTAAACAAATTCATCTATTTACAATGCTTAAGAATTCGACTATAAACGATATCTTCTATTTAAAAACCTTAAGAATCCGCAACTTGAACAAAGTCATCTATTTACAATGCTTCAGAATCCGACTTTAAACGATATACTCTATTTTCAAACCTTAAGAATCCGGAACTTGAACAAAGTAATCTATTTACAATGCTTTAGAATCCGATTTTAAAAAATATCATCTATTTTCAAACCTTAAGAGTCCGCAACTTTAACAAAGTCATCAATTTACAATGCTTTAGAATCCGATTTGCAACGATATCATCTATTTTCAAACGTTAAGAATCCGCAACTGAAACAAAGTCATCTATTTACAATGCTTTAGAATCCGACTTTAAACGATATCATCTTTTTTCAAACCTTAGCAGTCCGCAACTTGAACAAAGTAATCTATTTACAATGCTTTAGAATCCGACTTTAAACGATAACATCTATTTTCACACCTTAAGAATCGGCAACTTGAACAAAGTCATCTATTTACAATTCTTTAAAATCTGATTTGAAACGATATCATCTATTTTTAAACTTTAAGAGTCTGCAACTTGAACAAAGTAATCTATTTACTATGCTTTAGAATCCGACTTTAAAAGATATCATCTATTTTCAAACATAAAGATTCGGCAACGTGAACAAAGTCATTTACTTACAATGCTTTAGAATCCGACTTTAAACGATATCATCTATTTTCCAACCTTAAGAATCCGCAACTTGAACAAAGTCATCTATTTACAATGCTTAAGCATCCGACTATAAACGATATCATCTATTTTAAAACCTTAAGAATCCGCAACTTGAACAAAGTCATCTATTTACAATGCTTCAGAATCCGACTTTAAACGATATCATCTATTTTCAAACCTTAAGAATCCGCAACTTGAACAAAGTCATCTATTTACAATGCTGTAGAATCCGACTATAAACGATATCATCTATTTTAAAACCTTAAGAATCCGCAACTTGAACAAAGTAATCTATTTACAATGCTCCAGAATCCGACTTTAAACGATATACTCTATTTTAAAACCTTAAGAATCCGGAACTTGAACAAAGTCATCTATTTACAATGCTTTAGAATCCGATTTTAAACGATATCATCTATTTTCAAACCTTAAGAGTCCGCAACTTTAACAAAGTCATCTATTTACAATGCTTTAGAATCCGATTTTAAACGATATCATCTATTTTCAAACCTTAAGAATCCGCAACTTGAACCAAAGTCATCTATTTACAATGCTTTAGAATCCGATTTTGAACGATATCATCTATTTTCAAACCTTAAGAATCCGCAACTTGAACAAAGTCATCTATTGACAATGCTTTAGAATCCGACTTTAAACGATATCATCTATTTTCAAACCTTAAGAATCGGCAACTTGAACAAAGTCATCTATTTACAATGCTTTAGAATGCGACTTTAAACATTATTATCTATTTTAAAATCTAAAGAATCCGCAACTGTAATAAAGTCATCTACTTACAATGCTTTAGAATCGTACTTTAAACAATATCATCTATTTTAGTCCGCCACTTGAACAAAGTGATCTATTTACTATGCTTTAGAATCCGACTTCAAACGATATCATCTATTTTCAAATCTTAAAAATCCGCAACTTGAACAAAGTCATCTATTTACAATGATTTAGAATCAGACCTTAAACGATATAATCTATTTTCCAACTTTAAGAATCGGCAACTTGAACAAAGTCATCTATTTACAATGCTTTAGAATCCAACCTGAAACGATATCATCTATTTTAAAACCTTAAGAATCCGGAACTGCAACAAAGTCATCTATTTACAATGCATTAGTATCCGACTTTAAACGATATCATCTATTTTCAAACATTAAGTATCCGCCACTTGGACAAAGTCATCTATTTACAATGCTTTAGAATCCGACTTAAACGATATCATCTACTTTTAAACCTAAACAACTCGCAACTTGAACACAGTCATCTAGTAACAATGCTTTAGAATCCGACTTTAAACGATATCATCTATTTGCAATTGTTAATAATCGGCTACTTGAACAAAGTCATCTATTTACAATGCTTTGGAATCCGACTTTAAGCGATATAATCAATGTTGAAACCTAAACCATCCGCAACTTGAACAAAGTCATCTATTTACAATGCTTTATAATCCGACTTTAAATGATATCATCTATGTTCAAACCTTAAGAATACGTAACTTGAACATAGTAATCTATTTACAATGCTTTAGTATACGACATTAAACGATACCATCTAGTTTTAAACCTTAAGAACTCGCAACTTGAACAAAGTCATCTATTTACAATGCTTTAGAATCCGACTTTAAACGATATCATCTATTTTCAAACCTTAAGAATCCGCAACTTGAACAAAGTCATCTATTTACAATGCTTAAGAATCCGACTTTAAACGATATCATCTATTATCAAACCTTAAGAATCCGCAACTTGAACAAAGTCATCTATTTACAATGCTTTAGAATCCGACTTCAAACGATATCATCTATTTTCAAACCTTAAGAATCCGCAACTTGAACAAAGTCATCTATTTACAATGCTTTAGAATCCGACTTTAAACGATATAATCTATTTTCAAACTATCAGAGTCCGCAACTTGAACAAAGTAATTTATTTACAATGCTTTAGAATCCGACTTTAACCGATATCATCTATTTTCAATCCTTAAGGATCGGCAACTTGAACAAAGTCATCTATTTACAATGCTTTAGAATCCGACTTTAAACGATATCATCTATTTTCAAACCTAAAGAATCCGCAACTTGAACAAGGTCATCTATTTTCAATGCTTTGGAATCCGACTTTAAACGATATCCTCTATTTTCAAACCTTCAGAATTCGCAACTTGAACAAGTTATCTATTTACAATGCTTAAGAATCCGACTTTAACCGGTATCATCTATTTTCAAACTTCAAGAATCCGCAACTTGAACAAAGTCCTTTATTTACAATGCTTTAGAATCCGACTTCAACCAATATCCTTAATTTTCAAACCTCAAGAATCCGCAACTTGAACAAAGTCATCTATTTCCGATGCTTTAGAATCCGACTTTAAACAATATCATCTATTTTCAAACATCAAGAATCCGCAACATGAACAAAGTCAAAGATTTACAATGCATTAGAATCCGACTTTAAACGATATCATCGATTTTTAAACCTTAAGAATCCGCAACTTAGACAAAGTCATCTATTAACAATGCTTTAGAATCCAACTTTAAACAATATCATCTATTTTCAAACATTAAGAATCCGCAACTTAAACAAATTCATCTATTTACAATGCTTAAGAATTCGACTATAAACGATATCTTCTATTTAAAAACCTTAAGAATCCGCAACTTGAACAAAGTCATCTATTTACAATGCTTCAGAATCCGACTTTAAACGATATACTCTATTTTCAAACCTTAAGAATCCGGAACTTGAACAAAGTCATCTATTTACAATGCTTTAGAATCCGATTTTAAAAAATATCATCTATTTTCAAACCTTAAGAGTCCGCAACTTTAACAAAGTCATCAATTTACAATGCTTTAGAATCCGATTTGCAACGATATCATCTATTTTCAAACGTTAAGAATCCGCAACTGGAACAAAGTCATCTATTTACAATGCTTTAGAATCCGACTTTAAACGATATCATCTTTTTTCAAACCTTAGCAGTCCGCAACTTGAACAAAGTAATCTATTTACAATGCTTTAGAATCCGACTTTAAACGATAACATCTATTTTCACACCTTAAGAATCGGCAACTTGAACAAAGTCATCTATTTACAATTCTTTAAAATCTGATTTGAAACGATATCATCTATTTTTAAACTTTAAGAGTCTGCAACTTGAACAAAGTAATCTATTTACTATGCTTTAGAATCCGACTTTAAAAGATATCATCTATTTTCAAACATAAAGATTCGGCAACGTGAACAAAGTCATTTACTTACAATGCTTTAGAATCCGACTTTAAACGATATCATCTATTTTCCAACCTTAAGAATCCGCAACTTGAACAAAGTCATCTATTTACAATGCTTAAGAATCCGACTATAAACGATATCATCTATTTTAAAACCTTAAGAATCCGCAACTTGAACAAAGTCATCTATTTACAATGCTTCAGAATCCGACTTTAAACGATATCATCTATTTTCAAACCTTAAGAATCCGCAACTTGAACAAAGTCATCTATTTACAATGCTGTAGAATCCGACTATAAACGATATCATCTATTTTAAAACCTTAAGAATCCGCAACTTGAACAAAGTAATCTATTTACAATGCTCCAGAATCCGACTTTAACCGATATACTCTATTTTAAAACCTTAAGAATCCGGAACTTGAACAAAGTCATCTATTTACAATGCTTTAGAATCCGATTTTCAACGATATCATCTATTTTCAAACCTTAAGAGTCCGCAACTTTAACAAAGTCATCTATTTACAATGCTTTAGAATCCGATTTTAAACGATATCATCTATTTTCAAACCTTAAGAATCCGCAACTTGAACCAAAGTCATCTATTTACAATGCTTTAGAATCCGATTTTGAACGATATCATCTATTTTCAAACCTTAAGAATCCGCAACTTGAACAAAGTCATCTATTGACAATGCTTTAGAATCCGACTTTAAACGATATCATCTATTTTCCAACCTTAAGAATCGGCAACTTGAACAAAGTCATCTATTTACAATGCTTTAGAATGCGACTTTAAACACTATTATCTATTTTAAAATCTAAAGAATCCGCAACTGTAATAAAGTCATCTACTTACAATGCTTTAGAATCGTACTTTAAACAATATCATCTATTTTAGTCCGCCACTTGAACAAAGTGATCTATTTACTATGCTTTAGAATCCGACTTCAAACGATATCATCTATTTTCAAATCTTAAAAATCCGCAACTTGAACACAGTCATCTATTTACAATGATTTAGAATCAGACCTTAAACGATATAATCTATTTTCCAACTTTAAGAATCGGCAACTTGAACAAAGTCATCTATTTACAATGCTTTAGAATACAACCTGAAACGATATCATCTATTTTAAAACCTTAAGAATCCGGAACTGCAACAAAGTCATCTATTTACAATGCATTAGTATCCGACTTTAAACGATATCATCTATTTTCAAACATTAAGTATCCGCCACTTGGACAAAGTCATCTATTTACAATGCTTTAGAATCCGACTTAAACGATATCATCTACTTTTAAACCTAAACAACTCGCAACTTGAACACAGTCATCTAGTAACAATGCTTTAGAATCCGACTTTAAACGATATCATCTATTTGCAATTGTTAATAATCGGCTACTTGAACAAAGTCATCTATTTACAATGCTTTGGAATCCGACTTTAAGCGATATAATCAATGTTGAAACCTAAACCATCGGCAACTTGAACAAAGTCATCTATTTACAATGCTTAAGAATCCGACTTTAAACGATATCATCTATTATCAAACCTTAAGAATCCGCAACTTGAACAAAGTCATCTATTTACAATGCTTTAGAATCCGACTTCAAACGATATCATCTATTTTCAAACCTTAAGAATCCGCAACTTGAACAAAGTCATCTATTTACAATGCTTTAGAATCCGACTTTAAACGATATAATCTATTTTCAAACTATCAGAGTCCGCAACTTGAACAAAGTAATTTATTTACAATGCTTTAGAATCCGACTTTAACCGATATCATCTATTTTCAATCCTTAAGGATCGGCAACTTGAACAAAGTCATCTATTTACAATGCTTTAGAATCCGACTTTAAACGATATCATCTATTTTCCAACCTTAAGAATCGGCAACTTGAACAAAGTCATCTATTTACAATGCTTTAGAATCGAACTTTAAACGATATCATCTATTTTCAAACCTTAAGAATCGGTAACTTGAACAAAGTCATGTATTTACAGTGCTTTAGAATCCGACTTTAAACGATATAATCTATTTTCAAAGCTTGAGAATCGGCGACTTGAACAAGTCATCTATTTACAATGCTTTAGAATCCGAGTTTAAACGATATCATCTATTTTAAAACCTTAAGAATCGGCAACTTGAACAAAGTCATCTATTTACAATGCTTTGGAATCCGACTTTAAACGATATCATCTATTTTCAAAGCTTAAGAATCGGCAACTTGAACAAAGTCATCGATTTACAATGCTTTAGAATCCGACTTTAAACGATATAATCTATTTTCAAACCTAAAAAATCCGCAACTTCAACAAAGTCATCTATTTACAATGCTTTGGAATCCGACTTTAAGCGATATAATCTATGTCTAAACCTAAAAAATCCGCAACTTGAACAAAGTCATCTATTTACACAGCTTTATAATCCGACTTTAAATGATATCATCTATTTTCAAACTTTAAGAATACGTAACTTGAACATAGTAATCTATTTACAATGCTGTAGTATCCGACATTAAACGATATCATCTAGTTTTAAACCTTAAGAACTCGCAACTTGAACAAAGTCATCTATTTACAATGCTTTAGAATCCGACTATAAACAGTATAATCTATATTAAAACCTTAAGAATCCGCAACTTGAACAAAGTCATCTATTTACAATGCTTTAGAATCTGACTTTAAACGATATCATCTATTTTCAAACCTTAAGAATCCGACACTTGAACAAAGTCATCTATTTACAATGCTTTAGAATCCGACTTTAAACGATATCATCTATTTTCAAACCTTAAGAATCCGCAACTTGAACAAAGTCATCTATTTACAATGCTTTTGAATCCGACTTTAAACGATATCATCTATTTTCAAACCTTAAGAATCCGCAACATGAACAAAGTCATCTATTTATAATGCTTTAGAATGCGACTTTAAACAATATCATCTATTTTTAAGCCTTAAGAATCCGCAACTGTAATAAAGTCATCTACTTACAATGCTTTAGAATCGTAATTTAAACAATATCATCTATTTTCCAACCTTAAGAGTCCGACACTTGAACAAAGTCATCTATTTAAAATGCTTTAGAATCAGACTTTAAACGATATCATCTATTTTCAAACCTTAAGAATCCGCAACTTGAACAAAGTCATCTATTTACAATGCTTTAGAATCCGACTGTAAACGATATCATCTATTTTCAAATCTTAAGAATCCACAACTTAACAAAGTCATCTATTTACAATGGTTTGGAATCCGATCTTAAACGATATCATCTATTTGCCACCATAAAGAATCCGCAACTTGAATACAGTCATCTATTTACAATGTTTTAGAATTCGACTTTAAACAATATCATCTATTTTCAAACCTAAAGAATCCGCAACTAAAACAAAGTCATCTATTAACAATGCTTTAGAATCCGACTTTAAACGATATAATCTATTTTCAAACTATCAGAGTCCGCAACTTGAACAATGTCATCTATTTACAATGCTTTAGAATCCGACTTTAACACATATCATCTATTTTCAAACCTCAAGAATCCGCGACTTGAACAAGGTCATCTATTTACAATGCTTTAGAATCCGACATTAAAATATATCATCTAAAACTCGCAACTTGAACAAAGTCATCTATTTACAATGCTTTAGAATCCGACTTTAAACGATATCATCTATTTTCGAACCTTAAGAATCGGAAACTTGAACAAAGTAATCTATTTACAGTTCTTTAGAATCCGACTTTAAACGATATCATCTATTTTCAAAGCTTGAGAATCGGCGACTGGAACAAGTCATCTATTTACAGTCCATTAGAATACGACTTTAAACGATATCATCTATTTTAAAACCTTAAGAAGCGGCAACTTGAACACAGTCATCTATTTACAATGCTTTGGAATCCGACGGTAAACGATATCATCTATTTTGAAAGCTAAAGAATCGGCAACTTGAACAAAGTCATCTATTTACAATGCTTTAGAATCCGACTTTAAACGATATCATCTATTTTCAAACCTAAAGAATCCGCAACTTGAACAAGGTCATCTATTTTCAATGCTTTGGAATCCGACTTTAAACGATATCCTCTATTTTCAAACCTTCAGAATTCGCAACTTGAACAAGTTATCTATTTACAATGCTTAAGAATCCGACTTTAACCGGTATCATCTATTTTCAAACCTCAAGAATCCGCAACTTGAACAAAGTCATCTATTTACGATGCTTTAGAATCCGACTTTAAACAATATTATCTATTTTCAAACATCAAGAATCCGCAACATGAACAAAGTCAAAGATTTACAATGCATTAGAATCCGACTTTAAACGATATCATCGATTTTTAAACCTTAAGAATCCGCAACTTAGACAAAGTCATCTATTAACAATGCTTTAGAATCCAACTATAAACAATATCATCTATTTTCAAACATAAAGAGTCCGCAACTTAAACAAATTCATCTATTTACAATGCTTAAGAATTCGACTATAAACGATATCTTCTATTTAAAAACCTTAAGAATCCGCAACTTGAACAAAGTCATCTATTTACAATGCTTCAGAATCCGACTTTAAACGATATACTCTATTTTCAAACCTTAAGAATCCGGAACTTGAACAAAGTCATCTATTTACAATGCTTTAGAATCCGATTTTTAAAAATATCATCTATTTTCAAACCTTAAGAGTTCGCAACTTTAACAAAGTCATCAATTTACAATGCTTTAGAATCCGATTTTAAACGATATCATCTATTTTCAAACGTGAAGAATCCGCAACTGGAACAAAGTCATCTATTTACAATGCTTTAGAATCCGACTTTAAACGATATCATCTTTTTTCAAACCTTAGCAGTCCGCAACTTGAACAAAGTAATCTATTTACAATGCTTTAGAATCCGACTTTAAACGATAACATCTATTTTCACACCTTAAGAATCGGCAACTTGAACAAAGTCATCTATTTACAATTCTTTAAAATCTGATTTGAAACGATATCATCTATTTTCAAACTTTAAGAGTCTGCAACTTGAACAAAGTAATCTATTTACTATGCTTTAGAATCCGACTTTAAAAGATATCATCTATTTTCAAACATAAAGATTCGGCAACGTGAACAAAGTCATTTACTTACAATGCTTTAGAATCCGACTTAAAACGATATCATCTATTTTCCAACCTTAAGAATCCGCAACTTGAACAAAGTCATCTATTTACAATGCTTAAGAATCCGACTATAAACGATATCATCTATTTTAAAACCTTAAGAATCCGCAACTTGAACAAAGTCATCTATTTACAATGCTTCAGAATCCGACTTTAAACGATATCATCTATTTTCAAACCTTAAGAATCCGGAACTTGAACAAAGTCATCTATTTACAATGCTTTAGAATCCGATTTTAAACGATATCATCTATTTTCAAACCTGAAGAATCCGCAACTTGAACAAAGTCATCTATTTACAATGCTTTAGAATCCGACTTTAAACGATATCATCTATTTTCTAACCTTAAGAATCCGCAACTGTAATAAAGTCATCTACTGACAATGCTTTAGAATCGTACTTTAAACAATATCATCTATTTTAGTCCGCCACTTGAACAAAGTCATCTATTTACTATGCTTTAGAATCCGACTTTAAACGATATTGTCTATTTTTAAACCCTCAGAATCCGCAACTTGAACAAAGTCATCTATTTACAATGCTGTAGAATCCGACTTTAAACTATATACTCTATTTTCAAACATTAAGACTCCGAAACTTGCACAAAGTCATCTATTTACAATGCTTTAGAATCCGACTTTGAACGATTTCATCACATTTCAAACATTAACAATCGGCCACTTGAACAAAGTCATCTATTTACAATGCTGTAGAATCCGACTTTAAACGATATCATCTATTTTCAACCGTTAAGAATCCGCAACTTAACAAAGTCATCTATTTACAATGGTTTGCAATCCGATCTTAAACGATTACATCTATTTTCAAACCTTCAGAGTCCGCAACTTTAACAAAGTGATCTATTTACAATGCTTTAGAATCCGACTTGAAACTATATCATCTATTTTCAAACATTAAGAATCCGTAACTTGAACAAAGTCATCTATTTACAATGCTTTAGAATCCGACTTTAACCGATATCATCTATTGAAAAACCTTAAGAATCTGCAACTTGAACAAAGTCATCGATTTACTATGCTTAAGAATCCGACTTTAAACGATATCATCTATTTAAAAACTTTAAGAATCGGCAACTTGAACAAAGTCATCTATTTACAATGATTTGGAATCCGACTTTAACCGATATCATCTATTTTAAAACCTTGAGAATAACAACTTGAACAAAGTCATCTATTTACAATGCTTTAGAATCAGACTTGAAACGATATAATCTATTTTCAAACTTTAAGAATCGGCAACTTGAACAAAGTAATCTACTTACAATGCTTTAGAATCCGACTTTAAACGATATCATCTATTTTCAAACCTTAACAACTCGCAACTTGAACAAAGTCATCTATTTACAATGCTTTAGAATCCGACTTTAAACGATATCATCTATTTGCTAACCTTAGCAGTCCGCAACTTGAACAAAGTAATCTATTTACAATGCTTTAGAATCCGACTTTAAACGATAACATCTATTTTCACACCTTAAGAATCGGCAACTTGAACAAAGTCATCTATTTACAATTCTTTAAAATCTGATGTGAAACGATATCATCTATTTTAAAACCTTAAGAGTCTGCAACTTGAACAAAGTAATCTATTTACAAGTCTTTAGAATCCGACTTTAAAAGATATCATCTATTTTCAAACATAAAGAATCGGCAACGTGAACAAAGTCATCTATTTACAATGCTTAAGAATCCGACTATTAACGATATCATCTATTTAAAAACCTTAAGAATCCGCAACTTGAACAAAGTCATCTATTTACAATGCTTCAGAATCCGACTTTAAACGATATACTCTATTTTCAAACCTTAAGAATCCGGCACTTGAACAAAGTCATCTATTTACAATGCTTTAGAATCCGATTAAAAAAAATATCATCTATTTTCAAACCATAAGAGTCCGCAACTTTAACAAATTCATCTATTTACAATGCTTTAGAATCCGATTTTAAACGATATCATCTATTTTCAAACCTTAAGAATCCGCAACTTGAACAAAGTCATCTATTTACAATGCTTTAGAATCCGACTTTAAACGATATCATCTATTTTCCAACCTTAAGAATCTGCAACTTGAACAAAGTACTCTATTTACAATGCTTTAGAATCCGACTTTTAACGATATCATCTATTTTCTAACCTTAAGAATCCGCAACTGTAATAAAGTCATCTACTTACAATGCTTTAGAATCGTACTTTAAACAATATCATCTATTTTAGTCCGCCACTTGAACAAAGTATTCTATTTACAATGCTTTAGAATCCGACTTTAAACGATATCATCCATTTTCCAACCTTAAGAATCCGCAACTTGAACAAAGTCATCTATTTACAATGCTTCAGAATCCGACTTTAAACGATATCATCTATTTTAAAACCGGTAGAATCCGCAACTTGAACAAAGTCATCTATTTACAATGCTCCAGAATCCGACTTTAAACGATATACTCTATTTTAAAACCTTAAGAATCCGGAACTTGAACAAAGTCATCTATTTACAATGCTTTAGAATCCGATTTTTAACGATATCATCTATTTTCAAACCTTAAGAGTCCGCAACTTTAACAAAGTCATCTATTTACAATGCTTTAGAATGCGACTTTAAACATTATTATCCATTTTCAAATCTAAAGAATCCGCAACTGTAATAAAGTCATCTACTTACAATGCTTAAGAATCGTACTTTAAACAATATCATCTATTTTAGTCCGCCACTTGAACAAAGTCATCTATTTACAATGCTTTAGAATCCGACTTTAAACGATATCATCTATTTTCAAACATTTAGAATCCGCAACTTGAACAAAGTCATCTATTTACAATGCTTTAGAATCCGACTTTAACCGATATCATCTATTTTAAAACCTTAAGAATCTGCAACTTTAACAAAGTCATCTATTTACTATGCTTTAGAATCCGACTTTAAACGATATCATCTATTTAAAAACTTTAAGAATCGGCAACTTGAACAAAGTCATCTATTTACAATGCTTTAGAATCCGACTTTAACCGATATCATCTATTTTAAAACTTTGAGAGTCAGCAACTTGAACAAAGTAATCTATTTACAATGCTTTAGAATCCGACTTTTAACGATATCATCTATTTTCAAATCTTAAGAATCCGCAACTGTAACAAAGTCATCTATTTACAATGATTTAGAATCCGACTTTAAACGATATCATCTATTTTCAAACCTTAAGAATCCGCAACTTGAACAAAGTCATCTATTTACAATGCTTTAGAATACGACTTTAACCGATATCATCTATTTTCAATCCTTAAGAATCGGCAACTTGAACAAAGTCATCTATTTACAATGCTTTAGAATCCGACTTTAAACAATATCATCTATTTTCAAACCTTAAGAGTCCGGAACTTGAACAAAGTCATCTATTTACAATGCTTTAGAATCCGATTTTAAAAAATATCATCTATTTTCAAACCATAAGAGTCCGCAACTTTAACAAATTCATCTATTTACAATGCTTTAGAATCCGATTTTAAACGATATCATCTATTTTCAAACCTTAAGAATCCGCAACTTGAACAAAGTCATCTATTTACAATGCTTTAGAATCCGACTTTAAACGATATCATCTGTTTTCCAACCTTAAGAATCCGCAACTTGAACAAAGTCATCTATTTACAATGCTTTAGAATCCGACTTTAAACGATATCATCTATTTTCTAACCTTAAGAATCCGCAACTGTAATAAAGTCATCTACTTACAATGCTTTAGAATCGTACTTTAAACAATATCATCTATTTTAGTCCGCCACTTGAACAAAGTATTCTATTTACAATGCTTTAGAATCCGACCTTTAACGATATTATCTATTTTTAAACCCTCAGAATTGGCAACTTGAACAAAGTCATTTATTTACAATGCTTTAGAATCCGACTTTAAACTATATCATCTATTTTCAAACATTAAGAGTCCGCAACTTGAACAAAGTCATCTATTTACAATGCTTTAGAATCCGACTTTAAACGATTTCATCTATTTTCAAACATTAACAATCGGCCACTTGAACAAAGTCATCTATTTACAATGCTGTAGAATCCGACTTTAAACGATATCATCTATTTTCAACCGTTTAGAATCCGCAACTTAACAAAGTCATCTATTTACAATGGTTTGCAATCCGATCTTAAACGATTAAATCTATTTTCAAACCTTCAGAGTCCGCAACTGTAACAAAGTGATCTTTTTACAATGCTTTAGAATCCGACTTTAAACTATATCATCTATTTTCAAACCTTAAGAATCTGCAACTTGAACAAAGTCATCTATTTACTATGCTTTAGAATCCGACTTTAAACGATATTATCTATTTAAAAACTTTAAGAACCGGCAACTTAGACAAAGTAATCTATTTACAATGCTTTAGAATCCGACTTTAACCGATATAATCTATTTTAAAACCTTGAGAATAACAACTTGAACAAAGTCATCTATTTACAATGCTTTAGAATCCGACTTGAAACGATATCATCTATGTTCAAACCATAAGAGTCCGCAACTTGAACAATGTCATCTATTTACAATGCTTTAGAATCCGACATTTAACGATATCATCTATTTTCAAATCTCAATAATCCGCAACTTGAACAAAGTCATCTATTTACAATGCTTTAGAATCCGACTTGAAACGATATAATCTATTTTCAAACTTTAAGAATCGGCAACTTTAACAAAGTCATCTACTTACAATGCTTTAGAATCCGACTTTAAACGATGTCATCTATATTCAAACATCAAGCATCCGCCACTTGACACAAGTCATCTATTTACAATGCTTTAGAATCCGACTTTAAACGATATCATCTATTTTCAAACCTTAAGAATCCGCAACTTGAACAAAGTCATCTATTTACAATGCTGTAGAATCCGACCTTAAACAATATCATCTATTTTCAAACCTTAAGAATCCGCAACTTAACAAAGTCATCTATTTACAATTGTTTGGAATCCGATCTTAAACGATATCATCTATTTTCAAGCCTTAAGAATCCTCAACTTGAACAAAGTCATCTATTTACAATGCTTTAGAATCCGACTTTAAACGATATAATCTATTTTAAAACTATCAGAGTCCGCAACTTGGACAAAGTCATCTATTTACAATGCTTTAGAATCCGACTTTAAACGATATCATCTATTTTAAAACCTAAAGAATCCGACACTTGAACAACGTCATCTATTTACAATACTTTAGAATCCGACTTTAAAAGATATCATCTATTTCCAAAGCTTAAGAATCCGCAACTTGAACAAAGTCATCTATTTACAATGCTTTAGAATCCGACTTTAAACCATATCATCTATTTTCAAAGCTTAAGAATCGGAAACTTGAACAAGTCATCTATTTACAATGCTTAAGAATCCGACTTTAAACGATATCATCTATTTTCAAACCTTAAGAATCCGGAACTTGAACAAAGTAATCTATTAACAATGCTTTGGAATCCCACTTTAAACGATATCATCGTTTTTCAAAGCTTAAGAATCGGTACCTTGAACAAAGTCATCTATTTACAATGCTTTAGAATCCGACTTCAAACGATATCATCGATTTTCAAACCTTAAGAATCCGCAACTTTAACAAAGTCATCTATTTACAATGCTTTAGAATCACACTTGCAACGATATCATCTGATTTAAAACCTTAAGAATCCGCAACTTGAACGAAGTCATCTATTTACAATGCTTTTGAATCCAACTTCAAACATTATCTTCTATTTTCAAACCTCAAGAATCCGCAACTTGAACAAAGTCATCTATTTACAATGCTTTAGAATCCGACTTTTAACGATATCATCTATTTTCAAACCTTAAGAATCCGCAACTTGAACAAAGTCATTTATTTACAATGCTTTAGAATCCGACTTTAAACGATATCATCTATTTTAAAACCTTAAGCATCCGCAACTTGAACAAAGTCATCTATTTACAATGCTTTAGAATCCGACTTTAAACTATGTCATCTATATTCAAACATCAAGCATCCGCCACTTGACACAAGTCATCTATTTACAATGCTTTAGAATCCGACTTTAAACGATATCATCTATTTTCAAACCTTAAGAATCCGCAACTTGAACAAAGTCATCTATTTACAATGCTGTAGAATCCGACCTTAAACAATATCATCTATTTTCAAACCTTAAGAATCCGCAACTTAACAAAGTCATCTATTTACAATTGTTTGGAATCCGATCTTAAACGATATCATCTATTTTCAAGCCTTAAGAATCCTCAACTTGAACAAAGTCATCTATTTACAATGCTTTAGAATCCGACTTTAAACGATATAATCTATTTTCAAACTATCAGAGTCCGCAACTTGGACAAAGTCATCTATTTACAATGCTTTAGAATCCGACTTTAAACGATATCATCTATTTTAAAACCTAAAGAATCCGACACTTGAACAACGTCATCTATTTACAATACTTTAGAATCCGACTTTAAAAGATATCATCTATTTCCAAAGCTTAAGAATCCGCAACTTGAACAAAGTCATCTATTTACAATGCTTTAGAATCCGACTTTAAACCATATCATCTATTTTCAAAGCTTAAGAATCGGAAACTTGAACAAGTCATCTATTTACAATGCTTAAGAATCCGACTTTAAACGATATCATCTATTTTCAAACCTTAAGAATCCGGAACTTGAACAAAGTAATTTATTTACAATGCTTTGGAATCCCACTTTAAACGATATCATCTTTTTTCAAAGCTTAAGAATCGGTACTTTGAACAAAGTCATCTATTTACAATGCTTTAGAATCCGACTTCAAACGATATCATCGATTTTCAAACCTTAAGAATCCGCAACTTTAACAAAGTCATCTATTTACAATGCTTTAGAATCACACTTGCAACGATATCATCTGATTTAAAACCTTAAGAATTCGCAACTTGAACGAAGTCATCTATTTACAATGCTTTTGAATCCAACTTCAAACATTATCTTCTATTTTCAAACCTTAAGAATCCGCAACTTGAACAAAGTCATCTATTTACAATGCTTTAGAATCCGACTTTAAACGATATCATCAATTTTCAAACCTTAAGAATCCGCAACTTGAACAAAGTCATTTATTTACAATGCTTTAGAATCCGACTTTAAACGATATCATCTATTTTCAAACCTTAAGAATCCGCAACTTGAACAAAGTCATCTATTTACAATGCTTTAGAATCCGACTTTAAACGATATCATCTATTTCCAAACCTTAAGAATCCGCAACTTGAACAAAGTCATCTATTTACAATGCTTTAGAATCCGACTTTAACCGATATCATCTATTTTCAAACCTTAAAAATCAGCAACTTGAACAAAGTCATCTATTTACAATGCTTTAGAATGCGACTTCAAACAATATCATCTATTTTCAAGCCTTAAGAATCCGCAACTGTAATAAAGTCATCTACTTACAATGCTTTAGAATCGTACTTTAAACGATATCATCTATTTTCAAACCTTAAGAATCCGCAACTTTAACAAAGTCATCTATTTACAATGCTTAAGAATCTGACTTTAAACCATATCATCTATTTTCAAAGCTTAAGAATCGGCAACTTGAACAAGTCATCTATTTACAATGCTTAAGAATCCGACTTTAAACGATATCATCTATTTTACAAAACTTAAGAATCCGCAACTTGAACAAAGTCATCTATTTACAATGCCTTGGAATCCGACTTTAAACGATATCACCTTTTTTCAAAGCTTAAAAATCGGTACCTTGAACAAAGTCATCTATTTACAATACTTTAGAATCCGACTTCAAACGATATCATCGATTTTCAAACCTTAAGAATCCGCAACTTGAACGAAGTCATCTATTTACAATGCTTTTGAATCCTTCTTTAAACATTATCTTCTATTTTCAAACCTTAAGAATCCGCAACTTGAACAAAATGATCTATTTACAATGCTTTAGAATCCGACTTTAAACGATATCATCTATTTTCAAACCTTAAGAATCCGCAACTTGAACAAAGTAATTTATTTACAATGCTTTAGAATCCGACTTTAAACGATATCATCTATTTTCAAACCTTAAGAATCCGCAACTTGAACAAAGTTATCTATTTACAATGCTTTAGAATCCGACTTTAACCGATATCATCTATTTTCAAACCTTAAGAATCCGCAACTTGAACAAAGTCATCTATTTACAATGCTTTAGAATGCGACTTTAAACAATGTCATCTATTTTCAAACCTTAAGAATCCGCAACTGTAATAAAGTCATCTACTTACAATGCTTTAGAATCGTACTTGCAACAATATCATCTATTTTCAAACCTTAAGAGTCCGCCACTTGAACAAAGTCATCTATTTACAATGCTTTAGAATCCGACTTTAAACGATATCATCTATTTTCAAACCTTAAGAATCCGCAACTTGAACAAAGTCATCTATTTACAATGCTTTAGAATCCGACTTTAAACTATGTCATCTATTTTCAAATATCAAGCATCCGCAACTTGAACAAGGTCATCTATTTACAATGCTTTAGAATCCGACTATAAACGATATCATCTATTTTCAAACCTAAAGTATCGGCCACTTGAACAAAGTCATCTATTTACAATGCTGTAGAATCCACCTTTAAACGATATCATCTATTTTAAAACCTTAAGAATCCGCAACTTAACAAAGTCATCTATTTACAATGGTTTGGAATCCGATCTTAAACGATATCATCTATTTTCAAACCTTAAGAATCCGCAACTTGAACACAGTCATCTATTTACAATGCTTTAGAATCCGACTTTAAACGATATCATCTATTTTCAAACCTTAAGAATCCGCAACTTGAACAAAGTCATCTATTTACAATGCTTAAGAATCCGACTTAAAACAATATCATCTATTCTAAAACCTTAAGAATCCGCAACTTGAACAAAGTCATCTATTAACAATGCTTTAGAATCCGACTTTAAACGATATAATCTATTTTCAATCCTTAAGTATCGGCAACTTGAACAAAGTCATCTATTTACAATGCTTTAGAATCCGACTTTAAACGATATCATCTATTTTCAATCCTTAAGAATCGGAAACTTGAACAAAGTCATCTATTTACAATGCTTTAGAATCGAATTTTTACCGATATCATCTATTTTGAAACATTAAGAATCGGCAACTTGAACAAAGTCATCTATTTACAGTGCTTTAGAATCCGACTTTAAACGATATCATCTATTTTCAAAGCTTGAGAATCGGCGAATTGAACAAGGTATTAATTAACAATGCTTTAGAATCCGACTTGAAACGATATCATCTATTTAAAAACCTTACGAATAAGCAACTTGAACAAAGTCATCTATTTACAATGCTTTGGAATCCGACTTTAAACGATATCATCTATTTTCAAACCTAAAGAATCCGCAACTTGAACAAAGTCATCTATTTACAATGCTTTAGAATCCGACTTTAAACGATATCATCTATTTTCAAACCTTAAGAATCCGCAACTTGAACAAAGTCATCTATTTACAATGCTTTATAATCCGACTTTAAATGATATCATCAATTTGCAAACTTTAAGAATCCGCAACTGTAATAAAGTCATCTACTTACAATGCTTTAGAATCCGACTTAAAACAATATCATCTATTTTCAAACCTTAAGAGTCCGCCACTTGAACAAAGTCATCTATTTACAATGCTTTAGAATCCGACTTGAAACGATATCATCTATTTTCAAACCTTAAGAACCATCAACTTGAACAAAGTGATCTATTTACAATGCTTTAGAATCCGACTTAAAACGATATCATCTATTTTAAAACATTAAGAATCCGCAACTTGAACAAGGTTATCTATTTACAATGCTTTAGAATCCGACTTTAAACGATATCATCTATTTTCAAACCTAAAGTATCGGCCACTTGAACAAAGTCATCTATTTACAATGCTGTAGAATCCGACTTTAAACGATATCATCTATTTTAAAACCTTAAGAATCGGCAACTTGAACAAAGTCATCTATTTACAATGCTTTGGAATCCGACTTTAAACGATATCATCTATTTTCAAAGCTTAAGAATCGGCAACTTCAACAAAGTCATTTATTTACAATGCTTAAGAATCCGACTTTAAACGATATCATCTATTTTCAAACCTAAAGAACTCGCAACTTGAACAAAGTCATCTATTTACAATACTTTAGAATCCGACTTTAAACGATATCATCTATTTTAAAACCTTTAGAATCCGCAACTTGAACAAAGTCATGTATTTACAATGCTTTAGAATCCGACTTTAAACTATGTCATCTATTTTCAAACATCAAGCATCCGCAACTTGAACAAAGTCATCTATTTACAATGCGTTAGAATCCGACTTTAAACGATATCATCTATTTTCAAACCTGAAGAATCCGCAACTTGAACACCGTCATCTATTTACAATGCTTTACAATCCGACTTTAAACGATATCATCTATTTTCAAACCTTAAGAATCCGCAACTTAGACAAAGTCATCTATTTACAATGCTTTAGAATCCGACTTAAAACAATATCATCTATTTTAAAAGCTTAAGAATCCGCAACTTGTACAAAGTCATCTATTAACAATGCTTTAGAATCCGACTTTAAACGATATAATATATTTTCAAACTATCAGAGTCCGCAACTTGAACAAAGTCATCTATTTACAATGCTTTAGAATCCCACTTTAACCGATATTATCTATTTTCAATCCTTAAGTATCGGCAACTTGTACAAAGTCATCTATTTACAATGCTTTAGAATCCGACTTTAAACGATATCATCTATTTTCAATCCTTAAAGAATCGGCAACTTGAACAAAGTCATCTATTTACAATGCTTTAGAATCCGACTTTAAACGATATCATCTATTTTCAAACCTTAAGAATCCGCAACTTGAACAAAGTCATTTATTTACAATGCTTTAGAATCCGACTTTAACCGATATCATCTATTTTCAAACCTTAAGAATCCGCAACTTGAACAAAGTCATCTATTTACAATGCTGTAGAATCCGACTTTAAACAATATCATCTATTTTCAAACCTTAAGAATCCGCAACTTGAACAAAGTCATCTATTTACAATGCTTTAGAATGCGACTTTAAACAATATCATCTATTTTCAAGCCTTAAGAATCCGCAACTGTAATAAAGTCATCTACTTACAATGCTTTAGAATCGTACTTTAAACAATATCATCTATTTTCAAACCTTAAGAGTCCGCCACTTGAACAAAGTCATCTATTTACAATGCTTTCGAATCCGACTTTAAACGATATCATCTATTTTCAAACCTTAAGAATCCGCAACTTGAACAAAGTCATCTATTTACAATGCTTAAGAATCCGACTTTAAACCATATCATCTATTTTCAAAGCTTAAGAATCGGCAACTTGAACAAGTCATCTATTTACAATGCTTAAGAATCCGACTTTAAACGATATCATCTATTTTACAAATTTTAAGAATCCGCAACTTGAACAAAGTCATCTATTTACAATGCCTTGGAATCCGACTTTAAACGATATCACCTTTTTTCAAAGCTTAAAAATCGGTACCTTGAACAAAGTCATCTATTTACAATGCTTTAGAATCCGACTTCAAACGATATCATCGATTTTCAAACCTTAAGAATCCGCAACTTGAACGAAGTCATCTATTTACAATGCTTTTGAATCCTACTTTAAACATTATCTTCTATTTTCAAACCTTAAGAATCCGTACTTGAACAAAATCATCTATTTACAATGCTTTAGAATCCGACTTTAAACGATATCATCTATTTTCAAACCTTAAGAATCAGCAACTTGAACAAAGTCATTTATTTACAATGCTTTAGAATCCGACTTTAAACGATATCATCTATTTTCAAACCTTAAGAATCCGCAACTTGAACAAAGTTATCTATTTACAATGCTTTAGAATCCGACTTTAACCGATATCATCTATTTTCAAACCTTAAGAATCCGCAACTTGAACAAAGTCATCTATTTACAATGCGTTAGAATGCGACTTTAAACAATGTCATCTATTTTCAAACCTTAAGAATCCGCAACTGTAATAAAGTCATCTACTTACAATGCTTTAGAATCGTACTTTAAACAATATCATCTATTTTCAAACCTTAAGAGTCCGCCACTTGAACAAAGTCATCTATTTACAATGCTTTAGAATCCGACTTTAAACGATATCATCTATTTTCAAACCTTAAGAATCCGCAACTTGAACAAAGTCATCTATTTACAATGCTTTAGAATCCGACTTTAAACTATGTCATCTATTTTCAAATATCAAGCATCCGCAACTTGAACAAGGTCATCTATTTACAATGCTTCAGAATCCGACTATAAACGATATCATCTATTTTCAAACCTAAAGTATCGGCCACTGTAACAAAGTCATCTATTTATAATGCTGTAGAATCCGACTTTAAACGATATCATCTATTTTAAAACCTTAAGAATCCGCAACTTAACAAAGTCATCTATTTACAATGGTTTGGAATCCGATCTTAAACGATATCATCTATTTTCAAACCTTAAGAATCCGCAACTTGAACACAGTCATCTATTTACAATGCTGTAGAATCCGACTTTAAACGATATCATCTATTTTAAAACCTTAAGAATCCGCCACTTAACAAAGTCATCTATTTACAATGGTTTGGAATCCGATCTTAAACGATATCATCTATTTTCAAACCTTAAGAATCCGCAACTTGAACACAGTAATCTATTTACAATGCTTTAGAATCCGACTTTAAACGATATCATCTATTTTCAAACCTTAAGAATCCGCAACTTGAACAAAGTCATCTATTTACAATGCTTTAGAATCCGACTTAAAACAATATCATCTATTCTCAAACCTTAAGAATCCGCAACTTGAACAAAGTCATCTATTAACAATGCTTTAGAATCCGACTTTAAACGATATAATCTATTTTCAAACTATCAGAGTCCGCAACTTGAACAAAGTCATCTATTTACAATGCTTTAGAATCCGACTTTAACCGATATCATCTATTTTCAATCCTTACGTATCGGCAACTTGAACAAAGTCATCTATTTACAATGCTTTAGAATCCGACTTTAAACGATATCATCTATTTTCAATCCTTAAGAATCGGCAACTTGAACAAAGTCATCTATTTACAATGCTTTAGAATCGAACTTTAACCGATATCATCTATTTTGAAACATTAAGAATCGGCAACTTGAACAAAGTCATCTATTTACAGTGCTTTAGAATCAGACTTTAAACGATATCATCTATTTTCAAAGCTTGAGAATCGGCGACTTGAACAAGTCATTAATTAACAATGCTTTAGAATCCGACTTGAAACGATATCATCTATTTAAAAACCTTACGAATCAGCAACTTGAACAAAGTCATCTATTTACAATGCTTTGGAATCCGACTTTAAACGATATCATCTATTTTCAAAGCTTAAGAATCGGCAACTTGAACAAAGTCATCTATTTACAATGCTTTAGAATCCGACTTTAAACGATATCATCTATTTTCAAACCCAAAGAATCCGCAACTTGAACAAAGTCATCTATTTACAATGCTTTATAATCCGACTTTAAATGATATCATCAATTTTCAAACTTTAAGAATCCGCAACTGTAATAAAGTCATCTACTTACAATGCTTTAGAATCGTACTTTAAACAATATCATCTATTTTCAAACCTTAAGAGTCCGCCACTTGAACAAAGTCATCTATTTACAATGCTTTAGTATCCGACTTGAAACGATATCATCTATTTTCAAACTTTAAGAACCATCAACTTGAACAAAGTCATCTATTTACAATGCTTTAGAATCCGACTTAAAACGATATCATCTATTTTAAAATATTAAGAATCCGCCACTTGAACAAGGTTATCAATTTCCAATGCTGTAGAATCCGACTTTAAACGATATCATCTATTTTCAAACCTTAAGAATCCGCAACTTGAACAAAGTCATCTATTTACAATGCTTTAGAATCCGACTTTAAACGATATCATCTATTTCAAAACCTTAAGAATCCGCAACTTGAACAAAGTCATCTATTTACAATGCTTTAGAATCCGACTTTAACCGATATCATCTATTTTCAAACCTTAAAAATCCGCAACTTGAACAAAGTCATCTATTTACAATGCTTTAGAATGCGATTTTAAACAATATCATCTATTTTCAAGCCTTAAGAATCCGCAACTGTAATAAAGTCATCTACTTACAATGCTTTAGAATCGTACTTTAAACAATATCATCTATTTTCAAACCTTAAGAGTCCGCCACTTGAACAAAGTCATCTATTTACAATGCTTTCGAATCCGACTTTAAACGATATCATCTATTTTCAAACCTTAAGAATCCGCAACTTGAACGAAGTCATCTATTTACAATGCTTAAGAATCCGACTTTAAACCATATAATCTATTTTCAAAGCTTAAGAATCGGCAACTTGAACAAGTCATCTATTTACAATGCTTAAGAATCCGACTTTAAACGATATCATATATTTTACAAACCTTAAGAATCCGCAACTGTAATAAAGTCATCTACTTACAAGTCTTTAGAATCGTACTTTAAACAATATCACCTTTTTTCAAAGCTTAAAAATCGGTACCTTGAACAAAGTCATCTATTTACAATGCTTTAGAATCCGACTTCAAACGATATCATCGATTTTCAAACCTTAAGAATCCGCAACTTGAACGAAGTCATCTATTTACAATGCTTTTGAATCCTACTTTAAACATTATCTTCTATTTTCAAACCTTAAGAATCCGCAACTTGAACAAAATCATCTATTTACAATGCTTTAGAATCCGACTTTAAACGATATCATCTATTTTCAAACCTTAAGAATCAGCAACTTGAACAAAGTCATTTATTTACAATGCTTTAGAATCCGACTTTAAACGATATCATCTATTTTCAAAGCTTAAGAATCCGCAACTTGAACAAAGTTATCTATTTACAATGCTTTAGAATCCGACTTTAACCGATATCATCTATTTTCAAACCTTAAGAATCCGCAACTTGAACAAAGTCATCTATTTACAATGCTTTAGAATGCGACTTTAAACAATGTCATCTATTTTCAAACCTTAAGAATCCGCAACTGTAATAAAGTCATCTACTTACAATGCTTTAGAATCGTACTTTAAACAATATCATCTATTTTCAAACCTTAAGAGTCCGCCACTTGAACAAAGTCATCTATTTACAATGCTTTAGAATCCGACTTTAAACGATATCATCTATTTTCAAACCTTAAGAATCCGCAACTTGAACAAAGTCATCTATTTACAATGCTTTAGAATCCGACTTTAAACTATGTCATCTATTTTCAAATATCAAGCATCCGCAACTTGAACAAGGTCATCTATTTACAATGCTTCAGAATCCGACTATAAACGATATCATCTATTTTCAAACCTGAAGTATCGGCCACTTGAACAAAGTCATCTATTTATAATGCTGTAGAATCCGACTTTAAACGATATCATCTATTTTAAAACCTTAAGAATCCGCAACTTAACAAAGTCATCTATTTACAATGGTTTGGAATCCGATCTTAAACGATATCATCTATTTTCAAACCTTAAGAATCCGCAACTTGAACACAGTCATCTATTTACAATGCTGTAGAATCCGACTTTTAACGATATCATCTATTTAAACCTTAAGAATCCGCAACTTAACAAAGTCATCTATTTACAATGGTTTGGAATCCGATCTTAAACGATATCATCTATTTTCAAACCTTAAGAATCCGCAACTTGAACACAGTCATCTATTTACAATGCTTTAGAATCCGACTTTAAACGATATCATCTATTTTCAAACCTTAAGAATCCGCAACTTGAACAAAGTCATCTATTTAGAATGCTTTAGAATCCGACTTAAAACAATATCATCTATTCTCAAACCTTAAGAATCCGCAACTTGAACAAAGTCATCTATTTACAATGCTTTAGAATCCGACTTTAAAAGATATAATCTATTTTCAAACTATCAGAGTCCGCAACTTGAAAAAGTCATCTATTTACAATGCTTTAGAATCCGACTTTAACCGATATCATCTATTTTCAATCCTTACGTATCGGCAACTTGAACAAAGTCATCTATTTACAATGCTTTAGAATCTGACTTTAAACGATATCATCTATTTTCAATCCTTAAGAATCGGCAACTTGAACAAAGTCATCTATTTACAATGCTTTAGAATCGAACTTTAACCGATATCATCTATTTTGAAACATTAAGAATCGGCAACTTGAACAAAGTCATCTATTTACAGTGCTTTAGAATCCGACTTTAAACGATATCATCTATTTTCAAAGCTTGAGAATCGGCGACTTGAACAAATCATTAATTAACAATGCTTTAGAATCCGACTTGAAACGATATCATCTTTTAAAAACCTTACGAATCAGCAACTTGAACAAAGTCATCTATTTACAATGCTTTGGAATCCGACTTTAAACGATATCATCTATTTTCAAAGCTTAAGAATCGGCAACTTGAACAAAGTCATCTATTTACAATGCTTTAGAATCCGACTTTAAACGATATCATCTATTTTCAAACCATAAGAATCCGCAACTTAACAAAGTCATCTATTTACAATGCTTTATAATCCGACTTTAAATGATATCATCAATTTTCAAACTTTAAGAATCCGCAACTGTAATAAAGTCATCTACTTACAATGCTTTAGAATCGTACTTTAAACAATATCATCTATTATCAAACCTTAAGAGTCCGCCACTTGAACAAAGTCATCTATTTACAATGCTTTAGAATCCGACTTGAAACGATATCATCTATTTTCAAACCTTAAGAACCATCAACTTGAACAAAGTCATCTATTTACAATGCTTTAGAATCCGACTTTAAACGATATCATCTATTTTCAAACCTTAAGAATCCGCAACTTGAACAAAGTTATCTATTTACAATGCTTTAGAATCCGACTTTAACCGATATCATCTATTTTCAAACCTAAAGAATCCGAAACTTGAACAAAGTCATCTATTTACAATGCTTTAGAATGCGACTTTAAACAATGTCATCTATTTTCAAACCTTAAGAATCCGCAACTATAATAAAGTCATCTACTTACAATGCTTTAGAATCGTACTTTTAACAATATCATCTATTTCAAACCTTAAGAGTCCGCAACTTGAACAAAGTCATCTATTTACAATGCTTTAGAATCCGACTTTAAACTATGTCATCTATTTTCAAACATCAAGCATCCGCAACTTGAACAAAGTCATCTATTTACAATGCGTTAGAATCCGACTTTAAACGATATCATCTATTTTCAAACCTTAAGAATCCGCAACTTGAACACCGTCATCTATTTACAATGCTTTACAATCCGACTTTAAACGATATCATCTATTTTCAAACCTTAAGAATCCGCAACTTGAACAAAGTCATCTATTTACAATGCTTTAGAATCCGACTTAAAACAATATCATCTATTTTCAAACCTTAAGAATCCGCAACTTGTACAAAGTCATCTATTAACAATGCTTTAGAATCCGACTTTAAACGATATAATATATTTTCAAACTATCAGAGTCCGCAACTTGAACAAAGTCATCTATTTACAATGCTTTAGAATCCCACTTTAACCGATATTATCTATTTTCAATCCTTAAGTATCGGCAACTTGTACAAAGTCATCTATTTACAATGCTTTAGAATCCGACTTTAAACGATATCATCTATTTTCAATCCTTAAGAATCGGTAACTTGAACAAAGTCATCTATTTACAATGCTTTAGAATCCGACTTTAAACGATATCATCTATTTTCAAACCTTCAGAATCCGCAACTTGAACAAAGTCATCTATTTACAATGCTTTAGAATCCCACTTTGAACTATGTCATCTATTTTCAAACATCAAGCATCCGCAACTTGAACAATATCATCTATTTACAATGCGTTAGAACTCGACTTTAAACGATATCATCTATTTTCAAACCTTAAGAATCCGCAACTTGAACACAGTCATCTATTTACAATGCTTTAGAATCCGACTTTAAACGATATCATCTATTTTCAAACCTTAAGAATCCGCAACTTTAACAAAGTCATTTATTTACAATGCTTTAGAATCCGACTTTAAACGATATCATCTATTTTCAAACCTTAAGAATCCGCAACTTGAACAAAGTCATTTATTTACAATGCTTTGGAATCCGACTTTAACCAATATCATCTATTTTCAAACCTTAAGAATCCGCAACTTTAACAAAGTCATTTATTTACAATGCTTTGGAATCCGACTTTAAACGATATCATCTATTTTCAAACCTTAAGAATCCGCGACTTGAACAAAGTCATCTATTTACAATGCTTTAGAATGTGACTTTAAACAATGTCATCTATTTTCAAACCTTAAGAATCCGCAACTGTTATAAAGTCATCTACTTACAAGTCTTTAGAATCGTACTTTAAACAATATCATCTATTTTCAAACCTTAAGAGTCCGCCACTTGACCAAAGTCATCAATTTACAATGCTTTAGAATCCGACTTTAAACGATATCATCTATTTTCAAACCTTAAGAATCCACTACTTGAACAAAGTAATCTATTTACAATGCTTTAGAATCCGACTTTAAACTATGTCATCTATTTTCAAACATCAAGCATCCGCAACTTGAACAAGGTCATCTATTTACAATGCTTTAGAATCCGACTTTAAACGATATCATCTATTTTCAAACCTAAAGTATCGGCCACTTGAACAAAGTCATCTATTTACAATGCTGTAGAATACGACCTTAAACGATATCATCTATTTTCAAACCTTAAGAATCCGCAACTTAACAAAGTCATCTATTTACAATGGTTTGGAATCCGATCTTAAACGATATCATCTATTTTCAAACCTTAAGAATCCGCAACTTGAACAAAGTCATCTATTTACAATGCTTTAGTATCCGACTTAAAACAATATCATCTATTTTCAAGCCTTAAGAATCCGCAACTTGAACAAAGTCATCTATTAACTATGCTTTAGAATCCGACTTTAAACGATATAATCTATTTTACAACTATCAGAGTCCGCAACTTGAACAAAGTCATCTATTTACAATGCTTAAGAATCCGACTTTAAACGATATCATCTATTGTAAAACCTTAAGAATCCGGCACTTGAACAAAGTCATCTATTTACAATGCTTTGCAATCCCACTTTAAACGATATCATCTTTTTTCAAAGCTTAAGAATCGGTACCTTGAACAAAGTCATCTATTTACAATGCTTTAGAATCCGACTTCAAACGATATCATCGATTTTCAAACCTTAAGAATCCGCAACTTGAACAAAGTCATCTATTTACAATGCTTTCGAATCACACTTGCAACGATATCATCTGATTTAAAACCTTAAGAATCCGCAACTTGAACGAAGTCATCTATTTACAATGCTTTTGAATCCAACTTCAAACATTATCTTCTATTTTCAAACCTTAAGAATCCGCAACTGTAACAAAGTCATCTATTTACAATGCTTTAGAATCCGACTTTAAACGATATCATCTATTTTCAAACCTTTAGAATCCGCAACTTGAACAAAGTCATTTATTTACAATGCTTTAGAATCCGACTTTAAACGATATCATCTATTTTCAAACGTTAAGAATCCGCAACTTGAACAAAGTCATCTATTTACAATGCTT
The DNA here is from genome assembly GCA_963556195.1 of Sepiola atlantica. Classification (NCBI taxonomy): domain Eukaryota; kingdom Metazoa; phylum Mollusca; class Cephalopoda; order Sepiida; family Sepiolidae; genus Sepiola; species Sepiola atlantica. The sequence continues at coordinate 6,026,177 of OY744522.1, forward strand.
TAGAATCCGACTTTAAACGATATCATCTATTTTCAAACCTTAAGAATCCGCAACTTGAACAAAGTCATCTATTTACAATGCTTTAGAATCCGACTTTAAACGATATCATCTATTTCCAAAATATAAGAATCCGCAACTTGAACAAAGTCATCTATTTACAATGCTTTAGAATCCGACTTTAACCGATATCATCTATTTTCAAACCTTAAAAATCCGCAACTTGAACAAAGTCATCTATTTACAATGCTTTAGAATGCGACTTTAAACAATGTCATCTATTTTCAAACCTTAAGAATCCACAACTGTAATAAAGTCATCTACTTACAATGCTTTAGAATCGTACTTTAAACAATATCATCTATTTTCAAACCTTAAGTGTACGCAACTTGAACAAAGTCATCTATTTACAATGCTTTAGAATCCGACTTTAAACGATATCATCTATTTTCAAACCTTAAGAATCCGCAACTTGAACAAGTCATCTATTTACAATGCTTTAGAATCCGACTTTAAACCATATCATCTATTTTCAAAGCTTAAGAATCGGCAACTTGAACAAGTCATCTATTTACAATGCTTAAGAATCCGACTTGTAACGATATCATCTATTTTCAAACCTTAAGAATCCGCAACTTGAACAAAGTCATCTATTTACAATGCCTTGGAATCCGACTTTAAACGATATCACCTTTTTTCTAACCTTAAGAATCGGTACCTTGAACAAAGTTATCTATTTACAATGCTTTAGAATCCGACTTTAACCGATATCATCTATTTTCAAACCTTAAGAATCCGCAACTTGAATAAAGTCATCTATTTACAATGCTTTAGAATGCGACTTTAAACAATGTCATCTATTTTCAAACCTTAAGAATTCGCAACTGTAATAAAAGCATCTACTTACAATGCTTTAGAATCATACTTTAAACAATATCATCTATTTTCAAACCTTAAGAGTCCGCCACTTGAACAAAGCCATCTATTTACAATGCTTTAGAATCCGACTTTAAACGATATCATCTATTTTCAAACCTTAAGAATCCGCAACTTGAACAAAGTCATCTATTTACAATGCTTTAGAATGCGACTTTAAACAATGTCATCTATTTTCAAACCTTAAGAATCCGCAACTGTAATAAAGTCATCTACTTACAATGCTTTAGAATCCGACTTTAAACGATATCATCTATTTTCAAACCTTAAGAATCCGCAACTTGAACAAAGTCATCTATTTACAATGCTTTAGAATCCGACTTTAAACCATATCATCTATTTTCAAAGCTTAAGAATCGGCAACTTGAAAAAGTCATCTATTTACAATGCTTAAGAATCCGACTTTAAACGATATCATCTATTTTCAAACCTTAAGAATCCGCAACTTGAACAAAGTCATCTATTTACAATGCCTTGGAATCCGACTTTAAACGATATCACCTTTTTTCAAAGCTTAAAAATCGGTACCTTGAACGAAGTCATCTATTTACAATGCTTTTGAATCCTACTTTAAACATTATCTTCTATTTTCAAACCTTAAGAATCCGCAACTTGAACAAAGTAATCTATTAACAATGCTTTAGAATCCGACTTTAAACGATATCATCTATTTTCAAACCTTAAGAATCCGCAACTTGAACAAAGTCATTAATTTACAATGCTTTAGAATCCGACTTTAAACGATATCATCTATTTTCAAACCTTAAGAATCCGCAACTTGAACAAAGTCATCTATTTACAATGCTTTAGAATCCGACTTTAAACGATATCATCTATTTTCAAACCTTAAGAATCCGCTACTTGAACAAAGTTATCTATTTACAATGCTTTAGAATCCGACTTTAAACGATATCATCTATTTTCAAACCTTAAGAATCCGCAACTTGAACAAAGTTATCTATTTACAATGCTTTAGAATCCGACTTTAACCGATATCATCTATTTTCAAACCTTAAGAATCCGCAACTTGAACAAAGTCATCTATTTACAATGCTTTAGAATGCGACTTTAAACAATGTCATCTATTTTCAAACCTTAAGAATTCGCAACTGTAATAAAAGCATCTACTTACAATGCTTTAGAATCGTACTTTAAACAATATCATCTATTTAAAACCTTAAGAGTCCGCTACTTGAACAAAGTCATCTATTTACAATGCTTTAGAATCCGACTTTAAACGATATCATCTATTTTCAAACCTTAAGAATCCGCAACTTGAACAAAGTCATCTATTTACAATCCTTTAGAATGCGACTTTAAACAATGTCATCTATTTGCAAACCTTAAGAGTCCGCAACTGTAATAAAGTCATCTACTTACAATGCTTTAGAATCGTACTTTAAACAATATCATCTATTTTCAAACCTTAAGAGTCCGCCACTTGAACAAAGTCATCTATTTACAATGCTTTAGAATCCGACTTTAAACGATATCATCTATTTTCAAACCTTAAGAATCCGCCACTTAAACAAAGTCATCTATTTACAATGCTTTAGAATCCGACTTTAAACCATACCATCTATTTTCTAAGCTTAAGAATCGGCAACTTGAACAAGTCATCTATTTACAGTGCTTAAGAATCCGACTTAAAAAGATATCATCTATTTTCAAACCTTAAGAATCCGCAACTTGAACAAAGTCATCTATTTACAATGCCTTAGAATCTGACTTTAAACGATATCACCTTTTTTCAAAGCTTAAAAATCGGAAACTTGAACAAAGTCATCTATTTACAATGCTTTAGAATCCGACTTCAAACGATATCATCAATTTTCAAACCTTAAGAATCCGCAACTTAAACGAAGTCATCTATTTACAATGCTTTTGAATCCTACATTAAACATTATCTTCTATTTTCAACTCTTAAGAATCCGCAACTTGAACAAAGTAATCTATTTACAATGCTTTAGAATCCGACTTTAAACGATATCATCTATTTTCAAACCTTAAGAATCCGCAACTTGAACAAAGTCATTTATTTACAATGCTTTAGAATCCGACTTTAAACGATATCATCTATTTTCAAACCTTAAGAATCCGCAACTTGAACAAAGTCATCTATTCACAATGCTTTAGAATCCGACTTTAAACGATATCATCTATTTTCAAACCTTAAGAATCCGCAACTTGAACAAAGTCATCTATTTACAATACTTTAGAATCCGACTTTAAACGATATCATCTATTTTCAAACCTTAAGAATCCGCAACTTGAACAAAGTCATCTATTTACAATGCTTTAGAATCCGACTTTAAACGATATCATCTATTTTCAAACCTTAAGAATCCGCAACTTGAACAAAGTCATTTATTTACAATGCTTTAGAATCCGACTTTAAACGATATCATCTATTTTCAAACCTTAAGAATCCGCAACTTGAACAAAGTCATCTATTTACAATGCTTAAGAATCCGACTTTAAACGATATCATCTATTTTCAAACCTTAAGAATCCGCAACTTAAACAAAGTCATCTATTTACAATGCTTTAGAATCCGACTTAAAACAATATCATCTATTTTCAAACCTTAAGAATCCGCAACTTGAACAAAGTACTCTATTAACAATTCTTTAGAATCCGACTTTAAACGATATAATCTATTTTCAAACTATCAGAGTCCGCAACTTGAACAAAGTCATCTATTTACAATGCTTTAGAATCCGACTTTAACCGATATCATCTATTTTCAATCCTTAAGTATCGGCAACTTGAACAAAGTCATCTATTTACAATGCTTTAGAATCTGACTTTAAACGATATCATCTATTTTCAATCCTTAAGAATCGGCAACTTGAACAAAGTCATCTATTTACGATGCTTAAGAATCGAACTTTAAACGATATCATCTATTTTCAAACCTTAAGAATCGGCAACTTGAACAAAGTCATCTATTTACAGTGCTTTAGAATCCGACTTTAAACGATATCATCTATTTTCAAAGCTTGAGAATCGGCGACTTGAACAAGTCGTTAATTAACAATGCTTTAGAATCCGACTTGAAACGATATCATCTATTTAAAAACCTTACGAATCGGGAACTTGAACAAAGTCATCTATTTACAATGCTTTGGAATCCGACTTTAAACGATATCATCTATTTTCGAAGCTGAAGAATCGGCAACTTGAACAAAGTCATCTATTTACAATGCTTTAGAATCCGACTTTAAACGATATCATCTATTTTCAAACCTAAAGAATCCGCAACTTGAACAAAGTCATCTATTTACAATGGTTTGGAATCCGATCTTAAACGATATCATCTATTTTCAAACCTTAAGAATCCGCAACTTGAACACAGTCATCTATTTACAATGCTTTAGAATCCGACTTTAAACGATATCATCTATTTTCAAACCTTAAGAATCCGCAAATTGAACAAAGTCATCTATTTACAATGCTTTAGAATCCGACTTAAAACAATATCATCTATTCTCAAACCTTAAGAATCCGCAACTTGAACAAAGTCATCTATTAACAATGCTTTAGAATCCGACTTTAAACGATATAATCTATTTTCAAACTATCAGAGTCCGCAACTTGAACAAAGTCATCTATTTACAATGCTTTAGAATCCGACTTTAACCGATATCATCTATTTTCAATCCTTAAGTATCGGCAACTTGAACAAAGTCATCTATTTACAATGCTTTAGAATCCGACTTTAAACGATATCATCTATTTTCAATCCTTAAGAATCGGCAACTTGAACAAAGTCATCTATTTACAATGCTTTAGAATCGAACTTTAACCGATATCATCTATTTTGAAACCTTAAGAATCGGCAACTTGAACAAAGTCATCTATTTACAGTGCTTTAGAATCCGACTTTAAACGATATCATCTATTTTCAAAGCTTGAGAATCGGCGACTTGAACAAGTCATTAATTAACAATGCTTTAGAATCCGACTTGAAACGATATCATCTATTTAAAAACCTTACGAATCAGCAACTTGAACAAAGTCATCTATTTACAATGCTTTGGAATCCGACTTTAAACGATATGATCTATTTTCAAAGCTTAAGAATCGGCAACTTGAACAAAGTCATCTATTTACAATGCTTTAGAATCCGACTTTAAACAATATAATCTATTTTCAAACCTCAAGAATCCGCAACTTGAATAAAGTCATCTATTTACAATGCTTTATAATCCGACTTTAAATGATATCATCAATTTTCAAACTTTAAGAATCCGCAACTGTAATAAAGTCATTTACTTACAATGCTTTAGAATCGTACTTTAAACAATATCATCTATTTTCAAACCTTAAGAGTCCGCCACTTGAACAAAGTCATCTATTTACAATGTTTTAGAATCCGACTTGAAACGATATCATCTATTTTCAAACCTTAAGAACCATCAACTTGAACAAAGTCATCTATTTACAATGCTTTAGAATCCGACTTAAAACGATATCATCTATATTAAAACATTAAGAATCCGCAACTTGAACAAGGTTATCTATTTACAATGCTTTAGAATCCGACTTTAAACGATATCATCTATTTTCAAACCTAAAGTATCGGCCACTTGAACAAAGTCATCTATTTACAATGCTGTAGAATCCGACTTTAAACGATATCATCTATTTTAAAACCTTAAGAATCGGCAACTTGAACAAAGTCATCTATTTACAATGCTTTGGAATCCGACTTTAAACGATATCATCTATTTTCAAACTTAAAGAACTCGCAACTTGAACAAAGTCATCTATTTACAATGCTTTAGAACTTGATTTTAAACGATATCATCTATTTTCAAACCTTAAGCATCCGCAATTTTAACAAAGTCATCTATTTACAATGCTTTAGAATCCGACATTAAACGATAAAATCTATTTTCAAACTATCAGAGTCCGCAACTTGAACAAAGTCATCTATTTACAATGCTTTAGAATCCGACTTTAACCGATATCATCTATTTTCAATCCTTAAGTATCGGCAACTTGAACAAAGTCATCTATTTACAATGCTTTAGAATCCGACTTTAAACGATATCATCTATTTTCAATCCTTAAGAATCGGCAACTTGAACAAAGTCATCTATTTACAATGCTTAAGAATCGAACTTTAAACGATATCATCTATTTTCAAACCTTAAGAATCGGCAACTTGAACAAAGTCATCTATTTACAGTGCTTTAGAATCCGACTTTGAACGATATCATCTATTTTCAAAGCTTGAGAATCGGCGACTTGAACAAGTCGTTAATTAACAATGCTTTAGAATCCGACTTGAAACGATATCATCTATTTAAAAACCTTACGAATCGGCAACTTGAACAAAGTCATCTATTTACAATGCTTTGGAATCCGACTTTAAACGATATCATCTATTTTCAAAGCTTAAGAATCGGCAACTTGAACAAAGTCATCTATTTACAATGCTTTAGAATCCGACTTTAAACGATATCATCTATTTTCAAACCTAAAGAATCCGCAACTTGAACAAAGTCATCTATTTACAATGGTTTTGAATCCGATCTTAAACGATATCATCTATTTTCAAACCTTAAGAATCCGCAACTTGAACACAGTCATCTATTTACAATGCTTTAGAATCCGACTTTAAACGATATCATCTATTTTCAAATCTTAAGAATCCGCAAATTGAACAAAGTCATCTATTTACAATGCTTTAGAATCCGACTTAAAACAATATCATCTATTCTCAAACCTTAAGAATCCGCAACTTGAACAAAGTCATCTATTAACAATTCTTTAGAATCCGACTTTAAACGATATAATCTATTTTCAAACTATCAGAGTCCGCAACTTGAACAAAGTCATCTATTTACAATGCTTTAGAATCCGACTTTAACCGATATCATCTATTTTCAATCCTTAAGTATCGGCAACTTGAACAAAGTCATCTATTTACAATGCTTTAGAATCCGACTTTTAACGATATAATCTATTTTCAATCCTTAAGAATCGGCAACTTGAACAAAGTCATCTATTTACAATGCTTTAGAATCGAACTTAACCGATATCATCTATTTTGAAACCTTAAGAATCGGCAACTTGAACAAAGTCATCTATTTACAGTGCTTTAGAATCCGACTTTAAACGATATCATCTATTTTCAAAGCTTAAGAATCGGCAACTTCAACAAAGTCATTTATTTACAATGCTTAAGAATCCGACTTTAAACGATATCATCTATTTTCAAACCTAAAGAACTCGCAACTTGAACAAAGTCATCTATTTACAATGCTTTAGAATCCGATTTTAAACGATATCATCTATTTTCAAACCTTAAGAATCCGCAATTTTAACAAAGTCATCTATTTACAATGCTTTAGAATCCGACTTTAAACGATATAATCTATTTTCAAACTATCAGAGTCCGCAACTTGAACAAAGTCATCTATTTACAATGCTTTAGAATCCGACTTTAACCGATATCATCTATTTTCAATATTTAAGTATCGGCAACTTGAACAAAGTCATCTATTTACAATGCTTTAGAATCCGACTTTAAACGATATCATCTATTTTCAATCCTTAAGAATCGGCAACTTGAACAAAGTCATCTATTTACAATGCTTAAGAATCGAACTTTAAACGATATCATCTATTTTCAAACCTTAAGAATCGGCAACTTGAACAAAGTCATCTATTTAGAGTGCTTTAGAATCCGACTTTAAACGATATCATCTATTTTCAAAGCTTGAGAATCGGCGACTTGAACAAGTCGTTAATTAACAATGCTTTAGAATCCGACTTGAAACGATATCATCTATTTAAAAACCTTACGAATCGGCAACTTGAACAAAGTCATCTATTTACAATGCTTTGGAATCCGACTTTAAACGATATCATCTATTTTCAAAGCTTAAGAATCGGCAACTTGAACAAAGTCATCTATTTACAATGCTTTAGAATCCGACTTTAAACGATATCATCTATTTTCAAACCTAAAGAATCCGCAACTTGAACAAAGTCATCTATTTACAATGGTTTGGAATCCGATCTTAAACGATATCATCTATTTTCAAACCTTAAGAATCCGCAACTTGAACACAGTCATCTATTTACAATGCTTTAGAATCCGACTTTAAACGATATCATCTATTTTCAAACCTTAAGAATCCGCAAATTGAACAAAGTCATCTATTTACAATGCTTTAGAATCCGACTTAAAACAATATCATCTATTCTCAAACCTTAAGAATCCGCAACTTGAACAAAGTCATCTATTAACAATGCTTTAGAATCCGACTTTAAACGATATAATCTATTTTCAAACTATCAGAGTCCGCAACTTGAACAAAGTCATCTATTTACAATGCTTTAGAATCCGACTTTAACCGATATCATCTATTTTCAATCCTTAAGTATCGGCAACTTGAACAAAGTCATCTATTTACAATGCTTTAGAATCCGACTTTAAACGATATCATTTATTTTCAATCCTTAAGAATCGGCAACTTCAACAAAGTCATCTATTTACAATGCTTTAGAATCGAACTTTAACCGATATCATCTATTTTGAAACCTTAAGAATCGGCAACTTGTACAAAGTCATCTATTTACAGTGCTTTAGAATCCGACTTTAAACGATATCATCTATTTTCAAAGCTTGAGAATCGGCGACTTGAACAAGTCATTAATTAACAATGCTTTAGAATCCGACTTGAAACGATATCATCTATTTAAAAACCTTACGAATCAGCAACTTGAACAAAGTCATCTATTTACAATGCTTTGGAATCCGACTTTAAACGATATCATCTATTTTCAAAGCTTAAGAATCGGCAACTTGAACAAAGTCATCTATTTACAATGCTTTAGAATCCGACTTTAAACGATATCATCTATTTTCAAACCTAAAGAATCCGCAACTTGAACAAAGTCATCTATTTACAATGCTTTATAATCCGACTTTAAATGATATCATCAATTTTCAAACTTTAAGAATCCGCAACTGTAATAAAGTCATTTACTTATAATGCTTTAGAATCGTATTTTAAACAATATCATCTATTTTCAAACCTTAAGAGTCCGCCACTTGAACAAAGTCATCTATTTACAATGCTTTAGAATCCGACTTGAAACGATATCATCTATTTTCAAACCTTAAGAACCATCAACTTGAACAAAGTCATCTATTTACAATGCTTTAGAATCCGACTTAAAACGATATCATCTATATTAAAACATTAAGAATCCGCAACTTGAACAAGGTTATCTATTTACAATGCTTTAGAATCCGACTTTAAACGATATCATCTATTTTCAAACCTAAAGTATCGGCCACTTGAACAAAGTCATCTATTTACAATGCTGTAGAATCCGACTTTAAACGATATCATCTATTTTAAAACCTTAAGAATCGGCAACTTGAACAAAGTCATCTATTTACAATGCTTTGGAATCCGACTTTAAACGATATCATCTATTTTCAAAGCTTAAGAATCGGCAACTTCAACAAAGTCATGTATTTACAATGCTTAAGAATCCGACTTTAAACGATATCATCTATTTTCAAACCTGAAGAACTCGCAACTTGAACAAAGTCATCTATTTACAATGCTTTAGAATCCGATTTTAAACGATATCATCTATTTTCAAACCTTAAGAATCCGCAATTTTAACAAAGTCATCTATTTACAATGCTTTAGAATCCGACTTTAAACGATATAATCTATTTTCAAACTATCAGAGTCCGCAACTTGAACAAAGTCATCTATTTACAATGCTTTAGAATCCGACTTTAACCGATATCATCTATTTTCAATATTTAAGTATCGGCAACTTGAACAAAGTCATCTATTTACAATGCTTTAGAATCCGACTTTAAACGATATCATCTATTTTCAATCCTTAAGAATCGGCAACTTGAACAAAGTCATCTATTTACAATGCTTAAGAATCGAACTTTAAACGATATCATCTATTTTAAAACCTTAAGAATCGGCAACTTGAACAAAGTCATCTATTTACAGTGCTTTAGAATCCGACTTTAAACGATATCATCTATTTTCAAAGCTTGAGAATCGGCGACTTGAACAAGTCGTTAATTAACAATGCTTTAGAATCCGACTTGAAACGATATCATCTATTTAAAAACCTTACGAATCGGCAACTTGAACAAAGTCATCTATTTACAATGCTTTGGAATCCGACTTTAAACGATATCATCTATTTTCAAAGCTTAAGAATCGGCAACTTGAACAAAGTCATCTATTTACAATGCTTTAGAATCCGACTTTAAACGATATCATCTATTTTCAAACCTAAAGAATCCGCAACTTGAACAAAGTCATCTATTTACAATGGTTTGGAATCCGATCTTAAACGATATCATCTATTTTCAAACCTTAAGAATCCGCAACTGTAACACAGTCATCTATTTACAATGCTTTAGAATCCGACTTTAAACGATATCATCTATTTTCAAACCTTAAGAATCCGCAAATTGAACAAAGTCATCTATTTACAATGCTTTAGAATCCGACTTAAAACAATATCATCTATTCTCAAACCTTAAGAATCCGCAACTTGAACAAAGTCATCTATTAACAATGCTTTAGAATCCGACTTTAAACGATATAATCTATTTTCAAACTATCAGAGTCCGCAACTTGAACAAAGTCATCTATTTACAATGCTTTAGAATCCGACTTTAACCGATATCATCTATTTTCAATCCTTAAGTATCGGCAACTTGAACAAAGTCATCTATTTACAATGCTTAAGAATCCGACTTTAAACGATATCATTTATTTTCAATCCTTAAGAATCGGCAACTTGAACAAAGTCATCTATTTACAATGCTTTAGAATCGAACTTTAACCGATATCATCTATTTTGAAACCTTAAGAATCGGCAACTTGTACAAAGTCATCTATTTACAGTGCTTTAGAATCCGACTTTAAACGATATCATCTATTTTCAAAGCTTGAGAATCGGCGACTTGAACAAGTCATTAATTAACAATGCTTTAGAATCCGACTTGAAACGATATCATCTATTTAAAAACCTTACGAATCAGCAACTTGAACAAAGTCATCTATTTACAATGCTTTGGAATCCGACTTTAAACGATATCATCTATTTTCAAAGCTAAAGAATCCGCAACTTGAACAAAGTCATCTATTTACAATGCTTTAGAATCCGACTTTAAACGATATCATCTATTTTCAAACCTAAAGAATCCGCAACTTGAACAAAGTCATCTATTTACAATGCTTTATAATCCGACTTTAAATGATATCATCAATTTTCAAACTTTAAGAATCCGCAACTGTAATAAAGTCATTTACTTACAATGCTTTAGAATCGTATTTTAAACAATATCATCTATTTTCAAACCTTAAGAGTCCGCCACTTGAACAAAGTCATTTATTTACAATGCTTTAGAATCCGACTTGAAACGATATCATCTATTTTCAAACCTTAAGAACCATCAACTTGAACAAAGTCATCTATTTACAATGCTTTAGAATCCGACTTAAAACGATATCATCTATATTAAAACATTAAGAATCCGCAACTTGAACAAAGTCATCTATTTACAATGCTTTAGAATCCGACTTTAAACGATATCATCTATTTTCAAACCTAAAGTATCGGCCACTTGAACAAAGTCATCTATTTACAATGCTGTAGAATCCGACTTTAAACGATATCATCTATTTTAAAACCTTAAGAATCGGCAACTTGAACAAAGTCATCTATTTACAATGCTTTGGAATCCGACTTTAAACGATATCATCTATTTTCAAAGCTTAAGAATCGGCAACTTCAACAAAGTCATTTATTTACAATGCTTAAGAATCCGACTTTAAACGATATCATCTATTTTCAAACCTAAAGAACTCGCAACTTGAACAAAGTCATCTATTTACAATGCTTTAGAATCCGATTTTAAACGATATCATCTATTTTCAAACCTTAAGAATCCGCAATTTTAACAAAGTCATCTATTTACAATGCTTTAGAATCCGACTTTAAACGATATCATCTATTTTCAAATTTTAAGAATCCGCAACTTGAACAAAGTCATCTATTTACAATGCTTAAGAATCTGACTTTAAACGATATCATCTATTTTTAAACCTTAAGAATCCGCAACTTGAACAAAGTCATCTATTTACAATACTTTAGAATCCGACTTTAAACGATATCATCTATTTTAAAACTTTTAGAATCCGCAACTTGAACAAAGTCATTTATTTACAATGCTTTAGAATCCGACTTTAAACGATATCATCTATTTTCAAACCTTAAGAATCCGCAACTTGAACAAAGTCATCTATTTACAATGCTTTAGAATCCGACTTTAAACGATATCATCTATTTTCAAACTTTAAGAATCCGCAACTTGAACAAAGTCATCCATTTACAATGCGTTAAGATCCGACTTTAAACGATATCATCTATTTTCAAACCTTAAGAATCCGCAACTTGAACAAAGTCATCTATTTACAATGCTTTAGAATCCGACTTTAAAGGATATCATCTATTTTCAAACATTAAGAATCTGCAACTTGAACAAAGTCATCTATTTACAATGCTTCAGAATCCGACTTTAAACGATATCATTAATTTTCAAAATTTAAGAATCCGACACTTGAACAAAGTCATCTATTTACAATACTTTAGAATCCGACTTTAAACGATATCATCTATGTTCAAACCTTAAGAACTCGCAACTTGAACAAAGTCATCTATTTACAATGCATTAGAATCCGACTTTAAACGATATCATCTATTTTCAAACCTTAAGAATCCGCAACTTGAACAAAGTCATCTATTTACAATGCTTTAGAATCCGACTTTAAACGATATAATCTATTTTCAAACCTTAAGAATCCGCAACTTGAACAAAGTCATCTATTTACAATGCTTTAGAATCCGACTTTAACCGATATCATCTATTTTCCAACCTTAAGAATCCGCAACTTGAACACAGTCATCTATTTACAATGGTTTGGAGACCGATCTTAAACGATATCATCTATTTTCAAACTTAAAGAATCCGCAACTTGAACACAGTCATCTATTTACAATGCTTTAGAATCCGACTTTAAACGATATCATCTATTTTCAAACCTTGAGAATCCTCAACTTGAACAAAGTCATCTCTTTACAATGCGTTAGTATCCGACTTGAAACGATATCATCTATTTTAAAACCTTAAGAATCCGCAACTTGAACAAAGTCATGTATTTACAATGATTTAGAATCCGACTTTAAACGATATCATCTATTTTCAAACCTTAAGAATCCGCAACTTGAACAAAGTTATCTACTTACTATGCTTTAGAATCCGATTTTAAACGATATCATCTATTTTCAAACCTTAAGAATCCGCAACTTGAACAAAGTCATCTATTTACAATGCTTTAGAATCCGACTTTACACGATATCATCTATTTTCAAACCTTAAGAATCCGCAACTTGAACAAAGTCATCTATTTACAATGCTGTAGAATCCGACTTTAAACCATATCATCTATTTTCAAAGCTTAAGATTCGGCAACTTGAACAAGTCATCTATTTACAATGCTTAAGAATCCGACTTCAAACGATATCATCTATTTTCAAACCTTAAGAATCCGCAACTTGAACAAAGTCATCTATTTACAATGCGTTAGAATCCGACTTTAAACGATATCATCTATTTTCAAACCTTAAGGATCCGCAACTTGAACAAAGTCATCTATTTACAATGCTTTAGAATCCGACTTTAAACGATATCATCTATTTTCAAACCTTAAGAATCTGCAACTTAACAAAGTCATCTATTTACAATGGTTTGGAATCCGATCTTAAACGATATCATCTATTTGCAAACCTTAAGTATCCGCAACTTGAACACAGTCATCTATTTACAATGCTTTAGAATCCGACTTTAAACGATATCATCTATTTTCAAACCTTAAGAATCCGCAACTTGAACAAAGTCATCTATTTACAATGCTTCAGAATACGACTTTAAACGATATCATTAATTTTCAAAATTTAAGAATCCGACACTTGAACAAAGTCATCTATTTACAATACTTTAGAATCCGACTTTAAACATCATCATCTATTTTCAAACCTTAAGAATCTTCAACTTGAACAAAGTCATCTATTTACAATTCATTAGAACCCGACTTTAAACAATATCATCTATTTTCAAACCTTAAGAATCCGCAACTTGAACAAAGTCATCTATTTACAATGCTTTAGAATCCGATTTTAAACGATATCACCTATTTTCGAATGTTAAGAATCGGCAACTTAAACAAAGTCATCTATTTACAGTGCGTTAGAATCCGACTTTAAACGATATAATCTATTAACGATATACTCTATTGTCAAACCTCAAGAATCCGCAACTTGAACAAAGTAATCTATTTACAATGCTTTAGAATCCGGCTTTAAACGATATCATCTATTTTCAATGCTTAAGAATCGGCGACTTGAACAAGTCATCTATTTACAATGCTTTAGAATCCGACTTTAAACGATATCATCTATTTTCAAACTTTTAGAGTCCGCAACTTGAACAAAGTCATCTATTTACAATGCTTTGGAATCCGACTTTAAAAGATATCATCTATTTTCAAACCTTAAGAATCCGAAACTTGAACAAAGTCATCTATTTACAATGTTTTAGAATCCGACTTTAAACGATATCATCGATTTTCAAACTTTTAGAATCCGTAACTTGAACAAAGTAATCTATTTACAATGCTTTAGAATCCGACTTTAAACATTATCATCTTTTTTCACACCTTAAGAATCCACAACTTTAACAATGTCATCTATTTACAATTCTTTAGAATCCGACTTACAACAATATCATCTATTTTCAAACGTTAAGAATCAGCAACTTGAACAAAGTCATCTATTTACAATGATTTAGAATCCGACTTTAAATGATATCATCTATTTTCAAACCTTAAGAATCTGCAACTTAACAAAGTCATCTATTTACAATGGTTTGGAATCCGATCTTAAACGATATCATCTATTTGCAAACCTTAAGTATCCGAAACTTGAACACAGTCATCTATTTACAATGCTTTAGAATCCGACTTTAAACGATATCATCTATTTTCAAACATTAAGAATCCGCCACTTGAACAAAGTCATCTATTTACAATGCTTCAGTATCCGACTTTAAACGATATCATTAATTTTCAAAATTTAAGAATCCGACACTTGAACAAAGTCATCTATTTACAATACTTTAGAATCCGACTTTAAACGATATCATCTATTTTCAAACATTAAGAACTCGCAACTTGAACAAAGTCATCTATTTACAATGCTTTAGAATCCGACTTTAAACGATATCATCTATTTTCAAACCTTAAGAATCCGCAACTTGAACAAAGTCATCTATTTACAATGCTTTAGAATCCGACTTTAAACGATATAATCTATTTTCAAACCTTAAGAATCCGCAACTTGAACAAAGTCATCTATTTACAATGCTTTAGAATCCGACTTTAACCGATATCATCTATTTTCCAACCTTATGAATCCGCTACTTGAACACAGTCATCTATTTACAATGGTTTGGAGACCGATCTTAAACGATATCATCTATTTTCAAACTTAAAGAATCCGCAACTTGAACACAGTCATCAATTTACAATGCTTTAGAATCCGACTTTAAACGATATCATCTATTTCTAAACCTTAAGAATCCTCAACTTGAACAAAGTCATCTCTTTGCAATGCGTTAGTATCCGACTTGAAACGATATCATCTATTTTAAAACCTTAAGAATCCGCAACTTGAACAAAGTCATGTATTTACAATGATTTAGAATCCGACTTAAAACGATATCATCTATTTTCAAACCTTAAGAATCCGCAACTTGAACAAAGTCATCTACTTACAATGCTTTAGAATCCGATTTTAAACGATATCATCTATTTTCAAACCTTAAGAATCGGCAACTGGAACAAAGTCATCTATTTACAATGCTTTAGAATCCGACTTTAAACGATATCATCTATTTTCAAACCTTAAGAATCCGCAACTTGAACAAAGTCATCTATTTACAATGCTGTAGAATCCGACTTTAAACCATATCATCTATTTTCAAACCTTAAGAATCCGCAACTTGAACAAAGTAAACTATTTACAATGCGTTAGAATCCGACTTTAAACGATATCATCTATTTTCAAACCTTAAGAATCCGCAACTTGAACAAAGTCATCTATTTACAATGCTTTAGAATCCGACTTTAACCGATATAATCTATTTTGAAACCTTAAACATCCGCAACTTGAACAAAGTCATCTATTTACAATGCTTTAGAATCACACTTGCAACGATATCATCTGATTTAAAACCTTAAGAATCCGCAACTTGAACGAAGTCATCTATTTACAATGCTTTTGAATCCTACTTTAAACATTATCTTCTATTTTCAAACCTTAAGAATC
Source organism: Sepiola atlantica (assembly GCA_963556195.1). Taxonomy (NCBI): domain Eukaryota; kingdom Metazoa; phylum Mollusca; class Cephalopoda; order Sepiida; family Sepiolidae; genus Sepiola; species Sepiola atlantica. The sequence goes on from OY744522.1 coordinate 6,042,575, forward strand.
CGCAACTTGAACAAAGTCATCTATTTACAATACTTTAGAATCCGACTTTAAACGATATCATCTATTTTCAAACCTTAAGAATCCGCAACTTGAACAAAGTCATCTATTTACAATGCTTTAGAATCCGACTTTAAACGATATCATTTATTTTCACACCTTAAGAATCCGCAACTTTAACAAAGTCATTTATTTACAATGCTTTAGAATCCGACTTTAAACGATATCATCTATTTTCAAACCTTAAGAATCAGCAACTTGAACAAAGTCATCTATTTACAATGCTTTAGAATCCGACTTTAAACGATATCATCTATTTTCAAACTTTAAGAATCCGCAACTTGAACAAAGTCATCTATTTACAATGCGTTAGAATCCGACTTTAAACGATATCATCTATTTTCAAACCTGAAGAATCCGCAACTTGAACAAAGTCATCTATTTACAATGCTTTAGAATCCGACTTGTAACGATATCATCTATTTTCAAACCTTAAGAATCCGCAATTTGAACAAAGTCATCTATTTACAATGCTTTCGAATCTGACTTTAAACGATATCATCTATTTTCAAACCTTAAGAATCCGCAACTTGAACAAAGTCATCTATTTACAATGCTTTAGAATCCGACTTTAAACGATATCATCTATTTTCAAACCTTAAGAATCCGCAACTTGAACAAAGTCATCTATTTACAATACTTTAGAATCCGACTTTAAACGATATCATCTATTTTCAAACCTTAAGAATCCGCAACTTGAACAAAGTCATTTATTTACAATGCTTTAGAATCCGACTTTAAACGATATCATCTATTTTCAAACCTTAAGAATCCGCAACTTGAACAAAGTCATCTATTTACAATGCTTTAGAATCCGACTTTAAACGATATCATCTATTTTCAAACCTTAAGAATCCACAACTTGAACAAAGTCATCTATTTACAATGCGTTAGAATCCGACTTAAAACGATATCATCTATTTTCAAACCTTAAGAATCCGCAACTTGAGCAACGTCATCTATTTACAATGCTTTAGAATCACACTTGCAACGATATCATCTGATTTAAAACCTTAAGAATCCGCAACTTGAACGAAGTCATCTATTTCCAATGCTTTTGAATCCAAATTTAAACATTATCTTCTATTTTCAAACCTTAAGAATCCGCAACTTGAACAAAGTCATCTATTTACAATGCTTTAGAATCCGACTTTAAACGATATCATCTATTTTCAAACCTTAAGATTCCGAAACTAAAACACAGTCATTTATTTACAATGCTTTAGAATCCGACTTTAAACGATATAATCTATTTTCAAACCTTAAGAATCCGCAACTTGAACAAAGTCATCTATTTACAATGCTTTAGAATCCGACTTTAAACGATATCATCTATTTTCAAACCTTAAGAATCCGCAACTTGAACAAAGTCATCTATTTACAATGCTTTAGAATCCGACTTTAAAGGATATCATCTATTTTCAAACCTTAAGAATCCACAACTTGAACAAAGTCATCTATTTACAATGCTTTAGAATCCGACTTTTACCGATATCATCTATTTTCGAACCTTAAGAATCCGCAACTTGAACAAAGTCATCTATTTACAATGCTTTAGAATGCGACTTTAAACAATGTCATCTATTTTCCAACCTTAAGAATCCGCAACTGTAATAAAGTCATCTATTTACAATGCTTTAGAATCGTACTTTAAACAATATCATCTATTTTACAACCTTAAGAGTCCGCCACTTGAACAAATTCATCTATTAACAATGCTTTAGAATCCGACTTTAAACGATATCATCTATTTTCAAACCTTAAGAATCCGCAACTTGAACAAAGTCATCTATTTACAATGCTTTAGAATCCGACTTTATACTATGTCATCTATTTTAAAACATCAAGCATCCGCAACTTGAACAAGGTCATCTATTTACAATGCTTTAGAATCCGACTATAAACGATATCATCTATTTTCAAACCTAAAGTATCGGCCACTTGAACAAAGTCATCTAATTACAATGCTGTAGAATCCGACTTTAAACGATATCATCTATTTTCAAACCTTAAGAATCCGCAACTTAACAAAGTCATCTATTTACAATGGTTTGTAATCCGATCTTAAACGATATCATCTATTTTCAAACCTTAAGAATCCGCAACTTGAACACAGTCATCTATTTACAATGCTTAGAATCCGACTTTAAACGATATAATCTATTTTCAAACCTTAAGAATCCGCAACTTGAACAAAGTCATCTATTTACAATGCTTTAGAATCCGACTTAAAACAATATCATCTATTTTCAAACCTTAAGAATCCGCAACTTGAACAAAGTCATCTATTAACAATGCTTTAGAATCCGACTTTAAACGATATAATCTATTTTCAAACTATCAGAGTCCGCAACGTGAACAAAGTAATCTATTTACAATGCTTTAGAATCCGACTTTAACCGATATCATCTATTTTTAATCCTTAAGTATCGGCAACTTGAACAAAGTCATCTATTTACAATGCTTTAGAATCCGACTTTGAACGATATCATCTATTTACAATCCTTAAGAATCGGCAACTTGAACAAAGTCATCTATTTACAATGCTTTAGAATCGAACTTTAAACGATATCATCTATTTTCAAACCTTAAGAATCGGCAACTTGAACAAAGTCATCTATTTACAGTGCTTTAGAATCCGACTTAAAACGATATCATCTATTTTCAAAGCTTGAGAATCGGCGACTTGAACAAGTCCTTAATTTACAATGCTTTAGAATCCGACTTGAAACGATATCATCTATTTTGAAACCTTCAGATCCGGTAACTTGAACAAAGTCATCTATTTACAATGCTTTGGAATCCGACTTTAAACGATATCATCTATTTTCAGAGCTTAAGAATCGGCAACTCGAACAAAGTCATCTATTTACAATGCTTTAGAATCCGACTTTAAACGATATCATCTATTTTCGAACCTAAAGGTCTCGCAACTTGAACAAAGTCATCTATTTACAATGCTTTAGAATCCGATTTTAAACGATATCATCTATTTTCAAACCTTAAGAATCCGCAACTTGAAAAAGTCATCTATTTACAATATTTTAGAATCCGACTTTAAACGATATAATCTCTTGTCAAACCTTAAGAATCCGCAACTTGAACAAAGTCATCTATTTACAATGCTTTAGAATCCGACTTTAAACGATATCATCTATTTTCAAACCTTAAGAATCCGCAACTTGAACAAAGTCATCTATTTACAATGCTTTAGAATCCGACTTTAAACTATGTCATCTATTTTCAAACATCAAGCATCCTCAACTTGAACAAGGTCATCTATTTACAATGCTTTAGAATCCGACTTAATGATATCATCTATTTTCACCCCCTTAAGAAACCGCAACGTGAACAAAGTCATCTATTTACAATGCTTTAGAATCCGACTTTAAACGATATAATCTATTTTCAAACCTTAAGAATCCGCAACTTGAACAAAGTCATCTATTTACAATGCTTTAGAATCCGACTTTAAACGATATAATCTATTTTCAAACCTTAAGAATCCGCAACTTGAACAAAGTCATCTATTTACAATGCTTTAGCATCCGACTTTAAACTATGTCATCTATTTTCAAACATCAAGCATCCGCAACTTGAACAAGGTCATCTATTTACAATGCTTTAGAATCCGCCTATAAACAGTATCATCTATTTTAAAACCTAAAGTATCGGCCACTTGAACAAAGTCATCTATTTAAAATGCTGTAGAATCCGACTTTAAACGATATCATCTATTTTCAAACCTTAAGAATCCGCAACTTAACAAAGTCATCTATTTACAATGCTTTAGAATCCGACTTTAAACAATATCATCTATTTTCACCCCCTTAAGAATCCGCAACTTGAACTAAGTTATCTATTTACAATGCTTTAGAATCCGACTTTAAACGATATAATCTATTTTCAAACCTTAAGCATCCGCAACTTGAACAAAGTCATCTATTTACAATGCTTTAGAATCCGACTTTAAACGATATCATCTATTTTCAAACCTTAAGAATCCGAAACTTGAACAAAGTCATCTATTTACAATGCTTTAGAATCAGACTTTAAACGATATCATCTATTTTCAAACTTAAAGAACTCGCAACTTGAACAAAGTCATCTATTTACAATTCTTTAGAATCCGATTTTAAACGATATCATCTATCTACAACTTTAAGAATCCGCAATTTGAACAAAGTCATCTATTTACAATGCTTTAGAATCTGACTTTAAACGATATCATCTATTTTCAAACCTTAAGAATCCGCAACTTGAACAAAGTCATCTATTTACAATGCTTTAGAATCCGACTTTTACCGATATCATCTATTTTCAAACCTTAAGAATCCGCAACTTGAACAAAGTCATCTATTTACAATGCTTTAGAATTCGACTTTAAACAATGTCATCTATTTTCAAACCTTAAGAATCCGCAACTGTAATAAAGTCATTTACTTACAATGCTTTTGAATCGTACTTTAAACAATATCATCTATTTGCAAACCTTAAGAGTCCGCCACTTGAACAAAGTCATCTATTTACAATGCTTTAGAATCCGACTTTAAACGATATCATCTATTTTCAAACCTTAAGAATCCGCAACTTGAACAAAGTCATCTATTTACAATGCTTTAGAATCCGACTTTGAACTATGTCATCTATTTTCAAACATCAAGCATCCGAAACTTGAACAAAGTCATCTATTTACAATGCTTTAGAATCAGACTTTAAACGATATCATCTATTTTCAAACTTAAAGAACTCGCAACTTGAACAAAGTCATCTATTTACAATTCTTTAGAATCCGATTTTAAACGATATCATCTATTTACAACTTTAAGAATCCGCAATTTGAACAAAGTCATCTATTTACAATGCTTTAGAATCTGACTTTAAACGATATCATCTATTTTCAAACCTAAAGTATCGGCCACTTGAACAAAGTCATCTATTTACAATGCTTTAGAATCCGACTTTAAACGATATCATCTATTTTCAAACCTAAAGAATCCGCAACTTGAACAAAGTCATCTATTTACAATGCTTTATAATCCGACTTTAAATGATATCATCTATTTTCAAAACTTAAGCATCCGCAACTGTAATTAGTCATCTACTTACAATGCTTTAGAATCGTACTTAAAACAATATCATCTATTTTCAAACCTTAAGAGTCCGCCACTTGAACAAAGTCATCTATTTACAATGCTTTAGAATCCGACTTTAAACGATATCATCTATTTTGAAACCTAAAGTATCGGCCACTTGAACAAAGTCATCTATTTACAATGCTTTAGAATCCGACTTTAAACGATATCATCTATTTTCAAACCTAAAGAACTCGCAACTTGAACAAAGTCATCTATTTACAATTCTTTAGAATCCGATTTTAAACGATATCATCTATTTACAACTTTAAGAATCCGCAATTTGAACAAAGTCATCTATTTACAATGCTTTAGAATCTGACTTTAAACGATATCATCTATTTTCAAACCTTAAGAATCCGCAACTTGAACAAAGTCATCTATTTACAATGTTTTAGAATCTGACTTAAACGATATCATCTATTTTCAAACCTTAAGAATCCGCAACTTGGACAAAGTGATCTATTTACAATACTTTAGAATCCGACTTTTAACGATATCATCTATTTTCAAACCTTAAGAATCCGCAACTTGAACAAAGTCATCTATTTACAATGCTTTAGAATCCGACTTTAAACGATATCATCTATTTCAAACCTTAAGAATCCGCAACTTGAACAAAGTCATCTATTTACAATGCTTTAGAATCCGACTTTAAACAATATCATCTATTTTCAAACCTTAAGAATCCGCAACTTGAACAAAGTCATCTATTTACAATGCTTTAGAATCCGACTTTAAACGATATAATCTTTTTTCAAACTATCAGAGTCCGCAACTTGAACAAAGTCATTTATTTACAATGCTTTAGAATCCGACTTTAACCGATATCATCTATTTTCAATCCTTAAGAATCCGCAACATGAACAAAGTCATCTATTTACAATGCTTTAGAATCTGACTTAAAACAATATCATCTATTTTCAAACCTTAAGAATCCGCAACTTGAAGAAAGTCATCTATTAACAATGCTTTAGAATCCGACTTTAAACGATATAATCTATTTTCAAACTATCAGAGTCCGCAACTTGAACAAAGTCATCTATTTACAATGCTTTAGAATCCGACTTTAACCGATATAATCTATTTTCAATCCTTAAGTATCGGCAACTTGAACAAAGTCATCTATTTACAATGCTTTAGAATCCGACTTACAACGATATCATCTATTTTCAATCCTTAAGAATCGGCAACTTGACCAAAGTCATCTATTTACAATGCTTTAGAATCCGACTGGAAACGATATCATCTATTTTCAAACCTTAAGAATCCGCAACTTGAACAAAGTCATCTATTTACAATGCTTTAGAATCCGACTTAACACGATATCATCTATTTTCAAACATTACGAATCTGCAACTTGAACAAGGTCATCTATTTACAATGCTTTAGAATCCGACTTAAAACGATATCATCTATTTTCAAACCTAAAGTATCGGCCACTTGAACAAAGTCATCTATTTACAATGCTGTAGAATCCGACTTTAAACGATATCATCTATTTTAAAACCTTAAGAATCGGCAACTTGAACAAAGTCATCTATTTACAATGCTTTGGAATCCGACTTTAAACGATATCATCTATTTTCAAAGCTTAAGAATCGGCAACTGTAACAAAGTCATCTATTTACAATGCTTTAGAATCCGACTTTAAACGATATCATCTATTTTCAAACCTAAAGAATCCGCAACTGTAATAAAGTCATCTACTTACAATGCTTTAGAATCGTACTTTAAACAATATCATCTATTTTCAAACCTTAAGAGTCCGCCACTTGAACATAGTCATCTATTTACAATGCTTTGGAATCCGACTTGAAACGATATCATCTATTTTCAAACCTTAAGAATCCGCAACTTGAACAAAGTCATCTATTTACAATGCTTTAGAATCCGACTAAAAACGATATCATCTATTTTCAAACATTAAGAATCCGCAACTTGAACAAGGTCATCTATTTACAATGCTTTAGAATCCGACTTGAAACGATATCATCTATTTTCAAACCTTAAGAATCCGCAACTTGAACAAAGTCATCTATTTACAATGCTTTAGAATCCGACTTAAAACGATATCATCTATTTTCAAACATTAAGAATCCGCAACTTGAACAAGGTCATCTATTTACAATGCTTTAGAATCCGACTTTAAACGATATCATCTATTTTCAAACCTAAAGTATCGGCCACTTGAACAAAGTCATCTATTTACAATGCTGTAGAATCCGACTTTAAACGATATCATCTATTTTAAAACCTTAAGAATCGGCAACTTGAACAAAGTCATCCATTTACAATGCTTTAGTATCCGACTTTAAACGATATCATCTATTTTCTAACCTTAAGAATCGGAAACTTTAACAAAGTCATCTATTTGCAATGCTTTAGAATCCGACTTTAAACGATATCATCTATTTTCAAAACTTAAGAATCGGCAAATTGAACAAAGTCCTCTATTTAAAATGATTTAGAATCCGACTTTAAACGATATCATCTATTTTCAAACCTTAAGAATCGGCAATTTGAACTAAGTCATCTATTTACAATGCTTTAGAATCTAACTTTAAACGATATCATCTATTTTCAAACCTTAAGAATCGGCAACTTGAACAAGGTCATCTATTTACAATGCTTTAGAATCCGACTTTAAACGATATCATCTATTTTCAAACCTTAAGAATCGGCAATTTGAACTAAGTCATCTATTTACAATGCTTTAGAATCTCACTTTAAACGATATCATCTATTTTCAAACATTAAGAATCTGCTACTTGAACAAAGTTATCTTTTTAAAATTCTTTAGAATCCGACTTTAAACATCATCATCTTTTTTTACACCTTAAGGATGCACAACTTTAACAATGTCATCTATTTACAATTCTTTAGAATCCGACTTACAACAATATCATCTATTTTCAAACGTTAAGAATCGGCAACTTGAACAAAGTCATCTATTTACAATGATATAGAATCCGACTTTAAACGATATCATCTATTTTCAAACCTTAAGAATCGGCAACTAGAACTCAGTCATCTATTTACAATGCTTTAGAATCCGACTTTAAACATCATCATCTATTTTCAAACCTTAAGAATCTTCAACTTGAACAAAGTCATCTATTTACAATTCATTAGAACCCGACTTTAAACAAAACAATCTATTTTCAAACCTTAAGAATCCGCAACTTGAACAAAGTCATCTATTTACAATGCTTTAGAATCCGATTTTAAACGATATCACCTATTTTCGAACGTTAAGAATCGGCAACTTAAACAAAGTTATCTATTTACAGTGCGTTAGAATCCGACTTTAAACGATATAATCTATTAACGATATACTCTATTGTCAAACCTCAAGAATCCGCAACTTGAACAAAGTCATCTATTTACAATGCTTTAGAATCCGACTTTAAACGATATCATCTATTTTCAAACTTTTAGAATCCGCCACTTGAACAAAGTCATCTATTTACAATGCTTTGGAATCCGACTTTAAAAGATATCATCTATTTTCAAACCTTAAGAATCCGCAACTTGAACAAAGTCATCTATTTACAATGTTTTAGAATCCGACTTTAAACGATATCATCGATTTTCAAACTTTTAGAATCCGTAACTTGAACAAAGTCATCTATTTACAATGCTTTAGAATCCGACTTTAAACATTATCATCTTTTTTCACACCTTAAGAATCCACAACTTTAACAATGTCATCTATTTACAATTCTTTAGAATCCGACTTACAACAATATCATCTATTTTCAAACGTAAAGAATCAGCAACTTGAACAAAGTCATCTATTTACAATGATTTAGAATCCGACTTTAAATGATATCATCTATTTTCAAACCTTAAGAATCTGCAACTTAACAAAGTCATCTATTTACAATGGTTTGGAATCCGATCTTAAACGATATCATCTATTTGCAAACCTTCAGTATCCGCAACTTGAACACAGTCATCTATTTACAATGCTTTAGAATCCGACTTTAAACGATATCATCTATTTTCAAACATTAAGAATCCGCAACTTGAACAAAGTCATCTATTTACAATGCTTCAGAATCCGACTTTAAACGATATCATAAATTTTCATAATTTAAGAATCCGCAACTTGAACAAAGTAATCTATTTACAATACTTTAGAATCCGACTTTAAACGATATCATCTATTTTCAAACCTTAAGAACTCGCAACTTGAACAAAGTAGTCTATTTACAATGCTTTAGAATCCGAGTTTAAACGATATCATCTATTTTCAAACCTTAAGAATCCGCAACTTGAAGAAAGTCATCTATTTACAATGCTTTAGAATCCGACTTTAAACGATATAATCTATTTTCAAACCTTAAGAATCCGCAACTTGAACAAAGTCATCTATTTACAATGCTTTAGAATCCGACTTTAACCGATATCATCTATTTTCCAACCTTAAGAATCCGCAACTTGAACACAGTCATCTATTTACAATGGTTTGGAGACCGATCTTAAACGATATCATCTATTTTCAAACTTAAAGAATCCGCAACTTGAACACAGTCATCTATTTACAATGCTTTAGAATCCGACTTTAAACGATATCATCTATTTTCAAACCTTAAGAATCCTCAACTTGAACAAAGTCATCTCTTTACAAGGCGTTAGTATCCGACTTGAAACGATATCATCTATTTTCAAACCTTAAGAATCCGCAACTTGAACAAAGTCATGTATTTACAATGATTTAGAATCCGACTTTAAACGATATCATCTATTTTCAAACCTTAAGAATCCGCAACTTGAACAAAGTCATCTACTTACAATGCTTTAGAATCCGATTTTAAACGATATCATCTATTTTCAAACCTTAAGAATCCGCAACTTGAACAAAGTCATCTATTTACAATGCTTTAGAATCCGACTTTAAACGATATCATCTATTTTCAAACCTTAAGAATCCGCAACTTGAACAAAGTCATCTATTTACAATGCTTTAGAATCCGACTTTAAACCATATCATCTATTTTCAAAGCTTAAGATTCAGCAACTTGAACAAGTCATCTATTTACAATGCGTTAGAATCCGACTTTAAACGATATCATCTATTTTCAAACCTTAAGAATCCGCAACTTGAACAAAGTCATCTATTTACAATGTATTAGAATCCGACTTTAACCGATATCATCTATTTTCAAACCTTAAACATCCGCAACTTGAACAGAGTCATCTATTTACAATGCTTTAGAATCCGACTTTAAACGATATCATCTATTTTCAAACCACAAGAATCGGCCACTTGAACAAAGTCATCTATTTACAATGGTTTGGAATCCGATCTTAAACGATATCATCTATTTGCAAACCTTAAGTATCCGCAACTTGAACACAGTCATCTATTTACAATGCTTTAGAATCCGACTTTAAACGATATCATCTATTTTCAAACCTTAAGAATCCGCAACTTGAACAAAGTCATCTATTTACAATGCTTCAGAATCCGACTTTAAACGGTATCATTAATTTTCAAAATTTAAGAATCCGACACTTGAACAAAGTCATCTATTTACAATACTTTAGAATACGACTTTAAACATCATCATCTATTTTCAAACCTTAAGAACTCGCAACTTGAACAAAGTCATCTATTTACAACGCTTTAGAATCCGACTTTAAACGATATCATCTATTTTAAAACCTTAAGAATCGGCAACTAAAACTCAGTCATCTATTTACAATGCTTTAGAATCCGACTTTAAACATCATCATCTATTTTCAAACCTTTAGAATCTTTAACTTGAACAAAGTCATCTATTTACAATTCATTAGAACCCGACTTTAAACAATATCATATATTTTCAAACCTTAAGAATCCGCAACTTGAACAAAGTCATCTATTTACAATGCTTTAGAATCCGATTTTAAACAATATCACCTATTTTCGAACGTTAAGAATCGGCAACTTAAACAAAGTCATCTATTTACAGTGCGTTAGAATCCGACTTTAAACGATATAATCTATTAACGATATACTCTATTGTCAAACCTCAAGAATCCGCAACTTGAACAAAGTAATCTATTTACAATGCTTTAGAATCCGGCTTTAAACGATATCATCTATGTTCAATGCTTAAGAATCGGCGACTTGAACAAGTCATCTATTTACAATGCTTTAGAATCCGACTTTAAACGATATCATCTATTTTCAAACTTTTAGAATCTGCAACTTGAACAAAGTCATCTATTTACAATGCTTTGGAATCCGACTTTAAAAGATATCATCTATTTTCAAACCTTAAGAATCCGCAACTTGAACAAAGTCATCTATTTACAATGTTTTAGAATCCGACTTTAAACGATATGATCGATTTTCAAACTTTTAGAATCCGTAACTTGAACAAAGTCATCTATTTACAATGCTTTAGACTCCGACTTTAAACATCATCATCTATTTTCAAACCTTAAGAATCTTCAACTTGAACAAAGTCATCTATTTACAATTCATTAGAACCCGACTTTAAACAAAACAATCTATTTTCAAACCTTAAGAATCCGCAACTTGAACAAAGTCATCTATTTACAATGCTTTAGAATCCGATTTAAAACGATATCACCTATTTTCGAACGTTAAGAATCGGCAACTTAAACAAAGTTATCTATTTACAGTGCGTTAGAATCCGACTTTAAACGATATAATCTATTAACGATATACTCTATTGTCAAACCTCAAGAATCCGCAACTTGAACAAAGTCATCTATTTACAATGCTTTAGAATCCGACTTTAAACGATATCATCTATTTTCAAACTTTCAGAATCCGCCACTTGAACAAAGTCATCTATTTACAATGCTTTGGAATCCGACTTTAAAAGATATCATCTATTTTCAAACCTTAAGAATCCGCAACTTGAACAAAGTCATCTATTTACAATGTTTTAGAATCCGACTTTAAACGATATCATCGATTTTCAAACTTTTAGAATCCGTAACTTGAACAAAGTCATCTATTTACAATGCTTTAGAATCCGACTTTAAACATTATCATCTTTTTTCACACCTTAAGAATCCACAACTTTAACAATGTCATCTATTTACAATTCTTTAGAATCCGACTTACAACAATATCATCTATTTTCAAACGTTAAGAATCAGCAACTTGAACAAAGTCATCTATTTACAATGATTTAGAATCCGACTTTAAATGATATCATCTATTTTCAAACCTTAAGAATCTGCAACTTAACAAAGTCATCTATTTACAATGGTTTGGAATCCGATCTTAAACGATATCATCTATTTGCAAACCTTAAGTATCCGCAACTTGAACACAGTCATCTATTTACAATGCTTTAGAATCCGACTTTAAACGATATCATCTATTTTCAAACATTAAGAATCCGCAACTTGAACAAAGTCATCTATTTACAATGCTTCAGAATCCGACTTTAAACGATACGATCTATTTTCAAAATTTAAGAATCCGACACTTGAACAAAGTCATCTATTAACAATACTTTAGAATCCGACTTTAAACGATATCATCTATTTTCAAACCTTAAGAACTCGCAACTTGAACAAAGTCATCTATTTACAATGCTTTAGAATCCGACTTTAAACGATATCATCTATTTTCAAACCTTAAGAATCCGCAACTTGAACAAAGTCATCTATTTACAATGCTTTAGAATCCGACTTTAAACGATATAATCTATTTTCAAACCTTAAGAATCCGCAACTTGAACAAAGTCATCAATTTACAATGCTTAAGAATTCGACTTGAACCGATATCATCTATTTTCCAACCTTAAGAATCCGCAACTTGAACACAGTCATCTATTTACAATGGTTTGGAGACCGATCTTAAACGATATCATCTATTTTAAAACTTAAAGAATCCGCAACTTGAACACAGTCATCTATTTACAATGCTTTAGAATCCGACTTTAAACGATATCATCTATTTTCAAACCTTAAGAATCCTCAACTTGAACAAAGTCATCTCTTTACAATGCGTTAGTATCCGACTTGAAACGATATCATCTATTTTAAAACCTTAAGAATTCGCAACTTGAACAAAGTCATGTATTTACAATGATTTAGAATCCGACTTTAAACGATATCATCTATTTTCAAACCTGAAGAATCCGCAACTTGAACAAAGTCATCTACTTACAATGCTTTAGAATCCGATTTAAAACGATATCATCTATTTTCAAACCTTAAGAATCCGCAACTTGAACAAAGTCATCTATTTACAATGCTTTAGAATCCGACTTTAAACGATATCATCTATTTTCAAACCATAAGAATCCGCAACTTGAACAAAGTCATCTATTTACAATGCTTTAGAATCCGACTTTAAACCATATCATCTATTTTCAAAGCTTAAGATTCGGCAACTTGAACAAGTCATCTATTTACAATGCTTTAGAATCCGACTTTAAACGATATCATCTATTTTCAAACCTTAAGAATCCGCAACTTGAACAAAGTCATCTATTTACAATGCGTTAGAATCCGACTTTAAAAGATATCATCTATTTTCAAACCTTAAGAATCCGCAACTTGAACAAAGTCATCTATTTACAATGCTTTAGAATCCGACTTTAACCGATATCATCTATTTTCAAACCTTAAACATCCGCAACTTGAACAAAGTCATCTATTTACAATGCTTTAGAATCGTACTTTAAACGATATCATCTATTTTCAAACCACAAGAATCGGCCACTTGAAGAAAGTCATCTATTTACAATGCTTTAGAATCCGACTTTAAACGATATCATCTATTTTCAAACCTTAAGAATCTGCAACTTAACAAAGTCATCTATTTACAATGGTTTGGAATCCGATCTTAAACGATATCATCTATTTGCAAACCTTAAGTATCCGCAACTTGAACACAGTCATCTATTTACAATGCTTTAGAATCCGACTTTAAACGATATCATCTATTTTCAAACCTTAAGAATCCGCAACTTGAACAAAGTCATCTATTTACAATACTTTAGAATCCGACTTTAAACGATATCATCTATTTTCAAACCTTAAGAACTCGCAACTTGAACAAAGTCATCTATTTACAATGCGTTTATATCCGACTTGAAACGATATCATCTATTTTCAAACCTTAAGAATCCGCAACTTGAACAAAGTCATCTATTTACAATGCTTTAGAATCCGATTTTAAACGATATCATCTATTTTCAAACCTTAAGAATCCGCAACTTGAACAAAGTCATCTATTTACAATGCTTTAGAATCCGACTTTAAACGATAAAATCTATTTTCAAACCTTAAGAATCCGCAACTTGAACAAAGTCATGTATTTACAATGATTTAGAATCCGACTTTAAACGATATCATCTATTTTCAAACCTTAAGAATCCGCAACTTGAACAAAGTCATCTACTTACAATGCTTTAGAATCCGACTTTAACCGATATCATCTATTTTCCAACCTTAAGAATCCGCAACTTGAACACAGTCATCTATTTACAATGGTTTGGAGACCGATCTTAAACGATATCATCTATTTTCAAACTTAAAGAATCCGCAACTTGAACACAGTCATCTATTTACAATGCTTTAGAATCCGACTTTAAACGATATCATCTATTTTCAAACCTTAAGAATCCTCAACTTGAACAAAGTCATCTCTTAACAATGCGTTAGTATCCGACTTGAAACGATATCATCTATTTTAAAACCTTAAGAATCCGCCACTTGAACAAAGTAATCTATTTACAATGCTTTAGAATCCGACTTTAAACATCATCATCTATTTTCAAACCTTAAGAATCTTCAACTTGAACAAAGTCATCTATTTACAATTAATTAGAACCAGACTTTAAACAATATCATCTATTTTCAAACCTTAAGAATCCGCAACTGAACAAAGTCATCTATTTACAATGCTTTAGAATCCCATTTTAAACGATATCACCTATTTTCGAACGTTAAGAATCGGCAACTTAAACAAAGTCATCTATTTACAGTGCGTTAGAATCCGACTTTAAACGATATAATCTATTAACGATATACTCTATTGTCAAACCTCAAGAATCCGCAACTTGAACAAAGTAATCTATTTACAATGCTTTAGAATCCGGCTTTAAACGATATCATCTATTTTCAATGCTTAAGAATCGGCGACTTGAACAAGTCATCTATTTACAATGCTTTAGAATCCGACTTTAAACGATATCATCTATTTTCAAACTTTTAGAATCCGCAACTTGAACAAAGTCATCTATTTACAATGCTTTGGAATCAGACTTTAAAAGATATCATCTATTTTCAAACCTTAAGAATCCGCAACTTGAACAAAGTCATCTATTTACAATGTTTTAGAATCCGACTTTAAACGATATGATCGATTTTCAAACTTTTAGAATCCGTAACTTGAACAAAGTCATCTATTTACAATGCTTTAGAATCCGACTTTAAACATTATCATCTTTTTTCACACCTTAAGAATCCACAACTTTAACAATGTCATCTATTTACAATTCTTTAGAATCCGACTTACAACAATATCATCTATTTTCAAACGTTAAGAATCAGCAACTTGAACAAAGTCATCTATTTACAATGATTTAGAATCCGACTTTAAATGATATCATCTATTTTCAAACCTTAAGAATCTGCAACTTAACAAAGTCATCTATTTACAATGGTTTGGAATCCGATCTTAAACGATATCATCTATTTGCAAACCTTAAGTATCCGCAACTTGAACACAGTCATCTATTTACAATGCTTTAGAATCCGACTTTAAACGATATCATCTATTTTCAAACATTAAGAATCCGCAACTTGAACAAAGTCATCTATTTACAATGCTTCAGAATCCGACTTTAAACGATATCATTAATTTTCCAAATTTAAGAATCCGACACTTGAACAAAGTCATCTATTTACAATACTTTAGAATCCGACTTTAAACGATATCATCTATTTTCAAACCTTAAGAACTCGCAACTTGAACAAAGTCATCTATTTACAATGCTTTAGAATCCGACTTTCAACGATATCATCTATTTTCAAACCTTAAGAATCCGCAACTTGAACAAAGTCATCTATTTACAATGCTTTAGAATCCGACTTTAAACGATATAATCTATTTTCAAACCTTAAGAATCCGCAACTTGAACACAGTAATCTATTTACAATGGTTTGGAGACCGATCTTAAACGATATCATCTATTTTCAAACTTAAAGAATCCGCAACTTGAACACAGTCATCTATTTACAATGCTTTAGAATCCGACTTTAAACGATATCATCTATTTTCAAACCTTAAGAATCCTCAACTTGAACAAAGTCATCTCTTTACAATGCGTTAGTATCCGACTTGAAACGATATCATCTATTTTAAAACCTTAAGAATCCGTAACTTGAACAAAGTCATGTATTTACAATGATTTAGAATCCGACTTTAAACGATATCATCTATTTTCAAACCTTAAGAATCCGCAACTTGAACAAAGTCATCTACTTACAATGCTTTAGAATCCGATTTTAAACGATATCATCTATTTTCAAACCTTAAGAATCCGCAACTTGAACAAAGTCATCTATTTACAATGCTTTAGAATCCGACTTTAAACGATATCATCTATTTTCAAACCTTAAGAATCCGCAACTTGAACAAAGTCATCTATTTACAATGCTTTAGAATCCGACTTTAAACCTTATCATCTATTTTCAAAGCTTAAGATTCGGCAACTTGAACAAGTCATCTATTTACAATGCTTAAGAATCCGACTTCAAACGATATCATCTATTTTCAAACCTTAAGAATCCGCAACTTGAACAAAGTCATCTATTTACAATGCGTTAGAATCCGACTTTAAACGATATCATCTATTTTCAAACCTTAAGAATCCGCAACTTGAACAAAGTCATCTATTTACAATGCTTTAGAATCCGACTTTAACCGATATCATCTATTTTCAAACCTTAAACATCCGCAACTTGAACAAAGTCATCTATTTACAATGCTTTAGAATCCGACTTTAAACGATATCATCTATTTTCAAACCACAAGAATCGGCCACTTGAACAAAGTCATCTATTTACAATGCTTTAGAATCCGACTTTAAACGATATCATCTATTTTCAAACCTTAAGAATCTGCAACTTAACAAAGTCATCTATTTACAATGGTTTGGAATCCGATCTTAAACGATATCATCTATTTGCAAACCTTAAGTATCCGCAACTTGAACACAGTCATCTATTTACAATGCTTTAGAATCCGACTTTAAACGATATCATCTATTTTCAAACCTTAAGAATCCGCAACTTGAACAAAGTCATCTATTTACAATGCTTCAGAATCCGACTTTAAACGATATCATTAATTTTCAAAATTTAAGAATCCGACACTTGAACAAAGTCATCTATTTACAATACTTTAGTATCCGACTTTAAACATCATCATCTATTTTCAAACTTGAAGAATCTTCAACTTGAACAAAGTCATCTATTTACAATTAATTAGAACCCGACTTTAAACAATATCATCTATTTTCAAACCTTAAGAATCCGCAACTTGAACAAAGTCATCTATTTACAATGCTTTAGAATCCGATTTTAAACGATATCACCTATTTTCGAACGTTAAGAATCGGCAACTTAAACAAAGTCATCTATTTACAGTGCGTTAGAATCCGACTTTAAACGATATAATCTATTAACGATATACTCTATTGTCAAACCTCAAGAATCCGCAACTTGAACAAAGTAATCTATTTACAATGCTTTAGAATCCGGCTTTAAACGATATCATCTATTTTCAATGCTTAAGAATCGGCGATTTGAACAAGTCATCTATTTACAATGCTTTAGAATCCGACTTTAAACGATATCATCTATTTTCAAACTTTTAGAATCCGCAACTTGAACAAAGTCATCTATTTACAATGCTTTGGAATCCGACTTTAAAAGATATCATCTATTTTCAAACCTTAAGAATCCGCAACTTGAACAAAGTCATCTATTTACAATGTTTTAGAATCCGACTTTAAACGATATCATCGATTTTCAAACTTTTAGAATCCGTAACTTGAACAAAGTCATCTATTTACAATGCTTTAGAATCCGACTTTAAACATTATCATCTTTTTTCACACCTTAAGAATCACCAACTTTAACAATGTCATCTATGTACAATTCTTTAGAATCCGACTTACAACAATATCATCTATTTTCAAACGTTAAGAATCAGCAACTTGAACAAAGTCATCTATTTACAATGATTTAGAATCCGACTTTAAATGATATCATCTATTTTCAAACCTTAAGAATCTGCAACTTAACAAAGTCATCTATGAACAATGGTTTGGAATCCGATCTTAAACAATATCATCTATTTGCAAACCTTAAGTATCCGCAACTTGAACACAGTCATCTATTTACAATGCTTTAGAATCCGACTTTAAACGATATCATCTATTTTCAAACATTAAGAATCCGCAACTTGAACAAAGTCATCTATTTACAATGCTTCAGAATCCGACTTTAAACGATATCATTAATTTTCAAAATTTAAGAATCCGACACTTGAACAAAGTCATCTATTTACAATACTTTAGAATCCGACTTTAAACGATATCATCTATTTTCAAACCTTAAGAACTCGCAACTTGAACAAAGTCATCTATTTACAATGCTTTAGAATCGGACTTTAAACGATATCATCTATTTTCAAACCTTAAGAATCCGCAACTTGAACAAAGTCATCTATTTACAATGCTTTAGAATCCGACTTTAAACGATATAATCTATTTTCAAACCTTAAGAATCCGCAACTTGAACAAAGTCATCTATTTACAATGCTTTAGAATCCGACTTTAACCGATATCATCTATTTTCCAACCTTAAGAATCCGCAACTTGAACACAGTCATCTATTTACAATGGTTTGGAGACCGATCTTAAACGATATCATCTATTTTCAAACTTAAAGAATCCGCAACTTGAACACAGTCATCTATTTACAATGCTTTAGAATCCGACTTTAAACGATATCATCTATTTTCAAACCACAAGAATCGGCCACTTGAACAAAGTCATCAATTTACAATGCTTTAGAATCCGACTTTAAACGATATCATCTATTTTCAAACCTTAAGAATCTGCAACTTAACAAAGTCATCTATTTACAATGGTTTGGAATCCGATCTTAAACGATATCATCTATTTGCAAACCTTAAGTATCCGCAACTTGAACACAGTCATCTATTTACAATGCTTTAGAATCCGACTTTAAACGATATCATCTATTTTACAAACCTTAAGAATCCGCAACTTGAACAAAGTCATCTATTTACAATGCTTCAGAATCCGACTTTAAACGATATCATTAATTTTCAAAATTTAAGAATCCGACACTTGAACAAAGTCATCTATTTACAATACTTTAGTATCCGACTTTAAACATCATCATCTATTTTCAAACTTTAAGAATCTTCAACTTGAACAAAGTCATCTATTTACAATTCATTAGAACCCGACTTTAAACAATATCATCTATTTTCAAACCTTAAGAATCCGCAACTTGAACAAAGTCATCTATTTACAATGCTTTAGAATCCGATTTTAAACGATATCACCTATTTTAGAACGTTAAGAATCGGCAACTTAAACAAAGTCATCTATTAACAGTGCGTGAGAATCCGACTTCAAACGATATAATCTATTAACGATATACTCTATTGTCAAACCTCAAGAATCCGCAACTTGAACAAAGTAATCTATTTACAATGCTTTAGAATCCGGCTTTAAACGATATCATCTATTTTCAATGCTTAAGAATCGGCGACTTGAACAAGTCATCTATTTACAATGCTTTAGAATCCGACTTTAAACGATATCATCTATTTTCAAACTTTTAGAATCCGTAACTTGAACAAAGTCATCTATTTACAATGCTTTGGAATCCGACTTTAAAAGATATCATCTATTTTCAAACCTTAAGAATCCGCAACTTGAACAAAGTCATCTATTTACAATGTTTTAGAATCCGACTTTAAACGATATCATCGATTTTCAAACTTTTAGAATCCGTAACTTGAACAAAGTCATCTATTTACAATGGTTTGGAATCCGATCTTAAACAATATCATCTATTTTCAAACATTAAGAATCCGCAACTTGAACAAAGTCATCTATTTACAATGCTTCAGAATCCGACTTTAAACGATATCATTAATGTTCAAAATTTAAGAATCCGACACTTGAACAAAGTCATCTATTTACAATACTTTAGAATCCGACTTTAAACGATATCATCTATTTTCAAACCTTAAGAACTCGCAACTTGAACAAAGTCATCTATTTAAAATGCTTTAGCATCCGACTTTAAACGATATCATCTATTTTCAAACCTTAAGAATCCGCAACTTGAACAAAGCTATCTATTTACAATGCTTTAGAATCCGACTTTAAACGATATAATCTATTTTCAATTCTTAAGAATCCGCAACTTGAACAAAGTCATCTATTTACAATGCTTTAGAATTCGACTTTAACCGATATCATCTATTTTCCAACCTTAAGAATCCGCAACTTGAACACAATCATCTATTTACAATGGTTTGGAGACCGATCTTAAACGATATCATCTATTTTCAAACTTAAAGAATCGGCCACTTGAACAAAGTCATCTATTTACAATGCTTTAGAATCCGACTTTAAACGATATCATCTATTTTCAAACCTTAAGAATCTGCAACTTAATAAAGTCATCTATTTACAATGGTTTGGAATCCGATCTTAAACGATATCAGCTATTTGCAAACCTTAAGTATCCGCAACTTGAACACAGTCATCTATTTACAATGCTTTAGAATCCGACTTTAAACGATATCATCTATTTTCAAACCTTAAGAATCCGCAACTTGAACAAAGTCATCTATTTACAATGCTTCAGAATCCGACTTTAAACGATATCATTAATTTTCAAAATTTAAGAATCCGACACTTGAACAAAGTCATCTATTTACAATACTTTAGTATCCGACTTTAAACATCATCATCTATTTTCAAATTTTAAGAATCTTCAACTTGAACAAAGTCATCTATTTACAATTCATTAGAACCCGACTTTAAACAATATCATCTATTTTCAAACCTTAAGAATCCGCAACTTGAACAAAGTCATCTATTTACAATGCTTTAGAATCCGATTTTAAACGATATCACCTATTTTCGAACGTTAAGAATCGGCAACTTAAACAAAGTCATCTATTTACAGTGCGTTAGAATCCGACTTTAAACGATATAATCTATTAACGATATACTCTATTGTCAAACCTCAAGAATCCGCAACTTGAACAAAGTAATCTATTTACAATGCTTTAGAATCCGGCTTTAAACGATATCATCTATTTTCAATGCTTAAGAATCGGCGACTTGAACAAGTCATCTATTTACAATGCTTTAGAATCCGACTTTAAACGATATCATCTATTTTCAAACTTTTAGAATCCGCAACTTGAACAAAGTCATCTATTTACAATGCTTTGGAATCCGACTTTAAAAGATATCATCTATTTTCAAACCTTAAGAATCCGCAACTTGAACAAAGTCATCTATTTACAATGTTTTAGAATCCGACTTTAAACGATATCATCGATTTTCAAACTTTTAGAATCCGTAACTTGAACAAAGTCATCTATTTACAATGCTTTAGAATCCGACTTTAAACATTATCATCCTTTTTCACACCTTAAGAATCTACAACTTTAACAATGTCATCTATTTACAATTCTTTAGAATCCGACTTACAACAATATCATCTATTTTCAAACGTTAAGAATCAGCAACTTGAACAAAGTCATCTATTTACAATGATTTAGAATCCGACTTTAAATGATATCATCTATTTTCAAACCTTAAGAATCTGCAACTTAACAAAGTCATCTATTAACAATGGTTTGGAATCCGATCTTAAACAATATCATCTATTTGCAAACCTTAAGTACCAGCAACTTGAACACAGTCATCTATTTACAATGCTTTAGAATCCGACTTTAAACGATATCATCTATTTTCAAACATTAAGAATCCGCAACTTGAACAAAGTCATCTATTTACAATGCTTCAGAATCCGACTTTAAACGATATCATTAATTTTCAAAATTTAAGAATCCGACACTTGAACAAAGTCATCTATTTACAATACTTTAGAATCCGACTTTAAACGATATCATCTATTTTCAAACCTTAAGAACTCGCAACTTGAACAAAGTCATCTATTTACAATGCTTTAGAATCCGACTTTAAACGATATCATCTATTTTCAAACCTTAAGAATCCGCAACTTGAACAAAGCTATCTATTGACAATGCTTTAGAATCCGACTTTAAACGATATAATCTATTTTCAATTCTTAAGAATCCGCAACTTGAACAAAGTCATCTATTTACAATGCTTTAGAATTCGACTTTAACCGATATCATCTATTTTCCAACCTTAAGAATCCGCAACTTGAACACAGTCATCTATTTACAATGGTTTGGAGACCGATCTTAAACGATATCATCTATTTTCAAACTTAAAGAATCCGCAACTTGAACACAGTCATCTATTTACAATGCTTTAGAATCCGACTTTAAACGATATCATCTATTTTAAAACCTTAAGAATCCTCAACTTGAACAAAGTCATCTCTTTACAATGCGTTAGTATCCGACTTGAAACGATATCATCTATTTTAAAACCTTAAGAATCCGCAACTTGAACAAAGTCATGTATTTACAATGATTTAGAATCCGACTTTAAACGATATCATCTATTTTCAAACCTTAAGAATCCGAAACTTGAACAAAGTCATCTACTTACAATGCTTTAGAATCCGATTTTAAACGATATCATCTATTTTCAAACCTTAAGAATCCGCAACTTGAACAAAGTCATCTATTTACAATGCTTTAGAATCCGACTGTAAACGATATCATCTATTTTCAAACCTTAAGAATCCGCAACTTGAACAAAGTCATCTTTTTACAATGCTTTAGAATCCGACTTTAAACCATATCATCTATTTTCAAAGCTTAAGATTCGGCAACTTGAACAAGTCATCTATTTACAATGCTTAAGAATCCGACTTCGAACGATATCATCTATTTTCAAACCTTAAGAATCCGCAACTTGAACAAAGTCATCAATTTACAATGCTTTAGAATCCGACTTTAAACGATATCATCTATTTTCAAACCTTAAGACTCCGCAACTTCAACAAAATCATCTATTTACAATGCGTTAGAATCCGACTTTAAACGATATCATCTATTTTCAAACCTTAAGAATCCGCAACTTGAACAAAGTCATCTATTTACAATGCTTTAGAATCCGACTTTAACCGATATCATCTATTTTCAAACCTTAAAAATCCGCAACTTGAACAAAGTCATCTATTTACAATGCTTTAGAATCCGACTTTAAACGATATCATCTATTTTCAAACAACAAGAATCGGCCACTTGAACAAAGTCATCTATTTACAATGCTTTAGAATCCGACTTTAAACGATATCATCTATTTTCAAACCTCAAGAATCTGCAACTAAACAAAGTCATCTATTTACAATGGTTTGGAATCCTATCTTAAACGATATCATCTATTTGCAAACCTTAAGTATCCGCAACTTGAACACAGTCATCTATTTACAATGCTTTAGAATCCGACTTTAAACGATATCATCTATTTTCAAACCTTAAGAATCCGCAACTTAAACAAAGTCATCTATTTACAATGCTTCAGAATCCGACTTTAAACGATATCATTAATTATCAAAATTTAAGAATCCGACACTTGAACAAAGTCATCTATTTACAATACTTTAGAATCCGACTTTAAACGATATCATCTATTTTCAAACCTTAAGAACTCGCAACTTGAACAAAGTCATCTATTTACAATGCTTTAGAATCCGACTTTAAACGATATCATCTATTTTCAAACCTTAAGAATCCGCAACTTGAACAAAGTCATCTATTTACAATGCTTTAGAATCCGATTTTAAACGATATCATCTATTTTCAAACCTTAAGAATCCGCAACTTGAACAAAGTCATCTATTTACAATGCTTTAGAATCCGACTTTAAACGATATAATCTATTTTCAAACCTTAAGAATCCGACACTTGAACAAAGTCATCTATTTACAATACTTTAGTATCCGACTTTAAACATCATCATCTATTTTCAAACCTTAAGAATCTTCAACTTGAACAAAGTCATCTATTTACAATTCATTATAGAACCCGACTTTAAACAATATCATCTATTTTCAAACCTTAAGAATCTGCAACTTGAACAAAGTCATCTATTTACAATGCTTTAGAATCCGATTTTAAACGATATCACCTATTTTCGAACGTTAAGAATCGGCAACTTAAACAAAGTCATCTATTTACAGTGCGTTAGAATCCGACTTTAAACGATATAATCTATTAACGATATACTCTATTGTCAAACCTCAAGAATCCGCAACTTGAACAAAGTAATCTATTTACAATGCTTTAGAATCCGGCTTTAAACGATATCATCTATTTTCAATGCTTAAGAATCGGCGTTTTGAACAAGTCATCTATTTACAATGCTTTAGAATCCGACTTTAAACGATATCATCTATTTTCAAACTTTTAGAATCCGCAACTTGAACAAAGTCATCTATTTACAATGCTTTGGAATCCGACTTTAAAATATATCATCTATTTTCAAACCTTAAGAATCCGCAACTTGAACAAAGTCATCTATTTACAATGTTTTAGAATCCGACTTTAAACGATATCATCGATTTTCAAACTTTTAGAATCCGTAACTTGAACAAAGTCATCTATTTACAATGCTTTAGAATCCGACTTTAAACATTATCATCTTTTTTCACACCTTAAGAATCACCAACTTTAACAATGTCATCTATTTACAATTCTTTAGAATCCGACTTACAACAATATCATCTATTTTCAAACGTTAAGAATCAGCAACTTGAACAAAGTCATCTATTTACAATGATTTAGAATGCGACTTTAAATGATATCATCTATTTTCAAACCTTAAGAATCTGCAACTTAACAAAGTCATCTATTAACAATGGTTTGGAATCCGATCTTAAACAATATCATCTATTTGCAAACCTTAATTATCCGCAACTTGAACACAGTCATCTATTTACAATGCTTTAGAATCCGACTTTAAACGATATCATCTATTTTCAAACATTAAGAATCGGCAACTTAAACAAAGTCATCTATTTACAGTGCGTTAGAATCCGACTTTAAACGATATAATCTATTAACGATATACTCTATTGTCAAACCTCAAGAATCCGCAACTTGAACAAAGTAATCTATTTACAATGCTTTAGAATCCGGCTTTAAACGATATCATCTATTTTCAATGCTTAAGAATCGGCGTTTTGAACAAGTCATCTATTTACAATGCTTTAGAATCCGACTTTAAACGATATCATCTATTTTCAAACTTTTAGAATCCGCAACTTGAACAAAGTCATCTATTTACAATGCTTTGGAATCCGACTTTAAAATATATCATCTATTTTCAAACCTTAAGAATCCGCAACTTGAACAAAGTCATCTATTTACAATGTTTTAGAATCCGACTTTAAACGATATCATCGATTTTCAAACTTTTAGAATCCGTAACTTGAACAAAGTCATCTATTTACAATGCTTTAGAATCCGACTTTAAACATTATCATCTTTTTTCACACCTTAAGAATCACCAACTTTAACAATGTCATCTATTTACAATTCTTTAGAATCCGACTTACAACAATATTATCTATTTTCAAACGTTAAGAATCAGCAACTTGAACAAAGTCATCTATTTACAATGATTTAGAATCCGACTTTAAATGATATCATCTATTTTCAAACCTTAAGAATCTGCAACTTAACAAAGTCATCTATTAACAATGGTTTGGAATCCGATCTTAAACAATATCATCTATTTGCAAACCTTAAGTATCCGCAACTTGAACACAGTCATCTATTTACAATGCTTTAGAATCCGACTTTAAACGATATCATCTATTTTCAAACATTAAGAATCCGCAACTTGAACAAAGTCATCTATTTACAATGCTTTAGAATCGGACTTTAAACGATATCATCTATTTTCAAACCTTAAGAATCCGCAACTTGAACAAAGTCATCTATTTACAATGCTTTAGAATCCGACTTTAAACGATATAATCTATTTTCAATTCTTAAGAATCCGCAACTTGAACAAAGTCATCTATTTACAATGCTTTAGAATCCGACTTTAACCGATATCATCTATTTTCCAACCTTAAGAATCCGCAACTTGAACACAGTCATCTATTTACAATGGTTTGGAGACCGATCTTAAACGATATCATCTATTTTCAAACTTAAAGAATCCGCAACTTGAACACAGTCATCTATTTACAATGCTTTAGAATCCGACTTTAAACGATATCATCTATTTTCAAACCACAAGAATCGGCCACTTGAACAAAGTCATCAATTTACAATGCTTTAGAATCCGACTTTAAACGATATCATCTATTTTCAAACCTTAAGAATCTGCAACTTAACAAAGTCATCTATTTACAATGGTTTGGAATCCGATCTTAAACGATATCATCTATTTGCAAACCTTAAGTATCCGCAACTTGAACACAGTCATCTATTTACAATGCTTTAGAATCCGACTTTAAACGATATCATCTATTTTACAAACCTTAAGAATCCGCAACTTGAACAAAGTCATCTATTTACAATGCTTCAGAATCCGACTTTAAACGATATCATTAATTTTCAAAATTTAAGAATCCGACACTTGAACAAAGTCATCTATTTACAATACTTTAGTATCCGACTTTAAACATCATCATCTATTTTCAAACTTTAAGAATCTTCAACTTGAACAAAGTCATCTATTTACAATTCATTAGAACCCGACTTTAAACAATATCATCTATTTTCAAACCTTAAGAATCCGCAACTTGAAGAAAGTCATCTATTTACAATGCTTTAGAATCCGATTTTAAACGATATCACCTATTTTAGAACGTTAAGAATCGGAAACTTAAACAAAGTCATCTATTTACAGTGCGTTAGAATCCGACTTTAAACGATATAATCTATTAACGATATACTCTATTGTCAAACCTCAAGAATCCGCAACTTGAACAAAGTAATCTATTTACAATCCTTTAGAGTCCGGCTTTAAACGATATCATCTATTTTCAATGCTTAAGAATCGGCGACTTGAACAAGTCATCTATTTACAATGCTTTAGAATCCGACTTTAAACGATATCATCTATTTTCAAACTTTTAGAATCCGCAACTTGAACAAAGTCATCTATTTACAATGCTTTGGAATCCGACTTTAAAAGATATCATCTATTTTCAAACCTTAAGAATCCGCAACTTGAACAAAGTCATCTATTTACAATGTTTTAGAATCCGACTTTAAACGATATCATCGATTTTCAAACTTTTAGAATCCGTAACTTGAACAAAGTCATCTATTTACAATGCTTTAGAATCCGACTTAAACATTATCATCTTTTTTCACACCTTAAGAATCCACAACTTTAACAATGTCATCTATTTACAATTCTTTAGAATCCGACTTACAACAATATCATCTATTTTCAAACGTTAAGAATCAGCAACTTGAACAAAGTCATCTATTTACAATGATTTAGAATCCGACTTTAAATGATATCATCTATTTTCAAACCTTAAGAATCTGCAACTTAACAAAGTCATCTATTAACAATGGTTTGGAATCCGATCTTAAACAATATCATCTATTTTCAAACATTAAGAATCCGCAACTTGAACAAAGTCATCTATTTACAATGCTTCAGAATCCGACTTTAAACGATATCATTAATTTTCAAAATTTAAGAATCCGACACTTGAACAAAGTCATCTATTTACAATACTTTAGAATCCGACTTTAAACGATATCATCTATTTTCAAACCTTAAGAACTCGCAACTTGAACAAAGTCATCTATTTACAATGCTTTAAAATCCGACTTTAAACGATATCATCTATTTTCAAACCTTAAGAATCCGCAACTTGAACAAAGCTATCTATTTACAATGCTTTAGAATCCGACTTTAAACGATATAATCTATTTTCAATTCTTAAGAATCCGCAACTTGAACAAAGTCATCTATTTACAATGCTTTAGAATTCGACTTTAACCGATATCATCTATTTTCCAACCTTAAGAATCCGCAACTTGAACACAGTCATCTATTTACAATGGTTTGGAGACCGATCTTAAACGATATCATCTATTTTCAAACTTAAAGAATCGGCCACTTGAACAACGTCATCTATTTACAATGCTTTAGAATCCGACTTTAAACGATATCATCTATTTTCAAACCTTAAGAATCTGCAACTTAATAAAGTCATCTATTTACAATGGTTTGGAATCCGATCTTAAACGATATCAGCTATTTGCAAACCTTAAGTATCCGCAACTTGAACACAGTCATCTATTTACAATGCTTTAGAATCCGACTTTAAACGATATCATCTATTTTCAAACCTTAAGAATCCGCAACTTGAACAAAGTCATCTATTTACAATGCTTTAGAATCCGACTTTAAACGATATCATTAATTTTCAAAATTTAAGAATCCGACACTTGAACAAAGTCATCTATTTACAATACTTTAGTATCCGACTTTAAACATCATCATCTATGTCCAAACTTTAAGAATCTTCAACTTGAACAAAGTCATCTATTTACAATTCATTAGAACCCGACTTTAAACAATATCATCTATTTTCAAACCTTAAGAATCCGCAACTTGAACAAAGTCATCTATTTACAATGCTTTAGAATCCGATTTTAAACGATATCACCTATTTTCGAACGTTAAGAATCGGCAACTTAAACAAAGTCATCTATTTACAGTGCGTTAGAATCCGACTTTAAACGATATAATCTATTAACGATATTCTCTATTGTCAAACCTCAAGAATCCGCAACTTGAACAAAGTAATCTATTTACAATGCTTTAGAATCCGGCTTTAAACGATATCATCTATTTTCAATGCTTAAGAATCGGCGACTTGAACAAGTCATCTATTTACAATGCTTTAGAATCCGACTTTAAACGATATCATCTATTTTCAAACTTTTAGAATCCGCAACTTGAACAAAGTCATCTATTTACAATGCTTTGGAATCCGACTTTAAAAGATATCATCTATTTTCAAACCTTAAGAATCCGCAACTTGAACAAAGTCATCTATTTACAATGTTTTAGAATCCGACTTTAAACGATATCATCGATTTTCAAACTTTTAGAATCCGTAACTTGAACAAAGTCATCTATTTACAATGCTTTAGAATCCGACTTTAAACATTATCATCTATTTTCACACCTTAAGAATCCACAACTTTAACAATGTCATCTATTTACAATTCTTTAGAATCCGACTTACAACAATATCATCTATTTTCAAACGTGAAGAATCAGCAACTTGAACAAAGTCATCTATTTACAATGATTTAGAATCCGACTTTAAATGATATCATCTATTTTCAAACCTTAAGAATCTGCAACTTAACAAAGTCATCTATTAACAATGGTTTGGAATCCGATCTTAAACAATATCATCTATTTGCAAACCTTAAGTATCCGCAACTTGAACACAGTCATCTATTTACAATGCTTTAGAATCCGACTTTAAACGATATCATCTATTTTCAAACATTAAGAATCCGCAACTTGAACAAAGTCATCTATTTACAATACTTCAGAATCCGACTTTAAACGATATCATTAATTTTCAAAATTTAAGAATCCGACACTTGAACAAAGTCATCTATTTACAATGCTTTAGAATCCGACTTTAAACGATATCATCTATTTTCAAACCTTAAGAATCCGCAACTTGAACAAAGCTATCTATTTACAATGCTTTAGAATCCGACTTTAAACGATATAATCTATTTTCAATTCTTAAGAATCCGCAAATTGAACAAAGTCATCTATTTACAATGCTTTAGAATTCGACTTTAACCGATATCATCTATTTTCCAACCTTAAGAATCCGCAACTTGAACACAGTCATCTATTTACAATGGTTTGGAGACCGATCTTAAACGATATCATTTATTTTCAAACTTAAAGAATCCGCAACTTGAACACAGTCATCTATTTACAATGCTTTAGAATCCGACTTTAAACGATATCATCTATTTTAAAACCTTAAGAATCCTCAACTTGAACAAAGTCATCTCTTTACAATGCGTTAGTTTCCGACTTGAAACGATATCATCTATTTTAAAACCTTAAGAATCCGCAACTTGAACAAAGTCATGTATTTACAATGATTTAGAATCCGACTTTAAACGATATCATCTATTTTCAAACCTTAAGAATCCGCAACTTGAACAAAGTCATCTACTTACAATGCTTTAGAATCCGATTTTAAACGATATCATCTATTTTCAAACCTTAAGAATCCGCAACTTGAACAAAGTCATCTATTTACAATGCTTTAGAATCCGACTGTAAACGATATCATCTATTTTCAAACCTTAAGAATCCGCAACTTGAACAAAGTCATCTTTTTACAATGCTTTAGAATCCGACTTTAAACCATATCATCTATTTTCAAAGCTTAAGATTCGGCAACTTGAACAAGTCATCTATTTACAATGCTTAAGAATCCGACTTTAAACGATATCATCTATTTTCAAACCTTAAGAATCCGCAACTTGAACAAAGTCATCAATTTACAATGCTTTAGAATCCGACTTTAAACGATATCATCTATTTTCAAACCTTAAGAATCCGCAACTTGAACAAAATCATCTATTTACAATGCGTTAGAATCCGACTTTAAACGATATAATCTATTTTCAAACCTTAAGAATCCGCAACTTGAACAAAGTCATCTATTTACAATGCTTTAGAATCCGACTTTAACCGATATCATCTATTTTCAAACCTTAAAAATCCGCAACTTGAACAAAGTCATCTATTTACAATGCTTTAGAATCCGACTTTAAACGATATCATCTATTTTCAAACCACAAGAATCGGCCACTTGAACAAAGTCATCTATTTACAATGCTTTAGAATCCGACTTTAAACGATATCATCTATTTTCAAACCTTAAGAATCTGCAACTAAACAAAGTCATCTATTTACAATGGTTTGGAATCCTATCTTAAACGATATCATCTATTTTCAAACCTTAAGTATCCGCAACTTGAACACAGTCATCTATTTACAATGCTTTAGAATCCGACTTTAAACGATATCATCTATTTTCAAACCTTAAGAATCCGCAACTTAAACAAAGTCATCTATTTACAATGCTTCAGAATCCGACTTTAAACGATATCATTAATTTTCAAAATTTAAGAATCCGACACTTGAACAAAGTCATCTATTTACAATACTTTAGAATCCGACTTTAAACGATATCATCTATTTTCAAACCTTAAGAACTCGCAACATGAACAAAGTCATCTATTTACAATGCTTTAGAATCCGACTTTAAACATTATCATCTTTTTTCACACCTTAAGAATCCACAACTTTAACAATGTCATCTATTTACAATTCTTTAGAATCCGACTTACAACAATATCATCTATTTTCAAACGTTAAGAATCAGCAACTTGAACAAAGTCATCTATTTACAATGATTTAGAATCCGACTTTAAATGATATCATCTATTTTCAAACCTTAAGAATCTGCAACTTAACAAAGTCATCTATTAACAATGGTTTGGAATCCGATCTTAAACAATATCATCTATTTTCAAACATTAAGAATCCGCAACTTGAACAAAGTCATCTATTTACAATGCTTCAGAATCCGACTTTAAACGATATCATTAATTTTCAAAATTTAAGAATCCGACACTTGAACAAAGTCATCTATTTACAATACTTTAGAATCCGACTTTAAACGATATCATCTATTTTCAAACCTTAAGAACTCGCAACTTGAACAAAGTCATCTATTTACAATGCTTTAGAATCCGACTTTAAACGATATCATCTATTTTCAAACCTTAAGAATCCGCAACTTGAACAAAGCTATCTATTTACAATGCTTTAGAATCCGACTTTAAACGATATAATCTATTTTCAATTCTTAAGAATCCGCAACTTGAACAAAGTCATCTATTTACAATGCTTTAGAATCCGACTTTAAACGATATCATCTATTTTCAAACCTTAAGAATCCGCAACTTGAACAAAGTCATCTATTTACAATGCTTCAGAATCCGACTTTAAACGATATCATTAATTTTCAAAATTTAAGAATCCGACACTTGAACAAAGTCATCTATTTACAATACTTTAGTATCCGACTTTAAACATCATCATCTATTTTCAAACTTTAAGAATCTTCAACTTGAACAAAGTCATCTATTTACAATTCATTAGAACCCGACTTTAAACAATATCATCTATTTTCAAACCTTAAGAATCCGCAACTTGAACAAAGTCATCTATTTACAATGCTTTAGAATCCGATTTTAAACGATATCACCTATTTTCGAACGTTAAGAATCGGCAACTTAAACAAAGTCATCTATTTACAGTGCGTTAGAATCCGACTTTAAACGATATAATCTATTAACGATATACTCTATTGTCAAACCTCAAGAATCCGCAACTTGAACAAAGTAATCTATTTACAATGCTTTAGAATCCGGCTTTAAACGATATCATCTATTTTCAATGCTTAAGAATCGGCGACTTGAACAAGTCATCTATTTACAATGCTTTAGAATCCGACTTTAAACGATATCATCTATTTTCAAACTTTTAGAATCCGCAACTTGAACAAAGTCATCTATTTACAATGCTTTGGAATCCGACTTTAAAAGATATCATCTATTTTCAAACCTTAAGAATCCGCAACTTGAACAAAGTCATCTATTTACAATGTTTTAGAATCCGACTTTAAACGATATCATCGATTTTCAAACTTTTAGAATCCGTAACTTGAACAAAGTCATCTATTTACAATGCTTTAGAATCCGACTTTAAACATTATCCTCTATTTTCACACCTTAAGAATCCACAACTTAAACAATGTCATCTATTTACGATTCTTTAGAATCCGACTTACAACAATATCATCTATTTTCAAACGTTAAGAATCAGCAACTTGAACAAAGTCATCTATTTACAATGATTTAGAATCCGACTTTAAATTATATCATCTATTTTCAAACCTTAAGAATCTGCAACTTAAAAAAGTCATCTATTAACAATGGTTTGGAATCCGATCTTAAACAATATCATCTATTTGCAAACCTTAAGTATCCGCAACTTGAACACAGTCATCTATTTACAATGCTTTGGAATCCGACTTTAAAAGATATCATCTATTTTCAAACCTTAAGAATCCGCAACTTGAACAAAGTCATCTATTTACAATGTTTTAGAATCCGACTTTAAACGATATCATCGATTTTCAAACTTTTAGAATCCGTAACTTGAACAAAGTCATCTATTTACAATGCTTTAGAATCCGACTTTAAACATTATCATCTATTTTCACACCTTAAGAATCCACAACTTTAACAATGTCATCTATTTACAATTCTTTAGAATCCGACTTACAACAATATCATCTATTTTCAAACGTTAAGAATCAGCAACTTGAACAAAGTCATCTATTTACAATGATTTAGAATCCGACTTTAAATGATATCATCTATTTTCAAACCTTAAGAATCTGCAACTTAACAAAGTCATCTATTAACAATGGTTTGGAATCCGATCTTAAACAATATCATCTATTTGCAAACCTTAAGTATCCGCAACTTGAACACAGTCATCTATTTACAATGCTTTAGAATCCGACTTTAAACGATATCATCTATTTTCAAACATTAAGAATCCGCAACTTGAACAAAGTCATCTATTTACAATACTTCAGAATCCGACTTTAAACGATATCATTAATTTTCAAAATTTAAGAATCCGACACTTGAACAAAGTCATCTATTTACAATACTTTAGAATCCGACTTTAAACGATATCATCTATTTTCAAACCTTAAGAACTCGCAACTTGAACAAAGTCATCTATTTACAATGCTTTAGAATCCGACTTTAAACGATATCATCTATTTTCAAACCTTAAGAATCCGCAACTTGAACAAAGCTATCTATTTACAATGCTTTAGAATCCGACTTTAAACGATATAATCTATTATCAATTCTTAAGAATCCGCAAATTGAACAAAGTCATCTATTTACAATGCTTTAGAATTCGACTTTAACCGATATCATCTATTTTCCAACCTTAAGAATCCGCAACTTGAACACAGTCATCTATTTACAATGGTTTGGAGACCGATCTTAAACGATATCATATATTTTCAAACTTAAAGAATCCGCAACTTGAACACAGTCATCTATTTACAATGCTTTAGAATCCGACTTTAAACGATATCATCTATTTTAAAACCTCAAGAATCCTCAACTTGAACAAAGTCATCTCTTTACAATGCGTTAGTATCCGACTTGAAACGATATCATCTATTTTAAAACCTTAAGAATCCGCAACTTGAACAAAGTCATGTATTTACAATGATTTAGAATCCGACTTTAAACGATATCATCTATTTTCAAACCTTAAGAATCCGCAACTTGAACAAAGTCATCTACTTACAATGCTTTAGAATCCGATTTTAAACGATATCATCTATTTTCAAACCTTAAGAATCCGCAACTTGAACAAAGTCATCTATTTACAATGCTTTAGAATCCGACTGTAAACGATATCATCTATTTTCAAACCT
Source organism: Sepiola atlantica (assembly GCA_963556195.1). Classification (NCBI taxonomy): domain Eukaryota; kingdom Metazoa; phylum Mollusca; class Cephalopoda; order Sepiida; family Sepiolidae; genus Sepiola; species Sepiola atlantica. The sequence goes on from OY744522.1 coordinate 6,077,575, forward strand.
TAAGAATCCGCAACTTGAACAAAGTCATCTTTTTACAATGCTTTAGAATCCGACTTTAAACCATATCATCTATTTTCAAAGCTTAAGATTCGGCAACTTGAACAAGTCATCTATTTACAATGCTTAAGAATCCGACTTCAAACGATATCATCTATTTTCAAACCTTAAGAATCCGCAACTTGAACAAAGTCATCAATTTACAATGCTTTAGAATCCGACTTTAAACGATATCATCTATTTTCAAACCTTAAGAATCCGCAACTTGAACAAAATCATCTATTTACAATGCGTTAGAATCCGACTTTAAACGATATAATCTATTTTCAAACCTTAAGAATCCGCAACTTGAACAAAGTCATCTATTTACAATGCTTTAGAATCCGACTTTAACCGATATCATCTATTTTCAAACCTTAAAAATCCGCAACTTGAACAAAGTCATCTATTTACAATGCTTTAGAATCCGACTTTAAACGATATCATCTATTTTCAAACCACAAGAATCGGCCACTAGAACAAAGTCATCTATTTACAATGCTTTAGAATCGTACTTTAAACAATATCATCTATTTTCAAACCTTAAGAGTCCGCCACTTGACCAAAGTCATCTATTTACAATGGTTTGGAATCCTATCTTAAACGATATCATCTATTTGCAAACCTTAAGTATCCGCAACTTGAACACAGTCATCTATTTACAATGCTTTAGAATCCGACTTTAAACGATATCATCTATTTTCAAACCTTAAGAATCCGCAACTTAAACAAAGTCATCTATTTACAATGCTTCAGAATCCGACTTTAAACGATATCATTAATTTTCAAAATTTAAGAATCCGACACTTGAACAAAGTCATCTATTTACAATACTTTAGAATCCGACTTTAAACGATATCATCTATTTTCAATTCTTAAGAATCCGCAAATTGAACAAAGTCATCTATTTACAATGCTTTAGAATTCGACTTTAACCGATATCATCTATTTTCCAACCTTAAGAATCCGCAACTTGAACACAGTCATCTATTTACAATGGTTTGGAGACCGATCTTAAACGATATCATTTATTTTCAAACTTAAAGAATCCGCAACTTGAACACAGTCATCTATTTACAATGCTTTAGAATCCGACTTTAAACGATATCATCTATTTTAAAACCTTAAGAATCCTCAACTTGAACAAAGTCATCTCTTTACAATGCGTTAGTTTCCGACTTGAAACGATATCATCTATTTTAAAACCTTAAGAATCCGCAACTTGAACAAAGTCATGTATTTACAATGATTTAGAATCCGACTTTAAACGATATCATCTATTTTCAAACCTTAAGAATCCGCAACTTGAACAAAGTCATCTACTTACAATGCTTTAGAATCCGATTTTAAACGATATCATCTATTTTCAAACCTTAAGAATCCGCAACTTGAACAAAGTCATCTATTTACAATGCTTTAGAATCCGACTGTAAACGATATCATCTATTTTCAAACCTTAAGAATCCGCAACTTGAACAAAGTCATCTTTTTACAATGCTTTAGAATCCGACTTTAAACCATATCATCTATTTTCAAAGCTTAAGATTCGGCAACTTGAACAAGTCATCTATTTACAATGCTTAAGAATCCGACTTTAAACGATATCATCTATTTTCAAACCTTAAGAATCCGCAACTTGAACAAAGTCATCAATTTACAATGCTTTAGAATCCGACTTTAAACGATATCATCTATTTTCAAACCTTAAGAATCCGCAACTTGAACAAAATCATCTATTTACAATGCGTTAGAATCCGACTTTAAACGATATAATCTATTTTCAAACCTTAAGAATCCGCAACTTGAACAAAGTCATCTATTTACAATGCTTTAGAATCCGACTTTAACCGATATCATCTATTTTCAAACCTTAAAAATCCGCAACTTGAACAAAGTCATCTATTTACAATGCTTTAGAATCCGACTTTAAACGATATCATCTATTTTCAAACCACAAGAATCGGCCACTTGAACAAAGTCATCTATTTACAATGCTTTAGAATCCGACTTTAAACGATATCATCTATTTTCAAACCTTAAGAATCTGCAACTAAACAAAGTCATCTATTTACAATGGTTTGGAATCCTATCTTAAACGATATCATCTATTTTCAAACCTTAAGTATCCGCAACTTGAACACAGTCATCTATTTACAATGCTTTAGAATCCGACTTTAAACGATATCATCTATTTTCAAACCTTAAGAATCCGCAACTTAAACAAAGTCATCTATTTACAATGCTTCAGAATCCGACTTTAAACGATATCATTAATTTTCAAAATTTAAGAATCCGACACTTGAACAAAGTCATCTATTTACAATACTTTAGAATCCGACTTTAAACGATATCATCTATTTTCAAACCTTAAGAACTCGCAACATGAACAAAGTCATCTATTTACAATGCTTTAGAATCCGACTTTAAACATTATCATCTTTTTTCACACCTTAAGAATCCACAACTTTAACAATGTCATCTATTTACAATTCTTTAGAATCCGACTTACAACAATATCATCTATTTTCAAACGTTAAGAATCAGCAACTTGAACAAAGTCATCTATTTACAATGATTTAGAATCCGACTTTAAATGATATCATCTATTTTCAAACCTTAAGAATCTGCAACTTAACAAAGTCATCTATTAACAATGGTTTGGAATCCGATCTTAAACAATATCATCTATTTTCAAACATTAAGAATCCGCAACTTGAACAAAGTCATCTATTTACAATGCTTCAGAATCCGACTTTAAACGATATCATTAATTTTCAAAATTTAAGAATCCGACACTTGAACAAAGTCATCTATTTACAATACTTTAGAATCCGACTTTAAACGATATCATCTATTTTCAAACCTTAAGAACTCGCAACTTGAACAAAGTCATCTATTTACAATGCTTTAGAATCCGACTTTAAACGATATCATCTATTTTCAAACCTTAAGAATCCGCAACTTGAACAAAGCTATCTATTTACAATGCTTTAGAATCCGACTTTAAACGATATAATCTATTTTCAATTCTTAAGAATCCGCAACTTGAACAAAGTCATCTATTTACAATGCTTTAGAATCCGACTTTAAACGATATCATCTATTTTCAAACCTTAAGAATCCGCAACTTGAACAAAGTCATCTATTTACAATGCTTCAGAATCCGACTTTAAACGATATCATTAATTTTCAAAATTTAAGAATCCGACACTTGAACAAAGTCATCTATTTACAATACTTTAGTATCCGACTTTAAACATCATCATCTATTTTCAAACTTTAAGAATCTTCAACTTGAACAAAGTCATCTATTTACAATTCATTAGAACCCGACTTTAAACAATATCATCTATTTTCAAACCTTAAGAATCCGCAACTTGAACAAAGTCATCTATTTACAATGCTTTAGAATCCGATTTTAAACGATATCACCTATTTTCGAACGTTAAGAATCGGCAACTTAAACAAAGTCATCTATTTACAGTGCGTTAGAATCCGACTTTAAACGATATAATCTATTAACGATATACTCTATTGTCAAACCTCAAGAATCCGCAACTTGAACAAAGTAATCTATTTACAATGCTTTAGAATCCGGCTTTAAACGATATCATCTATTTTCAATGCTTAAGAATCGGCGACTTGAACAAGTCATCTATTTACAATGCTTTAGAATCCGACTTTAAACGATATCATCTATTTTCAAACTTTTAGAATCCGCAACTTGAACAAAGTCATCTATTTACAATGCTTTGGAATCCGACTTTAAAAGATATCATCTATTTTCAAACCTTAAGAATCCGCAACTTGAACAAAGTCATCTATTTACAATGTTTTAGAATCCGACTTTAAACGATATCATCGATTTTCAAACTTTTAGAATCCGTAACTTGAAAAAAGTCATCTATTTACAATGCTTTAGAATCCGACTTTAAACATTATCCTCTATTTTCACACCTTAAGAATCCACAACTTAAACAATGTCATCTATTTACAATTCTTTAGAATCCGACTTACAACAATATCATCTATTTTCAAACGTTAAGAATCAGCAACTTGAACAAAGTCATCTATTTACAATGATTTAGAATCCGACTTTAAATTATATCATCTATTTTCAAACCTTAAGAATCTGCAACTTAAAAAAGTCATCTATTAACAATGGTTTGGAATCCGATCTTAAACAATATCATCTATTTGCAAACCTTAAGTATCCGCAACTTGAACACAGTCATCTATTTACAATGCTTTGGAATCCGACTTTAAAAGATATCATCTATTTTCAAACCTTAAGAATCCGCAACTTGAACAAAGTCATCTATTTACAATGTTTTAGAATCCGACTTTAAACGATATCATCGATTTTCAAACTTTTAGAATCCGTAACTTGAACAAAGTCATCTATTTACAATGCTTTAGAATCCGACTTTAAACATTATCATCTATTTTCACACCTTAAGAATCCACAACTTTAACAATGTCATCTATTTACAATTCTTTAGAATCCGACTTACAACAATATCATCTATTTTCAAACGTTAAGAATCAGCAACTTGAACAAAGTCATCTATTTACAATGATTTAGAATCCGACTTTAAATGATATCATCTATTTTCAAACCTTAAGAATCTGCAACTTAACAAAGTCATCTATTAACAATGGTTTGGAATCCGATCTTAAACAATATCATCTATTTGCAAACCTTAAGTATCCGCAACTTGAACACAGTCATCTATTTACAATGCTTTAGAATCCGACTTTAAACGATATCATCTATTTTCAAACATTAAGAATCCGCAACTTGAACAAAGTCATCTATTTACAATACTTCAGAATCCGACTTTAAACGATATCATTAATTTTCAAAATTTAAGAATCCGACACTTGAACAAAGTCATCTATTTACAATACTTTAGAATCCGACTTTAAACGATATCATCTATTTTCAAACCTTAAGAACTCGCAACTTGAACAAAGTCATCTATTTACAATGCTTTAGAATCCGACTTTAAACGATATCATCTATTTTCAAACCTTAAGAATCCGCAACTTGAACAAAGCTATCTATTTACAATGCTTTAGAATCCGACTTTAAACGATATAATCTATTATCAATTCTTAAGAATCCGCAAATTGAACAAAGTCATCTATTTACAATGCTTTAGAATTCGACTTTAACCGATATCATCTATTTTCCAACCTTAAGAATCCGCAACTTGAACACAGTCATCTATTTACAATGGTTTGGAGACCGATCTTAAACGATATCATATATTTTCAAACTTAAAGAATCCGCAACTTGAACACAGTCATCTATTTACAATGCTTTAGAATCCGACTTTAAACGATATCATCTATTTTAAAACCTCAAGAATCCTCAACTTGAACAAAGTCATCTCTTTACAATGCGTTAGTATCCGACTTGAAACGATATCATCTATTTTAAAACCTTAAGAATCCGCAACTTGAACAAAGTCATGTATTTACAATGATTTAGAATCCGACTTTAAACGATATCATCTATTTTCAAACCTTAAGAATCCGCAACTTGAACAAAGTCATCTACTTACAATGCTTTAGAATCCGATTTTAAACGATATCATCTATTTTCAAACCTTAAGAATCCGCAACTTGAACAAAGTCATCTATTTACAATGCTTTAGAATCCGACTGTAAACGATATCATCTATTTTCAAACCTTAAGAATCCGCAACTTGAACAAAGTCATCTTTTTACAATGCTTTAGAATCCGACTTTAAACCATATCATCTATTTTCAAAGCTTAAGATTCGGCAACTTGAACAAGTCATCTATTTACAATGCTTAAGAATCCGACTTCAAACGATATCATCTATTTTCAAACCTTAAGAATCCGCAACTTGAACAAAGTCATCAATTTACAATGCTTTAGAATCCGACTTTAAACGATATCATCTATTTTCAAACCTTAAGAATCCGCAACTTGAACAAAATCATCTATTTACAATGCGTTAGAATCCGACTTTAAACGATATAATCTATTTTCAAACCTTAAGAATCCGCAACTTGAACAAAGTCATCTATTTACAATGCTTTAGAATCCGACTTTAACCGATATCATCTATTTTCAAACCTTAAAAATCCGCAACTTGAACAAAGTCATCTATTTACAATGCTTTAGAATCCGACTTTAAACGATATCATCTATTTTCAAACCACAAGAATCGGCCACTAGAACAAAGTCATCTATTTACAATGCTTTAGAATCGTACTTTAAACAATATCATCTATTTTCAAACCTTAAGAGTCCGCCACTTGACCAAAGTCATCTATTTACAATGGTTTGGAATCCTATCTTAAACGATATCATCTATTTGCAAACCTTAAGTATCCGCAACTTGAACACAGTCATCTATTTACAATGCTTTAGAATCCGACTTTAAACGATATCATCTATTTTCAAACCTTAAGAATCCGCAACTTAAACAAAGTCATCTATTTACAATGCTTCAGAATCCGACTTTAAACGATATCATTAATTTTCAAAATTTAAGAATCCGACACTTGAACAAAGTCATCTATTTACAATACTTTAGAATCCGACTTTAAACGATATCATCTATTTTCAAACCTTCAGAACTCGCAACTTGAACAAAGTCATCTATTTACAATGCTTTAGAATCCGACTTTAAACGATATCATCTATTTTCAAACCTTAAGAATCCGCAACTTGAACAAAGTCATCTATTTACAATGCTTCAGAATCCGATTTTAAACGATATCATCTATTTTCAAACTATAAGAATCCGCAACTTGAACAAAGTCATCTATTTACAATGCTTTAGAATCCGACTTTTAACGATATAATCTATTTTCAAACCTTAAGAATCCGACACTTGAACAAAGTCATCTATTTACAATACTTTAGTATCCGACTTTAAACATCATCATCTATTTTCAAACCTTAAGAATCTTCAACTTGAACAAAGTCATCTATTTACAATTCATTATAGAACCCGACTTTAAACAATATCATCTATTTTCAAACCTTAAGAATCCGCTACTTGAACAAAGTCATCTATTTACAATGCTTTAGAATCCGATTTTAAACGATATCACCTATTTTCGAACGTTAAGAATGTGCAACTTAAACAAAGTCATCTATTTACAGTGCGTTAGAATCCGACTTTAAACGATATAATCTATTAACGATATACTCTATTGTCAAACCTCAAGAATCCGCAACTTGAACAAAGTAATCTATTTACAATGCTTTAGAATCCGGCTTTAAACGATATCATCTATTTTCAATGCTTAAGAATCGGCGTTTTGAACAAGTCATCTATTTACAATGCTTTAGAATCCGACTTTAAACGATATCATCTATTTTCAAACTTTTAGAATCCGCAACTTGAACAAAGTCATCTATTTACAATGCTTTGGAATCCGACTTTAAAATATATCATCTATTTTCAAACCTTAAGAATCCGCAACTTGAACACAGTCATCTATTTACAATGGTTTGGAGACCGATCTTAAACGATATCATCTATTTTCAAACTTAAAGAATCCGCAACTTGAACACAGTCATCTATTTACAATGCTTTAGAATCCGACTTTAAACGATATCATCTATTTTCAAACCTTAAGAATCCTCAACTTGAACAAATTCATCTTTTTACAATGCGTTAGTATCCGACTTGAAACGATATCATCTATTTTAAAACCTTAAGAATCCGCAACTTGAACAAAGTCATCTATTTACAATGATTTAGAATCCGACTTTAAATGATATCATCTATTTTCAAACCTTAAGAATCTGCAACTTAACAAAGTCATCTATTAACAATGGTTTGGAATCCGATCTTAAACAATATCATCTATTTGCAAACCTTAAGTATCCGCAACTTGAACACAGTCATCTATTTACAATGCTTTAGAATCCGACTTTAAACGATATCATCTATTTTCAAACATTAAGAATCCGCAACTTGAACAAAGTCATCTATTTACAATGCTTCAGAATCCGACTTTAAACGATATCATTAATTTTCAAAATTTAAGAATCCGACACTTGAACAAAGTCATCTATTGACAATACTTTAGAATCCGACTTTAAACGATATCATCTATTTTCAAACCTTAAGAACTCGCAACTTGAACAAAGTCATCTATTTACAATGCTTTAGAATCCGACTTTAAACGATATCATCTATTTTCAAACCTTAAGAATCCGCAACTTGAACAAAGCTATCTATTTACAATGCTTTAGAATCCGACTTTAAACGATATCATCTATTTTCAAACCTTAAGAATCCGCAACTTGAACAAAGTCATCTATTTACAATGCTTTAGAATTCGACTTTAACCGATATCATCTATTTTCCAACCTTAAGAATCCGCAACTTGAACACAGTCATCTATTTACAATGGTTTGGCGACCGATCTTAAACGATATCATCTATTTTCAAACTTAAAGAATCCGCAACTTGAACACAGTCATCTATTTACAATGCTTTAGAATCCGACTTTAAACGATATCATCTATTTTCAAACCTTAAGAATCCGCAACTTGAACAAAGTCATCTATTTACAATGCTTTAGAATCCGATTTTAAACGATATCATCTATTTTCAAACCTTAAGAATCCGCAACTTGAACAAAGTCATCTATTTACAATGCTTTAGAATCCGACTTTAAACGATATAATCTATTTTCAAACCTTAAGAATCCGACACTTGAACAAAGTCATCTATTTACAATACTTTAGTATCCGACTTTAAACATCATCATCTATTTTCAAACCTTAAGAATCTTCAACTTGAACAAAGTCATCTATTTACAATTCATTATAGAACCCGACTTTAAACAATATCATCTATTTTCAAACCTTAAGAATCCGCAACTTGAACAAAGTCATCTATTTACAATGCTTTAGAATCCGATTTTAAACGATATCACCTATTTTCGAACGTTAAGAATCGGCAACTTAAACAAAGTCATCTATTTACAGTGCGTTAGAATCCGACTTTAAACGATATAATCTATTAACGATATACTCTATTGTCAAACCTCAAGAATCCGCAACTTGAACAAAGTAATCTATTTACAATCCTTTAGAATCCGGCTTTAAATAATATCATCTATTTTCAATGCTTAAGAATCGGCGTTTTGAACAAGTCATCTATTTACAATGCTTTAGAATCCGACTTTAAACGATATCATCTATTTTCAAACTTTTAGAATCCGCAACTTGAACAAAGTCATCTATTTACAATGCTTTGGAATCCGACTTTAAAATATATCATCTATTTTCAAACCTTAAGAATCCGCAACCTGAACAAAGTCATCTATTTACAATGTTTTAGAATCCGACTTTAAACGATATCATCGATTTTCAAACTTTTAGAATCCGTAACTTGAACAAAGTCATCTATTTACAATGCTTTAGAATCCGACTTTAAACATTATCATCTTTTTTCACACCTTAAGAATCACCAACTTTAACAATGTCATCTATTTACAATTCTTTAGAATCCGACTTACAACAATATCATCTATTTTCAAACGTTAAGAATCAGCAACTTGAACAAAGTCATCTATTTACAATGATTTAGAATCCGACTTTAAATGATATCATCTATTTTCAAACCTTAAGAATCTGCAACTTAACAAAGTCATCTATTAACAATGGTTTGGAATCCGATCTTAAACAATATCATCTATTTGCAAACCTTTAGTATCCGCAACTTGAACACAGTCATCTATTTACAATGCTTTAGAATCCGACTTTAAACGATATCATCTATTTTCAAACATTAAGAATCCGCAACTTGAACAAAGTCATCTATTTACAATGCTTCAGAATCCGACTTTAAACGATATCATTAATTTTCAAAATTTAAGAATCCGACACTTGAACAAAGTCATCTATTTACAATACTTTAGAATCCGACTTTAAACGATATCATCTATTTTCAAACCTTAAGAACTCGCAACTTGAACAAAGTCATCTATTTACAATGCTTTAGAATCGGACTTTAAACGATATCATCTATTTTCAAACCTTAAGGATCCGCAACTTGAACAAAGTCATCTATTTACAATGCTTTAGAATCGGACTTTAAACGATATAATCTATTTTCAAACCTCAAGAATCCGCAACTTGAACAAAATCATCTATTTACAATGCTTTAGAATCCGACTTTAACCGATATCATCTATTTTCCAACCTTAAGAATCCGCAACTTGAACACAGTCATCTATTTACAATGGTTTGGAGACCGATCTTAAACGATATCATCTATTTTCAAACTTAAAGAATCCGCAACTTGAACACAGTCATCTATTTACAATGCTTTAGAATCCGACTTTAAACGATATCATCTATTTTCAAACCACAAGAATCGGCCACTTGAACAAAGTCATCAATTTACAATGCTTTAGAATCCGACTTTAAACGATATCATCTATTTTCAAACCTTAAGAATCTGCAACTTAACAAAGTCATCTATTTACAATGGTTTGGAATCCGATCTTAAACGATATCATCTATTTGCAAACCTTAAGTATCCGCAACTTGAACACAGTCATCTATTTACAATGCTTTAGAATCCGACTTTAAACGATATCATCTATTTTACAAACCTTAAGAATCCGCAACTTGAACAAAGTCATCTATTTACAATGCTTCAGAATCCGACTTTAAACGATATCATTAATTTTCAAAATTTAAGAATCCGACACTTGAACAAAGTCATCTATTTACAATACTTTAGTATCCGACTTTAAACATCATCATCTATTTTCAAACTTTAAGAATCTTCAACTTGAACAAAGTCATCTATTTACAATTCATTAGAACCCGACTTTAAACAATATCATCTATTTTCAAACCTTAAGAATCCGCAACTTGAACAAAGTCATCTATTTACAATGCTTTAGAATCCGATTTTAAACGATATCACCTATTTTAGAACGTTAAGAATCGGCAACTTAAACAAAGTCATCTATTTACAGTGCGTTAGAATCCGACTTTAAACGATATAATCTATTAACGATATACTCTATTGTCAAACCTCAAGAATCCGCAACTTGAACAAAGTAATCTATTTACAATGCTTTAGAATCCGGCTTTAAACGATATCATCTATTTTCAATGCTTAAGAATCGGCGACTTGAACAAGTCATCTATTTACAATGCTTTAGAATCCGACTTTAAACGATATCATCTATTTTCAAACTTTTAGAATCCGCAACTTGAACAAAGTCATCTATTTACAATGCTTTGGAATCCGACTTTAAAAGATATCATCTATTTTCAAACCTTAAGAATCCGCAACTTGAACAAAGTCATCTATTTACAATGTTTTAGAATCCGACTTTAAACGATATCATCGATTTTCAAACTTTTAGAATCCGTAACTTGAACAAAGTCATCTATTTACAATGCTTTAGAATCCGACTTTAAACATTATCATCTTTTTTCACACCTTAAGAATCCACAACTTTAAACATGTAATATATTTACAATTCTTTAGAATCCGACTTACAACAATATCATCTATTTTCAAACGTTAAGAATCAGCAACTTGAACAAAGTCATCTATTTACAATGATTTAGAATCCGACTTTAAATGATATCATCTATTTTCAAACCTTAAGAATCTGCAACTTAACAAAGTCATCTATTAACAATGGTTTGGAATCCGATCTTAAACAATATCATCTATTTTCAAACATTAAGAATCCGCAACTTGAACAAAGTCATCTATTTACAATGCTTCAGAATCCGACTTTAAACGATATCATTAATTTTCAAAATTTAAGAATCCGACACTTGAACAAAGTCATCTATTTACAATACTTTAGAATCCGACTTTAAACGATATCATCTATTTTCAAACCTTAAGAACTCGCAACTTGAACAAAGTCATCTATTTACAATGCTTTAGAATCCGACTTTAAACGATATCATCTATTTTCAAACCTTAAGAATCCGCAACTTGAACAAAGCTATCTATTTACAATGCTTTAGAATCCGACTTTAAACGATATAATCTATTTTCAATTCTTAAGAATCCGCAACTTGAACAAAGTCATCTATTTACAATGCTTTAGAATTCGACTTTAACCGATATCATCTATTTTCCAACCTTAAGAATCCGAAACTTGAACACAGTCATCTATTTACAATGGTTTGGAGACCGATCTTAAACGATATCATCTATTTTCAAACTTAAAGAATCGGCCACTTGAACAAAGTCATCTATTTACAATGCTTTAGAATCCGACTTTAAACGATATCATCTATTTTCAAACCTTAAGAATCTGCAACTTAATAAAGTCATCTATTTACAATGGTTTGGAATCCGATCTTAAACGATATCAGCTATTTGCAAACCTTAAGTATCCGCAACTTGAACACAGTCATCTATTTACAATGCTTTAGAATCCGACTTTAAACGATATCATCTATTTTCAAACCTTAAGAATCCGCAACTTGAACAAAGTCATCTATTTACAATGCTTCAGAATCCAACTTTAAACGATATCATTAATTTTCAAAATTTAAGAATCCGACACTTGAACAAAGTCATCTATTTACAATACTTTAGATCCGACTTTAAACATCATCATCTATTTTCAAACTTGAAGAATCTTCAACCTTAACAAAGTCATCTATTTACAATTCATTAGAACCCGACTTTAAACAATATCATCTATTTTCAAACCTTAAGAATCCGCAACTTGAACAAAGTCATCTATTTACAATGCTTTAGAATCCGATTTTAAACGATATCACCTATTTTCGAACGTTAAGAATCGGCAACTTAAACAAAGTCATCTATTTACAGTGCGTTAGAATCCGACTTTAAACGATATAATCTATTAACGATATACTCTATTGTCAAACCTCAAGAATCCGCAACTTGAACAAAGTAATCTATTTACAATGCTTTAGAATCCGGCTTTAAATAATATCATTTATTTTCAATGCTTAAGAATCGGCGTTTTGAACAAGTCATCTATTTACAATGCTTTAGAATCCGACTTTAAACGATATCATCTATTTTCAAACTTTTAGAATCCGCAACTTGAACAAAGTCATCTATTTACAATGCTTTGGAATCCGACTTTAAAATATATCATCTATTTTCAAACCTTAAGAATCCGCAACTTGAACAAAGTCATCTATTTACAATGTTTTAGAATCCGACTTTAAACGATATCATCGATTTTCAAACTTTTAGAATCCTTAACTTGAACAAAGTCATCTATTTACAATGCTTTAGAATCCGACTTTAAACATTATCATCTTTTTTCACACCTTAAGAATCACCAACTTTAACAATGTCATCTATTTACAATTCTTTAGAATCCGACTTACAACAATATCATCTATTTTCAAACGTTAAGAATCAGCAACTTGAACAAAGTCATCTATTTACAATGATTTAGAATCCGACTTTAAATGATATCATCTATTTTCAAACCTTAAGAATCTGCAACTTAACAAAGTCATCTATTAACAATGGTTTGGAATCCGATCTTAAACAATATCATCTATTTGCAAACCTTAAGTATCCGCAACTTGAACACAGTCATCTATTTACAATGCTTTAGAATCCGACTTTAAACGATATCATCTATTTTCAAACATTAAGAATCCGCAACTTGAACAAAGTCATCTATTTACAATGCTTCAGAATCCGACTTTAAACGATATCATTAATTTTCAAAATTTAAGAATCCGACACTTGAACAAAGTCATCTATTTACAATACTTTAGAATCCGACTTTAAACGATATCATCTATTTTCAAACCTTAAGAACTCGCAACTTGAACAATATCATCTATTTACAATGCTTTAGAATCGGACTTTAAACGATATCATCTATTTTCAAACCTTAAGAATCCGCAACTTGAACAAAGTCATCTATTTACAATGCTTTAGAATCCGACTTTAACCGATATCATCTATTTTCCAACCTTAAGAATCCGCAACTTGAACACAGTCATCTATTTACAATGGTTTGGAGACCGATCTTAAACGATATCATCTATTTTCAAACTTAAAGAATCCGCAACTTGAACACAGTCATCTATTTACAATGCTTTAGAATCCGACTTTAAACGATATCATCTATTTTCAAACCACAAGAATCGGCCACTTGAACAAAGTCATCAATTTACAATGCTTTAGAATCCGACTTTAAACGATATCATCTATTTTCAAACCTTAAGAATCTGCAACTTAATAAAGTCATCTATTTACAATGGTTTGGAATCCGATCTTAAACGATATCATCTATTTGCAAACCTTAAGTATCCGCAACTTGAACACAGTCATCTATTTACAATGCTTTAGAATCCGACTTTAAACGATATCATCTATTTTACAAACCTTAAGAATCCGCAACTTGAACAAAGTCATCTATTTACAATGCTTCAGAATCCGACTTTAAACGATATCATTAATTTTCAAAATTTAAGAATCCGACACTTGAACAAAGTCATCTATTTACAATACTTTAGTATCCGACTTTAAACATCATCATCTATTTTCAAACTTTAAGAATCTTCAACTTGAACAAAGTCATCTATTTACAATTCATTAGAACCCGACTTTAAACAATATCATCTATTTTCAAACCTTAAGAATCCGCAACTTGAACAAAGTCATCTATTTACAATGCTTTAGAATCCGATTTTAAACGATATCACCTATTTTAGAACGTTAAGAATCGGCAACTTAAACAAAGTCATCTATTTACAGTGCGTTAGAATCCGACTTTAAACGATATAATCTATTAACGATATACTCTATTGTCAAACCTCAAGAATCCGCAACTTGAACAAAGTAATCTATTTACAATGCTTTAGAATCCGGCTTTAAACGATATCATCTATTTTCAATGCTTAAGAATCGGCGACTTGAACAAGTCATCTATTTACAATGCTTTAGAATCCGACTTTAAACGATATCATCTATTTTCAAACTTTTAGAATCCGCAACTTGAACAAAGTCATCTATTTACAATGCTTTGGAATCCGACTTTAAAAGATATCATCTATTTTCAAACCTTAAGAATCCGCAACTTGAACAAAGTCATCTATTTACAATGTTTTAGAATCCGACTTTAAACGATATCATCGATTTTCAAACTTTTAGAATCCGTAACTTGAACAAAGTCATCTATTTACAATGCTTTAGAATCCGACTTTAAACATTATCATCTTTTTTCACACCCAAAGAATCCACAACTTTAACAATGTCATCTATTTACAATTCTTTAGAATCCGACTTACAACAATATCATCTATTTTCAAACGTTAAGAATCAGCAACTTGAACAAAGTCATCTATTTACAATGATTTAGAATCCGACTTTAAATGATATCATCTATTTTCAAACCTTAAGAATCTGCAACTTAACAAAGTCATCTATTAACAATGGTTTGGAATCCGATCTTAAACAATATCATCTATTTTCAAACATTAAGAATCCGCAACTTGAACAAAGTCATCTATTTACAATGCTTCAGAATCCGACTTTAAACGATATCATTAATTTTCAAAATTTAAGAATCCGACACTTGAACAAAGTCATCTATTTACAATACTTTAGAATCCGACTTTAAACGATATCGTCTATTTTCAAACCTTAAGAACTCGCAACTTGAACAAAGTCATCTATTTACAATGCTTTAGAATCCGACTTTAAACGATATCATCTATTTTCAAACCTTAAGAATCCGCAACTTGAACAAAGCTATCTATTTACAATGCTTTAGAATCCGACTTTAAACGATATAATCTATTTTCAATTCTTAAGAATCCGCAACTTGAACAAAGTCATCTATTTACAATGCTTTAGAATTCGACTTTAACCGATATCATCTATTTTCCAACCTTAAGAATCCGCAACTTGAACACAGTCATCTATTTACAATGGTTTGGAGACCGATCTTAAACGATATCATCTATTTTCAAACTTAAAGAATCAGCCACTTGAACAAAGTCATCTATTTACAATGCTTTAGAATCCGACTTTAAACGATATCATCTATTTTCAAACCTTAAGAATCTGCAACTTAATAAAGTCATCTATTTACAATGGTTTGGAATCCGATCTTAAACGATATCAGCTATTTGCAAACCTTAAGTATCCGCAACTTGAACACAGTCATCTATTTACAATGCTTTAGAATCCGACTTTAAACGATATCATCTATTTTCAAACCTTAAGAATCCGCAACTTGAACAAAGTCATCTATTTACAATGCTTCAGAATCCGACTTTAAACGATATCATTAATTTTCAAAATTTAAGAATCCGACACTTGAACAAAGTCATCTATTTACAATACTTTAGTATCCGACTTTAAACATCATCATCTATTTTCAAACTTTAAGAATCTGCAACTTGAACAAAGTCATCTATTTACAATTCATTAGAACCCGACTTTAAACAATATCATCTATTTTCAAACCTTAAGAATCCGCAACTTGAACAAAGTCATCTATTTACAATGCTTTAGAATCCGATTTTAAACGATATCACCTATTTTCGAACGTTAAGAATCGGCAACTTAAACAAAGTCATCTATTTACAGTGCGTTAGAATCCGACTTTAAACGATATAATCTATTAACGATATACTCTATTGTCAAACCTCAAGAATCCGCAACTTGAACAAAGTAATCTATTTACAATGCTTTAGAATCCGGCTTTAAACGATATCATCTATTTTCAATGCTTAAGAATCGGCGACTTGAACAAGTCATCTATTTACAATGCTTTAGAATCCGACTTTAAACGATATCATCTATTTTCAAACTTTTAGAATCCGCAACTTGAACAAAGTCATCTATTTACAATGCTTTGGAATCCGACTTTAAAAGATATCATCTATTTTCAAACCTTAAGAATCCGCAACTTGAACAAAGTCATCTATTTACAATGTTTTAGAATCCGACTTTAAACGATATCATCGATTTTCAAACTTTTAGAATCCGTAACTTGAACAAAGTCATCTATTTACAATGCTTTAGAATCCGACTTTAAACATTATCATCTTTTTTCACACCTTAAGAATCCACAACTTTAACAATGTCATCTATTTACAATTCTTTAGAATCCGACTTACAACAATATCATCTATTTTCAAACGTTAAGAATCAGCAACTTGAACAAAGTCATCTATTTACAATGATTTAGAATCCGACTTTAAATGATATCATCTATTTTCAAACCTTAAGAATCTGCAACTTAACAAAGTCATCTATTAACAATGGTTTGGAATCCGATCTTAAACAATATCATCTATTTGCAAACCTTAAGTATCCGCAACTTGAACACAGTCATCTATTTACAATGCTTTAGAATCCGACTTTAAACGATATCATCTATTTTCAAACATTAAGAATCCGCAACTTGAACAAAGTCATCTATTTACAATGCTTCAGAATCCGACTTTAAACGATATCATTAATTTTCAAAATTTAAGAATCCGACACTTGAACAAAGTCATCTATTTACAATACTTTAGAATCCGACTTTAAACGATATCATCTATTTTCAAACCTTAAGAACTCGCAACTTGAACAAAGTCATCTATTTACAATGCTTTAGAATCCGACTTTAAACGATATCATCTATTTTCAAACCTTAAGAATCCGCAACTTGAACAAAGCTATCTATTTACAATGCTTTAGAATCCGACTTTAAACGATATAATCTATTTTCAATACTTAAGAATCCGCAACTTGAACAAAGTCATCTATTTACAATGCTTTAGAATTCGACTTTAACCGATATCATCTATTTTCCAACCTTAAGAATCCGCAACTTGAACACAGTCATCTATTTACAATGGTTTGGAGACCGATCTTAAACGATATCATTTATTTTCAAATTTAAAGAATCCGCAACTTGAACACAGTCATCTATTTACAATGCTTTAGAATCCGACTTTAAACGATATCATCTATTTTAAAACCTTAAGAATCCTCAACTTGAACAAAGTCATCTCTTTACAATGCGTTAGTATCCGACTTGAAACGATATCATCTATTTTAAAACCTTAAGAATCCGCAACTTGAACAAAGTCATGTATTTACAATGATTTAGAATCCGACTTTAAACGATATCATCTATTTTCAAACCTTAAGAATCCGCAACTTGAACAAAGTCATCTACTTACAATGCTTTAGAATCCGATTTTAAACGATATCATCTATTTTCAAACCTTAAGAATCCGCAACTTGAACAAAGTCATCTATTTACAATGCTTTAGAATCCGACTGTAAACGATATCATCTATTTTCAAACCTTAAGACTCCGCAACTTGAACAAAGTCATCTTTTTACAATGCTTTAGAATCCGACTTTAAACCATATCATCTATTTTCAAAGCTTAAGATTCGGCAACTTGAACAAGTCATCTATTTACAATGCTTAAGAATCCGACTTCAAACGATATCATCTATTTTCAAACCTTAAGAATCCGCAACTTGAACAAAGTCATCAATTTACAATGCTTTAGAATCCGACTTTAACCGATATCATCTATTTTCAAACCTTAAGAATCCGCAACTTGAACAAAATCATCTATTTACAATGCGTTAGAATCCGACTTTAAACGATATCATCTATTTTCAAACCTTAAGAATCCGCAACTTGAACAAAGTCATCTATTTACAATGCTTTAGAATCCGACTTTAACCGATATCATCTATTTTCAAACCTTAAAAATCCGCAACTTGAACAAAGTCATCTATTTACAATGCTTTAGAATCCGACTTTAAACGATATCATCTATTTTCAAACCACAAGAATCGGCCACTTGAACAAAGTCATCTATTTACAATGCTTTAGAATCCGACTTTAAACGATATCATCTATTTTCAAACCTTAAGAATCTGCAACTAAACAAAGTCATCTATCTACAATGGTTTGGAATCCTATCTTAAACGATATCATCTATTTGCAAACCTTAAGTATCCGCAACTTGAACACAGTCATCTATTTACAATGCTTTAGAATCCGACTTTAAACGATATCATCTATTTTCAAACCTTAAGAATCCGCAACTTAAACAAAGTCATCTATTTACAATGCTTCAGAATCCGACTTTAAACGATATCATTAATTTTCAAAATTTAAGAATCCGACACTTGAACAAAGTCATCTATTTACAATACTTTAGAATCCGACTTTAAACGATATCATCTATTTTCAAACCTTAAGAACTCGCAACTTGAACAAAGTCATCTATTTACAATGCTTTAGAATCCGACTTTAAACGATATCATCTATTTTCAAACCTTAAGAATCCGCAACTTGAACAAAGTCATCTATTTACAATGCTTTAGAATCCGATTTTAAACGATATCATCTATTTTCAAACCTTAAGAATCCGCAACTTGAACAAAGTCATCTATTTACAATGCTTTAGAATCCGACTTTAAACGATATAATCTATTTTCAAACCTTAAGAATCCGACACTTGAACAAAGTCATCTATTTACAATACTTTAGTATCCGACTTTAAACATCATCATCTATTTTCAAACCTTAAGAATCTTCAACTTGAACAAAGTCATCTATTTACAATTCATTATAGAACCCGACTTTAAACAATATCATCTATTTTCAAACCTTAAGAATCCGCAACTTGAACAAAGTCATCTATTTACAATGCTTTAGAATCCGATTTTAAACGATATCACCTATTTTCGAACGTTAAGAATCGGCAACTTAAACAAAGTCATCTATTTACAGTGCGTTAGAATCCGACTTTAAACGATATAATCTATTAACGATATACTCTATTGTCAAACCTCAAGAATCCGCAACTTGAACAAAGTAATCTATTTACAATGCTTTAGAATCCGGCTTTAAACGATATCATCTATTTTCAATGCTTAAGAATCGGCGTTTTGAACAAGTCATCTATTTACAATGCTTTAGAATCCGACTTTAAACGATATCATCTATTTTCAAACTTTTAGAATCCGCAACTTGAACAAAGTCATCTATTTACAATGCTTTGGAATCCGACTTTAAAATATATCATCTATTTTCAAACCTTAAGAATCCGCAACTTGAACACAGTCATCTATTTACAATGGTTTGGAGACCGATCTTAAACAATATCATCTATTTGCAAACCTTAAGTATCCGCAACTTGAACACAGTCATCTATTTACAATGCTTTAGAATCCGACTTTAAACGATATCATCTATTTTCAAACATTAAGAATCCGCAACTTGAACAAAGTCATCTATTTACAATGCTTCAGAATCCGACTTTAAACGATATCATTAATTTTCAAAATTTAAGAATCCGACACTTGAACAAAGTCATCTATTAACAATACTTTAGAATCCGACTTTAAACGATATCATATATTTTCAAACCTTAAGAACTCGCAACTTGAACAAAGTCATCTATTTACAATGCTTTAGAATCCGACTTTAAACGATATCATCTATTTTCCAACCTTAAGAATCCGCAACTTGAACAAAGCTATCTATTTACAATGCTTTAGAATCCGACTTTAAACGATATCATCTATTTTCAAACCTTAAGAATCTGCAACTTGAACAAAGTCATCTATTTACAATGCTTTAGAATTCGACTTTAACCGATATCATCTATTTTCCAACCTTAAGAATCCGCAACTTGAACACAGTCATCTATTTACAATGGTTTGGAGACCGATCTTAAACGATATCATCTATTTTCAAACTTAAAGAATCCGCAACTTGAACACATTCATCTATTTACAATGCTTTAGAATCCGACTTTAAACGATATCATCTATTTTAAAACCTTAAGAATCCTCAACTTGAACAAAGTCATCTCTTTACAATGCGTTAGTATCCGACTTGAAACGATATCATCTATTTTAAAACCTTAAGAATCCGCAACTTGAACAAAGTCATGTATTTACAATGATTTAGAATCCGACTTTAAACGATATCATCTATTTTCAAACCTTAAGAATCCGCAACTTGAACAAAGTCATCTACTTACAATGCTTTAGAATCCGATTTTAAACGATATCATCTATTTTCAAACATTAAGAATCCGCAACTTGAACACAGTCATCTATTTACAATGCTTTAGAATCCGACTGTAAACGATATCATCTATTTTCAAACCTTAAGAATCCGCAACTTGAACAAAGTCATCTTTTTACAATGCTTTAGAATCCGACTTTAAACCATATCATCTATTTTCAAAGCTTAACATTCGGCAACTTGAACAAGTCATCTATTTACAATGCTTAAGAATCCGACTTCAAACGATATCATCTATTTTCAAACCTTAAGAATCCGCAACTTGAACAAAGTCATCTATTTACAATGCTTTAGAATCCGACTTTAAACGATATCATCTATTTTCAAACTTTAAGAATCCGCAACTTGAACAAAGTCATCTATTTACAATGCGTTAGAATCCGACTTTAAACGATATCATCTATTTTCAAACCTTAAGAATCCGCAACTTGAACAAAGTCATCTATTTACAATGCTTTAGAATCCGACTTTAACCGATATCATCTATTTTCAAACCTAAAAATCCGCAACTTGAACAAAGTCATCTATTTACAATGCTTTAGAATCCGACTTTAAACGATATCATCTATTTTCAAACCACAAGAATGTGCCACTTGAACAAAGTCATCTATTTACAATGCTTTAGAATCCGACTTTAAACGATATCATCTATTTTCAAACCTCAAGAATCTGCAACTTAACAAAGTCATCTATTTACAATGGTTTGGAATCCGATCTTAAACGATATCATCTATTTTCAAACCTTAAGAATCCGCAACTTGAACAAAGTCATCTATTTACAATGCTTTAGAATCCGACTTTAAACGATATCATCTATTTTCAAACCTTAAGAATCCGCAACTTAAACAAAGTCATCTATTTACAATGCTTCAGAATCCGACTTTAAACGATATCATTAATTTTCAAAATTTAAGAATCCGACACTTGAACAAAGTCATCTATTTACAATACTTTAGAATCCGACTTTAAACGATATCATCTATTTTCAAACCTTAAGAACTCGACACTTGAACAAAGTCATCTATTTAGAATGCTTTAGAATCCGACTTTAAACGATATCATCTATTTTCAAACCTTAAGAATCCGCAACTTGAACAAAGTCATCTATTTACAATGCTTTAGAATCCGATTTTAAACGATATCATCTATTTTCAAACCTTAAGAATCCGCAACTTGAACAAAGTCATCTATTTACAATGCATTAGAATCCGACTTTAACCGATATCATCTATTTTCCAACCTACAGAATCCGCAACTTGAACACAGTCATCTATTTACAATGGTTTGGAGACCGATCTTAAACGATATCATCTATTTTCAAACTTAAAGAATCCGCAACTTGAACACAGTCATCTATTTACAATGCTTTAGAATCCGACTTTAAACGATATCATCTATTTTCAAACCTTAAGAATCCTCAACTTGAACAAATTCATCTTTTTACAATGCGTTAGTATCCGACTTGAAACGATATCATCTATTTTAAAACCTTAAGAATCCGCAACTTGAACAAAGTCATGTATTTACAATGATTTAGACTCCGACTTTAAACGATATCATCTATTTTCAAACCTTAAGAATCCGCAACTTGAACAAAGTCATCTACTTACAATGCTTTAGAATCCGATTTGAAACGATATCATCTATTTTCAAACCTTAAGAATCCGCAACTTGAACAAAGTCATCTATTTACAATGCTTTAGAATCCGACTTTAAACGATATCATCTATTTTCAAACCTTAAGAATCCGCAACTTTAACAAAGTCATCTATTTACAATGCTTTAGAATCCGACTTTAAACGATATCATCTATTTTCAAACTTAAAGAATCCGCAACTTGAACAAAGTCATCTACTTACAATGCTTTAGAATCCGATTTTAAACGATATCATCTATTTTCAAACCTTAAGAATCCGCAACTTGAACAAAGTCATCTATTTACAATGCTTTAGAATCCGACTTTAAACGATATCATCTATTTTCAAACCTTAAGAATCCGCAACTTGAACAAAGTCATCTATTTACAATGCGTTAGAATCCGACTTTAAACGATATCATCTATTTTCAAACCTTAAGAATCCGCAACTTGAATCAAGTCATCTATTTACAATGCTTTAGAATCCGACTTTAACCGATATCATCTATTTTCAAACCTTAAAAATCCGCAACTTGAACAAAGTCATCTATTTACAATGCTTTAGAATCCGACTTTAAACGATATCATCTATTTTCAAACCACAAGAATGTGCCACTTGAACAAAGTCATCTATTTACTATGCTTTAGAATCCGACTTTAAACGATATCATCTATTTTCAAACCTCAAGAATCTGCAACTTAACAAAGTCATCTATTTACAATGGTTTGGAATCCGATCTTAAACGATATCATCTATTTTCAAACCTTAAGAATCCGCAACTTGAACAAAGTCATCTATTACCAATGCTTTAGAATCCGACTTTAAACGATATCATCTATTTTCAAACCTTAAGAATCCGCAACTTAAACAAAGTCATCTATTTACAATGCTTCAGAATCCGACTTTAAACGATATCATTAATTTTCAAAATTTAAGAATCCGACACTTGAACAAAGTCATCTATTTACAATACTTTAGAATCCGACTTTAAACGATATCATCTATTTTCAAACCTTAAGAACTCGACACTTGAACAAAGTCATCTATTTAGAATGCTTTAGAATCCGACTTTAAACGATATCATCTATTTTCAAACCTTAAGAATCCGCAACTTGAACAAAGTCATCTATTTACAATGCTTTAGAATCCGATTTTAAACGATATCATCTATTTTCAAA
Organism: Sepiola atlantica; assembly: GCA_963556195.1. Taxonomy (NCBI): domain Eukaryota; kingdom Metazoa; phylum Mollusca; class Cephalopoda; order Sepiida; family Sepiolidae; genus Sepiola; species Sepiola atlantica. Next base: position 6,101,497 of record OY744522.1, read on the forward strand.
CATTAAGAATCCGCAACTTGAACAAAGTCATCTATTTACAATGCATTAGAATCCGACTTTAACCGATATCATCTATTTTCCAACCTACAGAATCCGCAACTTGAACACAGTCATCTATTTACAATGGTTTGGAGACCGATCTTAAACGATATCATCTATTTTCAAACTTAAAGAATCCGCAACTTGAACACAGTCATCTATTTACAATGCTTTAGAATCCGACTTTAAACGATATCATCTATTTTCAAACCTTAAGAATCCTCAACTTGAACAAATTCATCTTTTTACAATGCGTTAGTATCCGACTTGAAACGATATCATCTATTTTAAAACCTTAAGAATCCGCAACTTGAACAAAGTCATGTATTTACAATGATTTAGAATCCGACTTTAAACGATATCATCTATTTTCAAACCTTAAGAATCCGCAACTTGAACAAAGTCATCTACTTACAATGCTTTAGAATCCGATTTGAAACGATATCATCTATTTTCAAACCTTAAGAATCCGCAACTTGAACAAAGTCATCTATTTACAATGCTTTAGAATCCGACTTTAAACGATATCATCTATTTTCAAACCTTAAGAATCCGCAACTTGAACAAAGTCATCTATTAACAATGCTTTAGAATCCGACTTTAAACGATATCATCTATTTTCAAACCTTAAGAATCCGCAACTTGAACAAAGTCATCTACTTACAATGCTTTAGAATCCGATTTTAAACGATATCATCTATTTTCAAACCTTAAGAATCCGCAACTTGAACAAAGTCATCTATTTACAATGCTTTAGAATCCGACTTTAAACGATATCATCTATTTTCAAACCTTAAGAATCCGCAACTTGAACAAAGTCATCTATTTACAATGCTTTAGAATCCGACTTTAAACGATATCATCTATTTTCAAACCTTAAGAATCCGCAACTTGAACAAAGTCATCTATTTACAATGCTTTAGAATCCGACTTTAACCGATATCATCTATTTTCAAACCGTTAGAATTGGCAACTTGAACAAAGTCATCTATTTACAATGCTTTAGAATCCGACTTTAAACCATATCATCTATTTTCAAAGCTTAAGATTCGGCAACTTGAACAAGTCATCTATTTACAATGCTTAAGAATCCGACTTCAAACGATATCATCTATTTTCAAACCATTAAGAATCCGCAACTTGAACAAAGTCATCTATTTACAATGCTTTAGAATCCGACTTTAAACGATATCATCTATTTTCAAACCTTAAGAATCCGCAACTTGAACAAAGTCATCTATTTACAATGCGTTAGAATCCGACTTTAAACGATATCATCTATTTTCAAACCTTAAGAATCCGCAACTTGAACAAAGTCATCTATTTACAATGCTTTAGAATCCGACTTTAACACATATCATCTATTTTCAAACATTAAACATCCGCAACTTGAACAAAGTCATCTATTTACAATGCTTTAGAATCCGACTTTAACCGATATCATCTATTTTCCAACCTTAAGAATCCGCAACTTGAACACAGTCATCTATTTACAATGGTTTGGAGACCGATCTTAAACGATATCATCTATTTTCAAACTTAAAGAAACCGCAACTTGAACACAGTCATCTATTTACAATGCTTTAGAATCCGACTTTAAACGATATCATCTATTTTCAAACCTTAAGAATCCTCAACTTGAACAAAGTCATCTCTTTACAATGCGTTAGTATCCGACTTGAAACGATATCATCTATTTTAAAACCTTAAGAATCCGCAACTTGAACAAAGTCATGTATTTACAATGATTTAGAATCCGACTTTAAACGATATCATCTATTTTCAAACCTTAAGAATCCGCAACTTGAACAAAGTCATCTACTTACAATGCTTTAGCATCTGATTTTAAACGATATCATCTATTTTCAAACCTTAAGAATCCGCAACTTGAACAAAGTCATCTATTTACAATGCTTTGGAATCCGACTTTTAACGATATCATCTATTTTCAAACCTTAAGAATCCGCCACTTGAACAAAGTCATCTATTTACAATGCTTTAGAATCCGACTTTAAACCATATCATCTATTTTCAAAGCTTAAGAGTCGGCAACTTGAACAAGTCATCTATTTACAATGCTTAAGAATCCGACTTCAAACGATACTATCTATTTTCAAACCTTAAGAATCCGCAACTTGAACAAAGTCATCTATTTACAATGCTTTAGAATCCGACTTTAAACGATATCATCTATTTTCAAACCTTAAGAATCCGCAACTTGAACAAAGTCATCTATTTACAATGCGTTAGAATCCGACTTTAAACGATATCATCTATTTTCAAACCTTAAGAATCCGCAACTTGAACAAAGTCATCTATTTACAATGCTTTAGAATCCGACTTTAACGGATATCATCTATTTTCAAACCTTAAACATCCGCAATTTGAACAAAGTCATCTATTTACAATGCTTTAGAATCCGACTTTAACCGATATCATCTATTTTCCAACCTTAAGAATCCGCAACTTGAACACAGTCATCTATTTACAATGGTTTGGAGACCGATCTTAAACGATATCATCTATTTTCAAACTTAAAGAATCCGCAACTTGAACAAAGTCATCTATTTACAATGCTTTAGAATCCGACTTTTAACGATATCATCTATTTTCAAACCTTAAGAATCCTCAACTTGAACAAAGTCATCTCTTTACAATTCGTTAGTATCCGACTTGAAACGATATCATCTATTTTCAAACCTTAAGAATCCGCAACTTGAACAAAGTCATGTATTTACAATGCTTTAGAATCCGACTTTAAACGATATCATCTATTTTCAAACTTTAAGAATCCGCAACTTGAACAAAGTCATCTACTTACAATGCTTTAGAATCCGATTTTAAACGATATCATCTAATTTCAAACCTTAAGAATCCGCAACTTGAACAAAGTCATCTATTTACAATGCTTTAGAATCCGACTTTAAACGATATCATCTATTTTCAAACCTTAAGAATCCGCAACTTGAACAAAGTCATCTATTTACAATGCTTTAGAATACGACTTTAAACCATATCATCTATTTTCAAAGCTTAAGATTCGGCAACTTGAACAAGTCATCTATTTACAATGCTTAAGAATCCGACTTCAAACGATATCATCTATTTTCAAACCTTAAGAATCCGCAACTTGAACAAAGTCATCTATTTACAATGCTTTAGAATCCGACTTTAAACGATATCATCTATTTTCAAACCATAAGAATCCGCAACTTGAACAAAGTCATCTATTTACAATGCGTTAGAATCCGACTTTAAACGATATCATCTATTTTCAAACCTTAAGAATCCGCAACTTGAACAAAGTCATCTATTTACAATGCTTTAGAATCCGACTTTAACCGATATCATCTATTTTCAAACCTTAAACATACGCAACTGGAACAAAGTCATCTATTTACAATGCTTTAGAATCCGACTTTAAACGATATCATCTATTTTCAAACCTTAAGAATCCGCAACTTGAACAAAGTCATCTATTTACAATGCGTTAGAATCCGACTTTAAACGATATCATCTATTTTCAAACCTTAAGAATCCGCAACTTGAACAAAGTCATCTATTTACAATGCTTTAGAATCCGACTTTAACGGATATAATCTATTTTCAAACCTTAAACATCCGCAATTTGAACAAAGTCATCTATTTACAATGCTTTAGAATCCGACTTTAACCGATATCATCTATTTTCCAACCTTAAGAATCCGCAACTTCAACACAGTCATCTATTTACAATGGTTTGGAGACCGATCTTAAACGATATCATCTATTTTCAAACTTAAAGAATCCGCAACTTGAACAAAGTCATCTATTTACAATGCTTTAGAATCCGACTTTAAACGATATCATCTATTTTCAAACCTTAAGAATCCTCAACTTGAACAAAGTCATCTCTTTACAATGCGTTAGTATCCGACTTGAAACGATATCATCTATTTTAAAACCTTAAGAATCCGCAACTTGAACAAAGTCATGTATTTACAATGCTTTAGAATCCGACTTTAAACGATATCATCTATTTTCAAACTTTAAGAATCCGCAACTTGAACAAAGTCATCTACTTACAATGCTTTAGAATCCGATTTTAAACGATATCATCTAATTTCAAACCTTAAGAATCCGCAACTTGAACAAAGTCATCTATTTACAATGCTTTAGAATCCGACTTTAAACGATATCATCTATTTTCAAACCTTAAGAATCCGCAACTTGAACAAAGTCATCTATTTACAATGCTTTAGAATACGACTTTAAACCATATCATCTATTTTCAAAGCTTAAGATTCGGCAACTTGAACAAGTCATCTATTTACAATGCTTAAGAATCCGACTTCAAACGATATCATCTATTTTCAAACCTTAAGAATCCGCAACTTGAACAAAGTCATCTATTTACAATGCTTTAGAATCCGACTTTTAACGATATCATCTATTTTCAAACCATAAGAATCCGCAACTTGAACAAAGTCATCTATTTACAATGCGTTAGAATCCGACTTAAAACGATATCATCTATTTTCAAACCTTAAGAATCCGCAACTTGAACAAAGTCATCTATTTACAATGCTTTAGAATCCGACTTTAACCGATATCATCTATTTTCAAACCTTAAACATCCGCAACTTGAACAAAGTCATCTATTTACAATGCTTTAGAATCCGACTTTAAACGATATCATCTATTTTCAAACCACAACAATCGGCCACTTGAACAAAGTCATCTATTTACAATGCTTTAGAATCACACTTGCAACGATATCATCTGATTTAAAACCTTAAGAATCCGCAACTTGAACGAAGTCATCTATTTACAATGCTTTTGAATCCTACTTTAAACATTATCTTCTATTTTCAAACCTTAAGAATCCGCAACTTGAACAAAGTCATCTATTTACAATGCTTTAGAATCCGACTTTAAACGATATCATCTATTTTCACCCCCTTAAGAATCCGCAACTTGAACAAAGTCATTTATTTACAATGCTTTAGAATCCGACTTTAAACGATATAATCTATTTTCAAACCTTAAGAATCCGCAACTTGAACAAAGTCATCTATTTACAATGCTTTAGAATCCGACTTTAAACGATATCATCTATTTTCAAACCTTAAGAATCCGCAACTTGAACAAAGTCATCTATTTACAATGCTTTAGAATCCGACTTTAAACGATATCATCTATTTTCAAACCTTAAGAATCCGCAACTTGAACAAAGTCATCTATTTACAATGCTTTAGAATGCGACTTTAAACAATGTCATCTATTTTCAAACCTTAAGAATCCGCAACTGTAATAAAGTCATCTACTTACAATGCTTTAGAATCGTACTTTAAACAATATCATCTATTTTCAAACCTTAAGAGTCCGCCACTTGAACAAAGTCATCTATTTACAATGCTTTAGAATTCGACTTTAAACGATATCATCTATTTTCAAACCTTAAGAATCCGCAACTTGAACAAAGTCATCAATTTACAATGCTTTAGAATTCGACTTTAAACTATGTCACTTATTTTCAAACAGCAAGCATCCGCAACTTGAACAAGGTCATCGATTTACAATGCTTTAGAATCCGACTTTAAACGATATCATCTATTTTCAAACCTAAAGTATCGGCAACTTGAACAAAGTCATCTATTTACAATGCTGTAGAATCCGACTTTAAACGATATCATCTATTTTCAAAACTTAAGAAACATCAACTAAACAAAGTCATCTATTTACAATGGTTTGTAATCCGATCTTAAACGATATCATCTATTTTCGAACCTTAAGAATCCGCAACTTGAACACAGTCATCTATTTACAATGCTTAGAATCCGACTTTAAACGATATCATCTATTTTCAAACCTTAAGAATCCGCAACTTGAACAAAGTTATCTATTTACAATGCTTTAGAATCCGACTTAAAACCATATCATCTATTTTCAAACCTTAAGAATCCGCAACTTGAACAATATCATCTATTAACAATGCTTTAGAATCCGACTTTAAACGATATAATCTATTTTCAAACTATCAGAGTCCGCAACGTGAACAAAGTCATTAATTTACAATGCTTTAGAATCCGACTTTAACCGATATCATCTAAATTTATATCCTTGAGTATCGGCAACTTGAACAAAGTCATCTATTTACAATGCTTTAGAATCCGACTTTAAACGATATCATCTATTTTCAATCCTTAAGAATCGGCAACTTGAACAAAGTCATCTATTTACAATTCTTTAGAATCGAACTTTAAACGATATCATCTATTTTCAAACCTTAAGAATCGGCAACCTGAACGAAGTCATCTATTTACAGTGCTTTAGATTCCGACTTAAAACGATATCATCTATTTTCAAAGCTTGAGAATCGGCGACTTGAACAAGTCCTTAATTTACAATGCTTTGGAATCCGACTTGAAACGATATCATCTATTTTAAACCTTCAGATCCGGTAACTTGAACAAAGTCATCTATTTACAATGCTTTGAAATCCGACTTTAAACGATATCATCTATTTTCAAAGCTTAAGAATCGGCAACTTGAACAAAGTCATCTATTTACAATGCTTTTGAATCCGACTTTAAACGATATCATCTATTTTCAAAACTTAAGAAACATCAACTAAACAAAGTCATCTATTTACAATGGTTTGTAATCCGATCTTAAACGATATCATCTATTTTCGAACCTTAAGAATCCGCAACTTGAACACAGTCATCTATTTACAATGCTTAGAATCCGACTTTAAACGATATCATCTATTTTCAAACCTTAAGAATCCGCAACTTGAACAAAGTTATCTATTTACAATGCTTTAGAATCCGACTTAAAACCATATCATCTATTTTCAAACCTTAAGAATCCGCAACTTGAACAATATCATCTATTAACAATGCTTTAGAATCCGACTTTAAACGATATAATCTATTTTCAAACTATCAGAGTCCGCAACGTGAACAAAGTCATTAATTTACAATGCTTTAGAATCCGACTTTAACCGATATCATCTAAATTTATATCCTTGAGTATCGGCAACTTGAACAAAGTCATCTATTTACAATGCTTTAGAATCCGACTTTAAACGATATCATCTATTTTCAATCCTTAAGAATCGGCAACTTGAACAAAGTCATCTATTTACAATTCTTTAGAATCGAACTTTAAACGATATCATCTATTTTCAAACCTTAAGAATCGGCAACCTGAACGAAGTCATCTATTTACAGTGCTTTAGATTCCGACTTAAAACGATATCATCTATTTTCAAAGCTTGAGAATCGGCGACTTGAACAAGTCCTTAATTTATAATGCTTTGGAATCCGACTTGAAACGATATCATCTATTTTAAACCTTCAGATCCGGTAACTTGAACAAAGTCATCTATTTACAATGCTTTGAAATCCGACTTTAAACGATATCATCTATTTTCAAAGCTTAAGAATCGGCAACTTGAACAAAGTCATCTATTTACAATGCTTTTGAATCCGACTTCAAACGATATCATCTATTTTCAAACCTAAAGAACTCGCAACTTGAACAAAGTCATCAATTTACAATGCTTTAGAATCCGATTTTAAACGATATCATCTATTTTCAAACCTTAAGAATCCGCAACTTGAAAAAGTCATCTATTTACAATACTTTAGAATCCGACTTCTAACGATATTATCTATTGTCAAACCTTAAGAATCCGCAACTTGAACAAAGTCATCTATTTACAATGCTTTAGAATCCGACTTTAAACGATATCATCTATTTTCAAACTTTAAGAATCCGCAACTTGAACAAGGTCATCTATTTACAATGCTTTAGAATCCGACTATAAACGATATCATCTATTGTCAAACCTAAGGTATCGGCCACTTGAACAAAGTCATCCATTTACAATGCTGTAGAATCCGACTTTAAACGATATCATCTATTTTCAAACCTTAAGAATCCGCAACTTAACAAAGTCATCTATTTACAATAATTTGGAATCCGATCTTAAACGATATCACTTATTTTCAAACCTTAAGAATCCGCAACTTGAACACAGTCATCTATTTACAATGCTTTAGAATCCGACTTTAAACGATATCATCTATTTTCAAACTTTAAGAATCCGCAACTTGAACAAAGTCATCTATTGACAATGCATTAGAATCCGACTTAAAACAATATCATCTATTTTCAAACCTTAAGAATCCGCAACTTGAACAAAGTCATCTATTAACAATGCTTTAGAATCCGACTTTAAACGATATCATCTATTTTAAAACTATCAGAGTCCGCAACTTAGACAAAGTCATCTATTTGCAATGCTTTAGAATCCGACTTTAACCGATATCATATGTTTTCAATCCTTAAGTATCGGCAACGTTAACAAAGTCATCTATTTACAATGCTTTAGAATCCGATATTAAACGATATCATCTATTTTCAATCCTTAAGAATCGGCAACTTGAACAAAGTCATCTATTTACAATGCTTTAGAATCGAACTTTAAACGATATCATCTATTTCTAAACCTTAAGAATCGGCAACTTGAACAAAGTCATCTATTTACAGTGCTTTAGAATCTGACTTTAAACGATATCATCTATTTTCAAAGCTTGAGAATCGGCGACTTGAACAAGTCATTAATTAACAATGCTTTAGAATCCGACTTGAAACGATATCATCTATTTAAAAACTTTAAGAATCGGCAACTTGAACAAAGTCATCTATTTACAATGCTTTGGAATCCGACTTTAAACGATATTATCTATTTTCAAAGCTTAAGGATCGGCAACTTGAACAAAGTCATCTATTTACAATGCTTAAGAATCCGACTTTAAACGATATCATCTATTTTAAAACCTAAAGAATCCGCAACTTAACCAAAGTCATCTATTTACAATGCTTTATAATCCGACTTTAAATGATATCATCTATTTTCAAAACTTAAGAATCCGCAACTGTAATAAAGTCATCTACTTACAATGCTTTAGAATGCGACTTTAAACAATATCATCTATTTTCAAACCTTAAGAGTCCGCCACTTGTACAAAGTCATCTATTTACAATGCTTTAGAATCACACTTTAAACGATATCATCTATTTTCAAACTTTAAGAATCCGCAACTTGAACAAAGTCATCTATTTACAATGCTTTAGAATCCGACTTAAAACGATATCATCTATTTTCAAACATTAAGAATCCGCCACTTGAACAAGGTCATCTATTTACAATGCTTTAGAATCCGACTTTAAACGATATCATCTATTTTCAAACCTAAAGTATCGGCCACTTGAACAAAGTCATCTATTTACAATGCTGTAGAATCCGACTTTAAACGATATCATCTATTTTAAAACCTTAAAGATCGGCAACTTGAACAAAGTCATCTATTTACAATGCTTTAGAATCCGACTTTAAACGATATCATCTATTTTAAAACCTTAAGAATCGGCAACTAGAACTCAGTCATCTATTTACAATGCTTTAGAATCCGACTTTAAACATCATCATCTATTTTCAAACCTTAAGAATCTTCAACTTGAACAAAGTCATCTATTTACAATTCATTAGAACCCGACTTTAAACAATATCATCTATTTTCAAACCTTAAGAATCCGCAACTTAACAAAGTCATCTATTTACAATGGTTTGTAATCCGATCTTAAACGATATCATCTATTTTCAAACCTTTAGAATCCGCAACTTGAACACAGTCATCTATTTACAATGCTTAGAATCCGACTTTAAACGATATCATCTATTTTCAAACCTTAAGAATCCGCAACTTGAACAAAGTCATCTATTTACAATGCTTTAGAATCCGACTTTAAACGATATCATCTATTTTCAAACCTTAAGAATCCGCAACTTGAACAAAGTCATCTATTAACAATGCTTTAGAATCCGACTTTAAACGATATAATCTATTTTCAAACTATCAGAGTCCGCAACGTGAACAAAGTCATTAATTTACAATGCTTTGGAATCCGACTTGAAACGATATCATCTATTTTAAACCTTCAGATCCGGTAACTTGAACAAAGTCATCTATTTACAATGCTTTGAAATCCGACTTTAAACGATATCATCTATTTTCAAAGCTTAAGAATCGGCAACTTGAACAAAGTCATCTATTTACAATGCTTTTGAATCCGACTTCAAACGATATCATCTATTTTCAAACCTAAAGAACTCGCAACTTGAACAAAGTCATCAATTTACAATGCTTTAGAATCCGATTTTAAACGATATCATCTATTTTCAAAGCTTAAGGATCGGCAACTTGAACAAAGTCATCTATTTACAATGCTTAAGAATCCGACTTTAAACGATATCATCTATTTTAAAACCTAAAGAATCCGCAACTTAACCAAAGTCATCTATTTACAATGCTTTATAATCCGACTTTAAATGATATCATCTATTTTCAAACTTTAAGAATCCGCAACTTGAACAAGGTCATCTATTTACAATGCTTTAGAATCCGACTATAAACGATATCATCTATTGTCAAACCTAAGGTATCGGCCACTTGAACAAAGTCATCCATTTACAATGCTGTAGAATCCGACTTTAAACGATATCATCTATTTTCAAACCTTAAGAATCCGCAACTTAACAAAGTCATCTATTTACAATAATTTGGAATCCGATCTTAAACGATATCACTTATTTTCAAACCTTAAGAATCCGCAACTTGAACAAAGTCATCTATTAACAATGCTTTAGAATCCGACTTTAAACGATATCATCTATTTTAAAACTATCAGAGTCCGCAACTTAGACAAAGTCATCTATTTGCAATGCTTTAGAATCCGACTTTAACCGATATCATATGTTTTCAATCCTTAAGTATCGGCAACGTTAACAAAGTCATCTATTTACAATGCTTTAGAATCCGATATTAAACGATATCATCTATTTTCAATCCTTAAGAATCGGCAACTTGAACAAAGTCATCTATTTACAATGCTTTAGAATCGAACTTTAAACGATATCATCTATTTCTAAACCTTAAGAATCGGCAACTTGAACAAAGTCATCTATTTACAGTGCTTTAGAATCTGACTTTAAACGATATCATCTATTTTCAAAGCTTGAGAATCGGCGACTTGAACAAGTCATTAATTAACAATGCTTTAGAATCCGACTTGAAACGATATCATCTATTTAAAAACTTTAAGAATCGGCAACTTGAACAAAGTCATCTATTTACAATGCTTTGGAATCCGACTTTAAACGATATTATCTATTTTCAAAGCTTAAGGATCGGCAACTTGAACAACGTCATCTATTTACAATGCTTAAGAATCCGACTTTAAAAGATATCATCTATTTTAAAACCTAAAGAATCCGCAACTTAACCAAAGTCATCTATTTACAATGCTTTATAATCCGACTTTAAATGATATCATCTATTTTCAAAACTTAAGCATCCGCAACTGTAATAAAGTCATCTACTTACAATGCTTTAGAATGCGACTTTAAACAATATCATCTATTTTCAAACCTTAAGAGTCCGCCACTTGTACAAAGTCATCTATTTACAATGCTTTAGAATCACACTTTAAACGATATCATCTATTTTCAAACTTTAAGAATCCGCAACTTGAACAAAGTCATCTATTTACAATGCTTTAGAATCCGACTTAAAACGATATCATCTATTTTCAAACATTAAGAATCCGCCACTTGAACAAGGTCATCTATTTACAATGCTTTAGAATCCGACTTTAAACGATATCATCTATTTTCAAACCTAAAGTATCGGCCACTTGAACAAAGTCATCTATTTACAATGCTGTAGAATCCGACTTTAAACGATATCATCTATTTTAAAACTATAAAGATCGGCAACTTGAACAAAGTCATCTATTTACAATGCTTTAGAATCCGACTTTAAACGATATCATCTATTTTAAAACCTTAAGAATCGGCAACTAGAACTCAGTCATCTATTTACAATGCTTTAGAATCCGACTTTAAACATCATCATCTATTTTCAAACCTTAAGAATCTTCAACTTGAACAAAGTCATCTATTTACAATTCATTAGAACCCGACTTTAAACAATATCATCTATTTTCAAACCTTAAGAATCCGCAACTTAACAAAGTCATCTATTTACAATGGTTTGTAATCCGATCTTAAACGATATCATCTATTTTCAAACCTTTAGAATCCGCAACTTGAACACAGTCATCTATTTACAATGCTTAGAATCCGACTTTAAACGATATCATCTATTTTAAAACCTTCAGATCTGGTAACTTGAACAAAGTCATCTATTTACAATGCTTTGGAATCCGACTTTAAACGATATCATCTATGTTCAAAGCTTAAGAATCGGCAACTTGAACAAAGTCATCTATTTACAATGCTTTAGAATCCGACTTTAAACGATATAATCCATTGTCAAACCTTAAGAATCCGCAACTTGAACAAAGTCATCTATTTACAATGCTTTAGAATCCGACTTTAAACGATATCATCTTTTTTTAAAACCTTAAGAATCCTCAACTTGAACAAAGTCATCTATTTACAATGCTTTAGAATCCGACTTTAAACTATGTCATCTATTTACAAACATCAAGCATCCGCAACGTGAACAAAGTCATTAATTTACAATGCTTTAGAATCCGACTATAAACGATATCATCTATTTTCAAACCGAAAGTATCGGCCACTTGAACAAAGTCATCCATTTACAATGCTGTAGAATCCGACTTTAAACGATATCATCTATTTTAAAACCTTAAGAATCCGTAACTTAACAAAGTCATCTATTTACAATAATTTGGAATCCGATCTTAAACGATATCATCTATTTTCAAACCTTAAGAATCCGCAACTTGAACAAAGTCATCTATTTACAATGCTTTAGAATCCGACTTAAAACAATATTATCTATTTTCAAACCTTAAGAATCCGCAACTTGAACAAAGTCATCTATTAACAATGCTTTAGAATCCGACTTTAAACGATATCATCTATTTGCAAACTATCAGAGTCCGCAACTTGAACAAAGTCATCTATTTACAATGCTTTAGAATCCGACTTTAACCGATATCATCTATTTTCAATCCTTAAGTATCGGCAACTTTAACAAAGTCATCTATTTACAATGCTTTAGAATCCGATATTAAACGATATCATCTATTTTCAATCCTTAAGAATCGGCAACTTGAACAAAGTCATCTATTTACAATGCTTTAGAATCGAACTTTAAACGATATCATCTATTTCTAAACCTTAAGAATCGGCAACTTGAACAAAGTCATCTATTTACAGTGCTTTAGAATCCGACTTTAAACGATATCATCTATTTTCAAAGCTTGAGAATCGGCGACTTGAACAAGTCATTAATTAACAATGCTTTAGAATCCGACTTGAAACGATATCATCTATTTAAAAACCTTAAGAATCGGCAACTTGAAAAAAGTCATCTATTTACAATGCTTTGGAATCCGACTTTAAACGATATCATCTATTTTCAAAGCTTAAGGATCGGCAACTTGAACAAAGTCATCTATTTACAATGCTTTAGAATCCGACTTTAAACGATATCATCTATTTTCAAACCTAAAGAATCCGCAACTTGAACAAAGTCATCTATTTACAATGCTTTAGAATCCGACTTTAAATGATATCATCTATTTTCAAAACTTAAGCATCCGCAACTTAATAAAGTCATCTACTTACAATGCTTTAGAATCGTACTTTAAACAATATCATCTATTTTCAAACCTTAAGAGTCCGCCACTTGTACAAAGTCATCTATTTACAATGCTTTAGAATCCGACTTGAAACGATATCATCTATTTTCAAACTTTAAGAATACGCAACTTGAACAAAGTCATCTATTTACAATGCTTTAGAATCATACTTAAAACGATATCATCTATTTTCAAACATTAAGAATCCGCAACTTGAACAAGGTCATCTATTTACAATGCTTTAGAATCCGACTTTAAACGATATCATCTTTTTTCAAACCTAAAGTATCGGCCACTTGAACAAAGTTATCTATTTACAATGCTGTAGAATCCGACTTTAAACGATATCATCTATTTTCAAACCTTCAGATCTGGTAACTTGAACAAAGTCATCTATTTACAATGCTTTGGAATCCGACTTTAAACGATATCATCTATTTTCAAAGCTTAAGAATCGGCAACTATAACAAAGTCATCTATTTACAATGCTTTAGAATCACACTTTAAACGATATCATCTATTTTCAAACCTAAAGAACTCGCAACTTGAACAAAGTCATCTATTTACAATGCTTCAGAATCCGATTTTAAACAATATCATCTATATTCAAACCATAAGAATCCGCAACTTGAAAAAGTCATCAATTTACAATGCTTTAGAATGCGACTTTCAACAATATCATCTATTTTCAAACCTTTAGCATCTGCAACTTGAACAAAGTCATCTATTTACAATGCTTTAGAATCATACTTTAAACGATATCATCTATTTTCAAACCCTCAAAATCCGCAACTTTAACAAAGTCATCTATTTACAATGCTTTAGAATCCGAGTCTTAACGATATCACATATTTTCAAACCTTAAGAATCGGCAACTTGAACAAAGTCATCTATTTACAATGCTTTAGAATCTGACTTTAAACGATATCATCTATTTTCAAACATTAAGAATCGGCAACTTGAACAAAGTCATCTATTTACATTGCTTTAGACTCCCACTTTTAACGATATTATCTATTTTCAAATCTTTAGAATCGGCAAATTGAACAAAGTCATCTATATACAATGCTTTAGAATCCAAATTTAAACGATATAATTTATTTTACAACTTTAAGAATTCGCAACTTGAACAAAGTCATCTATTTACAATGCTTAAGAATCCGACATAAAACAATATCATTTATTTTAAAAACCTTAAGAATCCGCAACTTGAACAAAGTTATCTATTTACGATACTTTAGAATCCGACTTTAAACGATACTATCTATTTTCAAACCTTAGAATCCGCAACTTGAACAAGGTCATCTATTTACAATGCATTAGGATCCGACTTTAAACGATATCATCTATTTTCAAACCTTAAGAATCCGCAACTTGAACAAAGTCATCTATTTACAATGCTTTAGAATCCGACTTTAAACGATATAATCTTATTTCAAACCTTAAAAATCCGCAACTTGAACAAAGTCATCTATTTACAATGCTTAAGAATCCGACTTTAAACAATATCATCTATTTTCAAACCGTTAGAATTGGCAACTTGAACAAAGTCATCTATTTACAATGCTTTGGAATACCACTTCGAACGATATCATCTATTTTCAAACGTTAAGAATCCGCAACTTGAACAAAGTCATCTATTTACAATTTTTTAGAATCCGACTTTAAACATTATCATTTATTTTCAAAATTATAGAATCCGCAACTTGAACAAAGTCATCTATTTACAATGCTTTAGAATCCGACTTTAAACGATATCATCTATTTTCAAACCTTCAGAATAAGCAACTTGAACAAAGTCATCTACTTACAATGCTTTAGAATCCTACTTTTATCAATATCACCTATTTTCAAAGATTAAAGATCGGCAACTTGTCAAAGTAATCTATTTACAGTGCTTTAGAATTCGACATTAAACGATATCATCTATTTTCAAACCTTAAGAATCCGCAACTTGAACAAAGTCATCTATTTACAATGTTTTAGAATCCGACTTTAAACATTATCATTTATTTTCAAAATTTTAGAAATCCGCAACTTGAACAAAGTCATCTATTTACAATGCTTTAGAATCCGACTTTAAACGATATCATCTATTTTCAAACCTTCAGAATCGGCAACTTGAACAAAGTCATCTATTTACAATGCTTTAGAATCCGCGTTTAAACGATATTATCTATTTTTAAACTTTAAGAATCGGAAACTTTTACAAAGTCATCTATTTACAATGCTTTAGAATCACACTTTAAACGATCTCATCTATTTTCAAACATTAAGCATCCGCACCTGTAACAAAGTCATCTATTTACAATTTTTTAGAATCCGACTTTCAACGATATCATATATTTAGGAACCTTAAGTATCCGCAACTTGAACAAAGTCATCTATTTACAATGCTTAAGAATCCGACTTTAAACGATATCATCTATTTTCAAACATTAAGAATCCGCAACTGGAACAAAGTCATCTATTTACAATGCTGTAGAATTCGACTTTGACGTATATCATTTGGTTTTAAACCTATAGAATCCGCAACTTGAACAAAGTCATCTATTTCCAATGCTTTAGAATCCGACTTTAAACGATATCATCTATTTTCAAACCTTAAGAATCCGCAATTTGAACAAGGTCATCTATTTACAATGCTTTATAATCCCAATTTAAACGATATTATCTATTTTCAAACCTTAAGAATCCGCAACTTTAACAAAGTCATCTATTTACAATGCTTTAGAATCCGACTTTACACATAATTATCTATTTTAAAACCTTAAGAATCCGCAACTTGAACAAAGTACTCTATTTACAATGCTTTAGAATCCGACTTTCAACGATATCATCTATTTTCACACCTTAAGAATCGGCAACTTGCACAAAGTCATCTATTTACAATGCTTTAGAAACAGATTTGAAACGATATCATCTATTTTCAAACCTTATGAATCCGCAACTTACACAAGGTCATCTATTTACAATGCTTTAAAATCCGACTTTAAACGATATCATCTATTGTCAAACCTTCAGAATCGTCAACTTGAACAAAGTCATCTATTTTCAATGATTTAGAA
Organism: Sepiola atlantica; assembly: GCA_963556195.1. NCBI lineage: Eukaryota > Metazoa > Mollusca > Cephalopoda > Sepiida > Sepiolidae > Sepiola > Sepiola atlantica. Next base: position 6,118,293 of record OY744522.1, read on the forward strand.
TCCGACTTTCGACGATATCATCTATTTTTAAACCTTTAGAATCGGCCACTTGAACAAAGTTATCTATTTACGATGCTTTAGAACCTGACTTTAAAAAATATCATCTATTTTCAAACCTGAAGAATCGGCAAGTTGAACAAAGTCATCTATTTACAATGCTTTAGAATCCGACTTTAAACGATATCATCTATTTTCAAACCTTTAGAATCTGCAACTTGAACAAAGTCATCTATTCACAATGCTTTAGAATGCGACTTTCAACAATATCATCAATTTTCAAACATTAAGTATCCGCAACTTGAACAAAGTCATCTATGTACAATGCTTTAGAATCCGACTTTAAACGATATCATCTATTTTCAAAGCTTTAGAATCCACAACTTGAACAAAGTCATCTATTTACAATGCTTAAGAATCCGACTTTAAATGATATCATCTATTTTCAAACCTTAAAAATCGGCAACTTGAACAAAGTCATCTATTTACAATGCTTTAGAATGCGACCTTCAACAATATCATCTATTTTCAAACCTTTAGCATCCGCAACTTGAACAAAGTCATCTATTTACAATGCTTTAGAATCATACTTTAAACGATATCATCTATTTTCAAACTTTAAGAATCGGCAACTTGAACAAAGTCATCTACTTACAATGTTTTAGAATCCGACTTTAAACGATATCATCTATTTTCAAACCTTAAGACTCCGCAACTGTAACAAAGTCATTTATTTACAATGTTTTAGAATCCGACTTTCAACGATATCATATATTTAGAAACCTTAAGTATCCGCAACTTGAACAAAGTCATCTATTTACAATGCTTTAGAATCCGACTTATAACAATATCATCTATTTTCAAACAACAGGAATGTGAACAAAGTCATCTATTTACAATGCTTTAGAATCCGACTTTCAACGATATCATCTATTTTAAAAAATGAAGAATCCGCAACTGGAACAAAGTCATCTATTTACAATGCTGTAGAATTCGACTTTAACGTATATCCTTTGGTTTTAAACCTCAAGAATCCGCAACTTGAACAAAGTCATCTATTTACAATGCTTTAGAATCCGACTTTAAACGATATAATCTATTTTCTTACCTTAAAGATCGGCAACTTTAACAAAGTCATATATTTACAATCCTTTAGAATCCGACTTTAAACGATATCATCTATTTTCAAACCTTAAGAATACGCAACTTGAACAAAGACATCTATTTACAATGGTTTAGAATTCCACTTTAAACGATATCATCTTTTTTAAACCTTAAGAATTCGCAACTTGAACAAAGTCATCTATTTACAATGCTTTAGAATCCGATTTTAAACATTATCTTTTTTTTCAAACTGTTAGAATCGGCTACTTGAACAAAGTCATCTATTTACAATGCTTTAGAATACCACTTCCAACGATATCATCTATTTTTAAACGTTAAGAATCCGCAACTTGAACAAAGTCATCTATTTACAATGTTTTAGAATCCGACTTTAAACAGTATCATTTATTTTCAAAATTTTAGAATCCGCAACTTGAACAAAGTCATCTATTTACAATGCTTTAGAATCCGACTTTAAACGATATCATCTATTTTCAAACCTTAAGAATCGGCAACTTGAACAAAGTCATCTATTTACAATGCTTTGGAATCCGACTTTAAACGATATCATCTATTTTCAAACATTAAGTATCCGCAACTTGAACAAAGTCATCTATGTACAATGCTTTAGAATCCGACTTTAAACGATATCATCTATTTTCAAAGCTTTAGAATCCACAACTTGAACAAAGTCATCTATTTTCAATGCTTAAGAATCCGACTTTAAATGATATAATCTATTTTCAAACCTTAAGAATCGGCAACTTGAACAAAGTCATCTATTTACAATGCTTTAGAAGGCGACTTTCAACAGGATCATCTATTTTCAAACTTTTAGCATCCGCAACTTGAACAAAGTCATCCATTTACAATGCTTTAGAATCATACTTTAAACGATATCATCTATTTTCAAACCCTCAGAATCCGCAACTTTAACAAAGTCATCTATTTACAATGTTTTAGAATCCGACTTTAAACATTATCATTTATTTTCAAAATTTTAGAATCCGCAACTTGAACAAAGTCATCTATTTACAATGCTTTAGAATCCGACTTTAAACGATATCATCTATTTTTAAACATTAAGAATCCGCCACTTCAATAATTTCATCAATTTACAATGCTTTAGAATCCGACTTTAAACAGTATCGTCCATTTTCAAACATTAAGAATCCGCAACTTAGACAAAGTCATCTATTTACAATTGTTTAGAATCCGACTTTAAACAATATCATCCATTTTCAAACCTTAAGAATCCGGAACTTGAACAAAGTTATCCATTTGCTATGCTTTAGAATCCGACTTAAAACGATATCATCTATTTTCAAACCTACAGAATCCGAAACTTAAACAAAGTCTTCTATTTACAATGCTTTAGTATCCGACATTAAACGATATCATCTATTTTTAAACCTTAACAACTCGAAACTTGAACAAAGTCATCTATGTACAATGCTTTAGAATCCGACTTTAAACGATATAATCTATTTTCAAAGCTTTAGAATCCACAACTTGAACAAAGTCATCTATTTACAATGCTTAAGAATACGACTTTAAATGATATCATCTATTTTAAAATTTTAAGAATCGGCAACTTGAACAAAGTCATCTATTTACAATGCTTTAGAATGCGACTTTCAACAATATCATCTATTTTCAAACCTTTAGCATCCGCAACTTGAACAAAGTCATCTATTTACAATGCTTTAGAATCATACTTTAAACGATATCATCTATTGTCAAACCCTCAGAATCCGCAACTTTAACAAAGTCATCTATTTACAATGCTTTGGAATCCGAGTCTTAACGATATCACATATTTTCAAACCTTAAGAATCGGCAACTTGAACAAAGTCATCTATTTACAATGCTTTAGAATCTGACTTTAAACGATATCATCTATTTTCAAACATTAAGAATCGGACACTTGAACAAAGTCATCTATTTACAATGCTTTAGACTCCCACTTTAAACGATATTATCTATTTTCAAATCTTTAGAATCGGCAAATTGAACAAAGTCATCTATATACAATGCTTTAGAATCCAAATTTAAACGATATCATTTATTTTCAAACTTTAAGAATTCGCAACTTGAACAAAGTCATCTATTTACAATGCTTTAGAATCCGACATAAAACAATATCATTTATTTTAAAAACCTTAAGAATCCGCAACTTGAACAAAGTCATCTATTTACGATACTTTAGAATCCGACTTTAAACGATACTATCTATTTTCAAACCTTAATAATCCGCAACTTGAACAAGGTCATTAATTTACAATGCATTAGGATCCGACTTTGAACGATATCATCTATTTTCAAACCTTAAGAATCCGCAACTTGAACAAAGTCATCTATTTACAATGCTTTAGAATCCGACTTTAAACGATATAATCTTATTTAAAACCTTAAGAATCCGCAACTTGAACAAAGTCATCTATTTACAATGCTTTAGAATCCGACTTTAAACAATATCATCTATTTTCAAACCGTTAGAATTGGCAACTTGAACAAAGTCATCTATTTACAATGCTTTAGAATACCACTTCGAACGATATCATCTATTTTCAAACGTTAAGAATCCGCAACTTGAACAAAGTCATCTATTTACAATTTTTTAGAATCCAACTTTAAACATTATCATTTATTTTCAAAATTTAAGAATCCGCAACTTGAACAAAGTCATCTATTTACAATGCTTTAGAATCCGACTTTAAACGATATCATCTATTTTCAAACCTTAAGAATCCGCAACTTGAACAAAGTCATCTATTTACAATGCTTTAGAATCCGACTTTAAACGATATAATCTTTTTTCAAACCTTAAGAATCCGCAACTTGAACAAAGTCATCTATTTACAATGCTTTAGAATCCGACTTTAAACAATATCATCTATTTTCAAACCGTTAGAATTGGCAACTTGAACAAAGTCATCTATTTACAATGCTTTAGAATACCACTTCGAACGATATCATCTATTTTCAAACGTTAAGAATCCGCAACTTGAACAAAGTCATCTATTTACAATGTTTTAGAATCCGACTTTAAACATTATCATTTATTTTCAAAATTTAAGAATCCGCAACTTGAACAAAGTCATCTATTTACAATGCTTTAGAATCCGACTTTAAACGATATCATCTATTTTCAAACCTTCAGAATCGGCAACTTGAACAAAGTCATCTACTTACAATGCTTTAGAATCCTACTTTTATCAATATCACCTATTTGCAAAGATTAAAGATCGGCAACTTGTCAAAGTAATCTTTTTACAGTGCTTTAGAATTCGACTTTAAACGATATCATCTATTTTCAAACCTTAAGACTCCGCAACTGTAACAAAGTCATTTATTTACAATGTTTTAGAATCCGACTTTCAACGATATCATATATTTAGAAACCTTAAGTATCCGCAACTTGAACAAAGTCATCTATTTACAATGCTTTAGAATCCGACTTATAACAATATCATCTATTTTCAAACAACAGGAATGTGAACAAAGTCATCTATTTACAATGCTTTAGAATCCGACTTTCAACGATATAATCTATTTTAAAACATGAAGAATCCGCAAGTGGAACAAAGTCATCTATTTACAATGCTGTAGAATTCGACTTTAACGTATATCCTTTGGTTTTAAACCTCAAGAATCCGCAACTTGAACAAAGTCATCTATTTACAATGCTTTAGAATCCGACTTTGAACGATATAATCTATTTTCTTACCTTAAAGATCGGCAACTTTAACAAAGTCATATATTTTCAAACCTTTAGAATCCGCAACTTGAACAAAGACATCTATTTACAATGGTTTAGAATTCCACTTTAAACGATATCATCTTTTTTAAACCTTAAGAATTCGCAACTTGAACAAAGTCATCTATTTACAATGCTTTAGAATCCGATTTTAAACATTATCTTTTTTTTCAAACCGTTAGAATCGGCTACTTGAACAAAGTCATCTATTTACAATGCTTTAGAATACCACTTCCAACGATATCATCTATTTTTAAACGGTAAGAATCCGCAACTTGAACAAAGTCATCTATTTACAATGTTTTAGAATCCGACTTTAAACATTATCATTTATTTTCAAAATTTTAGAATCCGCAACTTGAACAAAGTCATCTATTTACAATGCTTTAGAATCCGACTTTAAACGATATCATCTATTTTCAAACCTTTAGAATCGGCAACTTGAACAAAGTCATCTATTTACAATGCTTTGGAATCCGACTTTAAACGATATCATCTATTTTAAAAAATGAAGAATCCGCAACTTGAACAAAGTCATCTATGTACAATGCTTTTGAATCCGACTTTAAACGATATCATCTATTTTCAAAGCTTTAGAATCCACAACTTGAACAAAGTCATCTATTTACAATGCTTAAGAATCCGACTTTAAATGATATCATCTATTTTCAAACCTTAAGAATCGGCAACTTGAACAAAGTCATCTATTTACAATGCTTTAGAAGGCGACTTTCAACAGGATCATCTATTTTCAAACTTTTAGCATCCGCAACTTGAACAAAGTCATCTATTTACAATGCTTTAGAATCATACTTTAAACGATATCATCTATTTTCAAACCCTCAGAATCCGCAACTTTAACAAAGTCATCTATTTACAATGTTTTAGAATCCGACTTTAAACATTATCATTTATTTTCAAAATTTTAGAATCCGCAACTTGAACAAAGTCATCTATTTACAATGCTTTAGAATCCGACTTTAAACGATATCATCTATTTTCAAACCTTAAGAATCGGCAACTTGAACAAAGTCATCTATTTACAATGCTTTGGAATCCGACTTTAAACGATATCATCTATTTTTAAACATTCAGAATCCGCCACTTCAATAATTTCATCAATTTACAAAGCTTTAGAATCCGACTTTAAACAATATCATCTATTTTCAAACCTTAAGAATCCGGAACTTGAACAAAGTTATCCATTTGCTATGCTTTAGAATCCGACTTAAAACGATATCATCTATTTTCAAACCTACAGAATTCGAAACTTAAACAAAGTCTTCTATTTACAATGCTTTAGTATCCGACATTAAACGATATCATCTATTTTTAAACCTTAACAACTCGAAACTTGAAAAAAGTCATCTATGTACAATGCTTTAGAATCCG